>CAOKZL010002796.1:0-155501 GCA_948472985.1 Iguana delicatissima | reverse complement strand
ACCAATTAACTCCTACTCCAATATACTCCAAATCCCGATTCAAGTCCAGTCCAGTTAATTCTCAGTAATCCAACAAGAGAAATACAGGAAAATTGAAGTTTGCTTAAACTCACCAGTCTGGTCTCTATAGCTGTAAGAAGTTCGCCATTACATTTCTGCTTCCTACCACCGGGATCTCTTCCAAGCAGCAGTTTGTACTCACTGAAGCAGGTACATGCCTCTTGTGATCTAAATTAAACTGTAATCCAAATCGGGTTGTTACTTGCTGTCTTGCTCCCTTGGCTAAAAGGCAGCGGCGGCGCTTGTGCTGCTAAAACGGCGATCCTGATCCTGATCCTGCCGCGGTACTATGATCCTACGCAGCCCCTCCACTCTCTCCCTTCAGAGAGGGCTTGGTGCTGGAATTGGGATACCCTTCGGACCTCTTCCGCATCCCCCTTACCGAGGGGATAGCTAGCTGGAATTTGGTGACCTCAATCCAGCTGGAAACCTTCAGGTGGCAGTTCGGAGTTGCACAGTACTACTCCGGACAGCCTCTCATGCGCGCCATGCAGACGAAAGTCCCCTTGTTGAAATTCTTTTTGTTAGTTTTGCCCCAGCTCTCTAATCTGTCAAGGTTATTTGAATTTGGATCTTGCCCTCTGGGATATTTGCTATCCCTCCCAATTTGGTGTCAGCTGCAACTATGATAAGGATGTCCTCTAGTCCTTCATCCAAGTCATTAATAAAGATATTGAATTGCACTGGGCCCAGGACAGAATCCTGTGGCAACCCTACTAGTCACCTCTCTCCAGGATGAAGAGGAGCCATTGGTGAGCAACTTATGGGTTCACTCAGTCAACCAATTACAAATCTACCTAACGGTATTGTTGTCTAGCCCACATTTTCCTAGCTTTTTGGCAAGAAAATCATGGGGAACCTTGTCAAACGCCTAATGCTACATTCACAGTATTCCCTTCATCTACCAAGCTTATAACTCTATTAAAAAAGAGACAGGATTAGTCTGGCATGAGCTGTTTTGGGTAAACCCATGTTGATCATGATCATGGCATTCCTTTCTAAGTGCTTACAGATTGTCTGTTTAATGATCTGCTCTAGAATCTCCCTGGTATTGATGTCAGCCTGATTGGGTGGGAATCATTTGGGTCCTTTTTTTTGCCTGCATTCCTTACCACACACATCTAACTTTTTGCCCAAAGGAATAAGATTTACTCTGACTCATTTTGTTCTCTCAGTAGTGAAATAGGTCAAGGCATTTTAAAAGTGAAAAATCTTACACAGCAGAGATGTAACCTAATTAGCAATCCACAAGAGCCAAGATTCTCTAATTATTCTTCAGTGTCTAGATCCCTGGCAGAATCCAGAGAAAATGGCTTCTGTTCAGGGTTGCCAATTATTAATTGTAGGTGTAGACATCAATTTCTTCCAAGATCTCCCAGCTTCTTGCAAAAAAAGAAAAAAATGTGGTTTTCAACCTTTTTACCACTTCCATGTCATACTGTCTCCTGATGAACCACAGCATCTCTATCATAGAATCTTGGATGTCCCAAAGGATTCTAGAATGTGTTCTATGACACATACTCACAAGGAGACAATAGTCATGCTGGCTGAAAGATTATGGCTTCCTTTACTCCTTCTCCCAAAATGCTTTTTTTCATGCTCCAAGCACAAAAGTGCACTCTGTGAAAGGAGAGCATATCCTACATAACATTTTGCATTTTGAGTTAATAAGACCATGAGGAGAAGAGCCATGCTGGATCAGACCAAAGGTCCATGCAGTCCAACATTTCTATTCACACATTAGCTAACTGTTTGTCAACAGCATAACATGAATCATAGAATCATAGAAATGTAGAGTTGGAAGAGACCACAGGGGTCATCCAGTCCAACCCCCTGTCATGCAGGAACACCCTCAAAGCACTCCCGACAAATGGCCATCCAGCCTCTGCTTAAAAACCTCCAAGGAAGGAGACTGCACTACACTCTGAGGCAGCATATTCCACTGCCGGACAGCCCTGACCATCAGGAAGTTCTTCCTGAGGTTCAGGTGGAATCTCCTTTCCTGCAGCTTGAATCTGTTGTTCCTTGTCCTGGTCTAAGGAGCAGCAGAAAACAAGCCCTCTCCCTCCTCTACATGGCATCCCTTCAAACAGCAGCATCCCTATTAATAACAATTGGGACCTACAAAAAATGTCCTCACTTGTCTGTACTGCTTGCTAATCTGCTTCTGGGCTAATACTCAGACAGGGTAACCCTTCAAGAATTGGCCTCTTCTCTGATTGACCTGTTACATTTGCAACACTCTCCCTGGGAAAATTCACATGGGGCCACGTGGTCACTCTTGTGGCACCAGGCAAAAATGTAGTTATTTTTCCCAGACATTTGGATACTAGATACTGCTGTGGACTGGTAAAATTGTGCTGCTCATCCTGGGTTGCGAAGGATATACAAATACGGGAACTGTGGATGAGCACTTTAAGCTTTATGTGGTTTTAAATGATCCTTTATTAATTGTGTATGTGTAGCTGGATTACCATATTTGCTGACATATAAGACATACGTTTTTTCCTAAAAAATACCCTCTGAAAATGGGATGCATCTTATACACTAGCAAATACAGTAATGCTAAAAACATAGGGAAGGGAGGGGGAGTGAAAGGAGTTCTCCCTACCAAGGCAAAACAAGAAAGGAAGCCTATAGGGACATAGATAGATATTTCTACAGTTTCTCCTTACCTTCCCCTCCTCTCCTGTGCGTTTTGACTCTGCTGGGAGTTTCTGCCCAAGCAAACAGGAAGAGAGGGGTGATGGTGCAGCACTCTTTCCTCTGCTGGTGCAACACTCCTTTCCTTCCCCTCTCTTCTTGTGCATTTTGCTCGCCAGAGAAATAATTTTTTTTCCTGAAAAATACCCCTTGAAAAATGGGGTGTGACTTATATGCTGGTGAGTCTAGTACACCAGCAAATACAGTACCTTGTTATAGCTATTATACTACTATGTCACTGATAAAGCCCCAGCACCATGGCCATTCCATGACTGGTGGAGAGTAGAGGGTGGATCAGAGAAATGATGCTTCTCTGGTCCACCCTCTACTCTCCACCAGTCATGGAACAGCCATGGTAGTGAGGCTGTCCCAGTGACACAGTAATATAATAGGTACAACAACATTCCCATAGCCAAACACAAACCGAGGATATCTTCTGCCAAGATCTGCCAGGAACCTATAGAGGTCACAGCAGATGATGTAATCTGTCTGTGTCTGGCTACATGAACATAGCCAAATGCTTCCCTTCTGCTTTTCACCAGCAATGGAAGGGCTGTTGGTGTCAGCTATTACAGTGACACAGTAAGAGCTGATGGGGGAAGCTTTGGTTTTTGCAGGAGAGAAAGAGAATAGTAACCTGTGCAATGACGAAAAAAAATGTATACGCAACAGTAAGGCCGAATAATGCTTGCATATATTGCTAACAAGCTGCTCATCAATATCTCTTTCTTATATTAATTATTTTGTATGTTTTCTTTTGAAGTAACTTCAAGGTTTTGTGGGTAGTAGGAAACAAACTATTAATTTCATTGATGAATGGATGAAATGCTCTCATTCAGGGTTCCAGCCTGCGGCCCTTTCTGCAGCTTATCTTTTTTTGGCGCTGAGGTGTGGGGATCGCGTGAGCAGCCTCCAGCAAGAGGCTCTCACGTCCCCGCTGCTTCAGTTCCGCAGAAGCTGCCTGCTCCCGAGCAGGCAGCATGACAGCCCTGCCTCTTCCTTCCGCAGCACAGCCTGAGAATTTCCCAGGCTGCCCTGGGGCAGGAAGTGCGACCGCCGTGGCTCCAGAGGCTCCGTATGCACGGCAAATGCGCATGGGGCCCTGGAGCAATGTGCGATTGAGCACCATTTTCTGCTGAAAATGCAATAGTGCGCGAGTGGTGTCTGCCCTACCCTGGAGCATTGTGCGATTGTGACTGTATCGTGCAGATCGCTCCAGGCACCCGTTCACATGGCAAATGCCGTGCGAAAAGGGCCTGCATCATGCCCAGAGGACCTAGACTGTGCAATGACCTGCCAGAAGAGATTCAACAGCAAAACACACTGTCTCATTTTTAAAAAGTACTTAAGACCTATCTCTTCCAGCAGGCTTACCCAGTTAATTTTTAACTATGAATTTTAAATTAGTGTATTTTTAATGGTTTTATGTGCCTATGAGGAACGGCTTAGGGAGCTGGGGGTTTTAGTCTGCAGAAGAGAAAATTAAGAGGGGACATGATAGCCATGTTTAAATATTTGAAGGGATGTCATGTCAAAGAGGGAGCGAGCTTGTTTTCTGCTGTGCCAGAGACCAGGACAAGGAGCAATGGATTCAAGCTGCAGAAAAGGAGATTCCACTTGAACCTCAGGAAGAACTTCCTGATGGTCAGAACTGTACAGCAGTGGAATATGCCACCTTGGAGTGTAAGTCTCTTTCCTTGGATGTTTTTAAGCAGAGGCTGGATGGCCATCTGTTGGGAATGCTTTGATGGGTGTTCCTGCATAGTAGGGGGTTGGACTGGATAGCCCCTCTGGTCTCTTCCAAATCTATGATTCTATGTGTTTTTAGCTGTATTTTAATCTATTATATACCCCTCCTACCTCAGGCCTTGGGGAGAGGTGGATAAAAAATAAATAAGCCAGAACTTTCCAAACTTTTCATGTTTGTGACACACTTTTTTAGACATGTACCATTTCACGACACAGTAATTCAGTTTTACTAGCAATCTGGAGGTTAAACTAACCCCTTATAAGAGATACAGACACATACATAAATTGTAATAACAAAATGTATAGGGACACAATATATCTCATGAAAACCTTTCATACATTATTAGAAACTTATGATTTACAAATAATAACATACATTTTCAAGATTGTAGGCGACACACCTACACACTCAGACAACACACTACTGTGTCGCGGCATACCATTTGGAAAGCCCTGAAATAAGTAGTAGTAGTAGTAGTACGTCCTTTTCCAACACAGTCCTTTTCATTCTTATCTCTAAAGCATCCATCCTGTCCCCAATACTCCATTCTGTGCCCACTGATCATGATTACTAGGCCATATCAGAATTATTGATTTCTTCACTGGATCCCCCCCCCATTCTATAGAGATGATGATTTTCTGGTAACTCTGCAAACTGAGCCTCCTGGATAACATCCTCTTATGCATGGATGGTACTGTCTTTCAGGAAAGTCTGGCTGCTGTTGCAGACCTGCTCACTGAAGAATCCTCAATCAGTGGCAGATCTGGAGTTCTGCCCTAAAAGAAAGGATTCCAATTTGCACACAGTGATCTCCAAAGACTGGTGCCAACTTAAGACCATCCGTGGCCACAGTCCAGCCATAACCGTTTAGCAGAACAAAACAGATTTGATCAAACCTTTGATATACTGACAAGAAGGATCTGGGGCAACTCTATTCTAGGGCCATTCTCTGTAAAATCTCTCACTCCATCTTAGAGGCAGTTGGTTATGCTTGCTGCATACAGAGGTGGATACCCCTACTTTCTGAATCTAAGCTGGATCTAAAGTCAGTAGTTCTATCAGTCTATGGATCCTGACATATACAGTCCAAAAATTACTGTTTCCAAGCTCTGTTTAGTTTCAGATTGAGGCCATTCCCTGAAAACAGCAGGATAACCATGCACAAAATGCACACTGTCTGCTAAGAAAGCACCACCAACAAAATAGCCACATACATTTAGTCCTGTTTCTGGCATGCAATGACAGTTACCTGTAATTTCACTAGATTAATTTCTTCCCCCACTGTATTCTAACATACATGGCACAAACAGAATGCTTCATATGATGTTAGTACAGGACCAACTCACCCTAGAGTACAGCTGGGAACATGCAGACTTCTAAAATCACTAGGCATTCAGAAGGTGAAGCAAATAGACTCTCCTTCAGGGGTTTCATGTGTCAGAGAGAGAGAAAAACTGGAACACAAAGGAAATTTACTTTTCTCGGTATTCCACAAGTATTGGATTGGTATTGGATGTATTGGATGCTTCTTCTACCTTTCCAGAAACTATCCAGCTATGGGACATTGATTTTTATCTACTCCAGCTTAAGTTTGCCAGCTAAATTGTATTCTCTTTTTCTGGCAAGGCAGAAGCACTAAGCATCAGTCCCCATGACAATGAATGAATGAGACTGCACTTCCCTACAATTGGTAAAAACCCTTGTAAACCTTCACATTAAGTTCATCATTCCAAGAGGAAATTACAAATGCGTTTTCATACAAAAGTCTGTGCTTTGCTGAATGTCATGTTTTCTCAACTGTAAGATCCTTTTCACAATTTGTGTTCCAACGCATTTGTTCTAGCTCTTTTGTTCACAGCCTATAAAAAAAGGCAGCGCTTGCTCAAAATGTCAGTTCTTCAGATCTTTATAACTGGTTTAAAGCTCTATAAACCATGCCCGTATTAAATTGAGAATCTGATAACTTGAAGAGGAAAGAATTGGATTGTATTGCTGGGCCAATAATGGGAGAAAATAACATACACACTCAAAAGGAAACAAACAAGAACTCCAAACAAAACAGATTTGATCAAATCTTTGATACACTGATAAGGAGGATTTGTTGCAAGTTATTACCTGCTGTAAAAGTAATTTACCATAGTTTCCAATTATGAAATGAATGAAACTAATTATGTTTGGAAAAGTATTGCTACTGACGTAAAATGCCATGCCTATGCAATTAACATGCTGCAGAAAGGCTATCAGAACTCAAAAGGACTTGGGTTCAATCTCTGCCCTTTTATTGAAAAAAAAATCTTGGTGGAAAGACTGAGAAAGATATTTCTCTGCCTAAAACACAGAAGTAACACTGGAGAGACATATTAAGCATCTCGGGACAAAAATCTAAATTACTTTTTTAAAATTATTTTATTAATTAAAATACTTATATTGTACCCCATATCCAAGCACCTCAGGCAGGAATACAATAAAATCAGTTTAGGAAAATAAACAACAGTAACAGTAATAATAATTTTAGAAGACTAAAAATATACTAAATCACTTCTCACATAAAGACAATTAAAACCAGTTAATTCTACTTAAAATAATGGTGTAGTGGTTTGAGTTTTGAATGAGAATTCTGGAACATCCGGGTTCAAACCCCTATTCAGCCATGGAAACCTATCAAGTGACCCTGGGCAAGTCACACTCTCCCATCCTCAGAGGAAGGCAATGGCAATCCCCTTCTGAACAAATTGTACCAAGAAAACCTTGTTATATCATTGTGTTAGGGTTGCTGGAGGTTGGAAATGACTTGAAGACCACAGCACATGTGTTAATTGAATAAAACCAATTAGGCCCCAAAAGCTCTAATAAAAACATATACTCTGACTTGCCATGGGAATGATACCAGAGCTGGCATGAATTGGGCCTCTGAGAGGAGAGTGTTCTACAACCAGAGCACCAAAACAGAGGAGGGCTGTTCCCAAGTCTTCTCCCAATGTAATGCCCCCACCAGTAGGATATATTTCATTGTGTAAAACAGAGCTTTCCAAACTTTTCATGTTGGTTACACACTTTTTAGACATGCATCATATCATGACATAGTAATTCAGTAAGTAATTCAGTAAATGGAGGCAACCCTTCCACCTGGGTCTGGCCCACTGCCTCCTTGCCGGGGTCTTCCTTGGCCCCAGGGGGCAGCAGTGGCCCCTTTACCCAGGCCTGGACTGCTGTGGCAGCGGGAGAGGCTGCTCTTCCACCCATTACATTCGCATGACACACCTACACACTGCAGCCGACACACTAACGTGTCACAACACACAGTTTGGAAAGCTCTGATGTAGAACTTCAGGGGGGTCAGACGGGGATGATGCTGCTGATAAAATGGCAGCAAAAATAGAAAGAAGAGTCTTCATTTAACATGATGAAGCATAAAAGCCCAAAAGGCACCAGATCCCACCTGAACTTGGAAACTAAGCAGGGTCAGCCTCAGTTAATACTTGGATGAGAAATTGCCAATGAACACCAGGTGCTACAGGCAATATTTCAGAGGAAGGAACTGGCAAAACCACCTTGCTTAAGAAAACTCTATGAAATTCATGGGGTCACCGTAAGTTGACCCCATGAACCTGAAGGCACATACACACACACACACACATTTTTATAGTATATTAAAATTTGTGCTTCTTTCTCTCAGTGAAGATCCCTGATATGGATAAATCAGTTAGTGAAATCACCCAGGAGTTCAGCAATGGTTTGTGCAATAGCTTGACGAACAGACCGCCTTGGAGTATGATGGATTCTCCACCTTTGGAAGCTTTAAGCAGAAGCTGGATAGGCATCTTTTAGGTGTGCTATAACCAAGCATTCTGGTATTGCAAGGGGTCCTTGTGGTCCCTTCAAAGCCTAAGATTTTATGATTGTAAGACTCAGAGGCTCAGAGGAACCAATGATGCCAGCAAAAGAGGCATCAAGTCCAAGCACCAATCAAGAACCCAAGACTGTCATATCCAAGACCGATAAGGCAGGCCGACACTGGTGGCCTCTCAGCTGAGCTCCAGTTCTGGAACAGCATATTTTTCTTCCAGAGGTCCATGACCCCATAGTTGGTATGCTAACAGCAGCAGGGTGTCCAGCATGTGCTAGACCTCAAGCTAAAGCCCTATCCCTTTTTGTGGGAAGAGATGTAACTGGTAGTGGCAGCCTTGTCCAGGACTGCAATTGGACTTGTTGAAGCAACACGCTCATTTGGAGCAATCCTAGTTGTGGTCAGTTGCCTTGCTGTGCTGTGAGATCCCACTATTGACAGCACATGACAGTTGTATAACATTCAAAATCACTCAGGTGAGGTGAATCATATGGGGAACTCTCACACTAGCATCACTAATTTAGCAAGGATGAGCACAGTGATTGTCACAGATGCCAGCTGTCAGTGCCAGGTAACAGAGTGCAGGGTCAGCCATTCACAGTCAAACAGAGACACTAACAGTCACTACAGCTTGCCTGTTCACAGTGGGAAGAAACATCATCCAGAAACAATCCAAAGGTCCAGGAATCCAGCGGGCAACACAGTCAAACAATCTAGGGTCAGAAAATCCAAGCAGGCAAACAGCAGAGAATCCAGAGAACACAACACAAAGGCCGGCAACACACGAGTTGTTTCTGGCATCAAGCGACTGCCCTGTGACTTCCTCGAGAAGGCTGGAGCCAGCTGGCTCTGATCCCAGCATAATTAGCTCCTGGTGTGCTTGCTTCTGTATGTCCTTCTTCAGGCTGTTCACCGGGGGAGGCAGAGTTCTAGCCCAAGACACTGATGTCCACTGTGAATTATTTCTACACAAGGTGGTTACTCAAATTTTATCATCCTGAAGGCACCAGATCCTGTCTGATCTTGGAAACTTAAGAGGGGTAACCCTGGTTAGTACTTGGAGGGGGAACTGCAAAGGAATATTACATGTTGCAGGCTGTATTTTAGAGGGAAGCAACAGCAAACCACCTGAATATTTCTTCCCTAAGAAAACTCCATGAAATTCAAGGGGTTGCCATAAGTTATGACAGGAAACTTGAAGGCACATACTCACACACTTGAGTTTTCATTTTAAAAAAAAACAAAACAGCAATTATACATTTCCAATACAATGAAATGCAATTATACATTTCCAATAATGAGCAACGCAGCCTTTACATTACATATTTCACCCCGTCCTGACACCATGGGACACAGTTTGTGGCCCTTCGGCTTTACATAAACACAGTAAAATGTGAGCAAACGGAAGAACCCATACAAAAGCATAAAATATAATCTGTTCCCAATCACAAAAGTTTCCCCTTTTTAATCGGAGAATCTCCTACCTCCTGCCTAGAATGCAAATTTCCTTGAAACAATTTCCAACAGAAACAGACATTGGGGTCCCCATCTCATTGGAACATCTGAGTGACTATTTGAAAAACAAGCATGACCTTTTGTTCAGCAGAAGAACCCAGACGTGATGATATGCTGTCAAAAAGGCAATACTCTTTTTGATAAGTTTGCCAATTCAATATAAACTAGATTTAGCATTTCACAAAAAATCTCCTGTAGAAGAAATATTTCCATGTAAACGTTTCAAGCCAAAGCATTACTGTGATGCCTGTTAAGATGAAGAGGGCAATCAATCTAAAGAGGAACGGGAAAGAATAAACTAGTCTCTTGAATGCTTGAGTATCAAGGATGGATGCTTTAAGCATGTAATTTGTGCTAAAAATTCTAAGTGAAGTGACAACACACCAGTTCAATTCCAGCCACTTCCTTACATAACGCAGCCCATCAAAAGTTTAGGCATTAACATTACTGCTACTTTTCATTATACACTAGCAAAACAATCTTAATAACAGGAGAAGACACAATGCAATGCAAGGAGAAGCATAATCATTCTCAGTGACTGCAGATAACCTGGTCTCCAAAGACCAGGAGACAGATTTGGTTCTGTCCATCTAGGAACCCATTCATGGGAATATTCTGGTTGCAATACAACAAGCCTGCACAACTTGGGATCCACCAAGTCCCACACAGCCCATGTGTGTTGCTGAGCAGAGACTGAGCCTAGGTTCTGAAAACATTCTGCTCACAGAAGATGTTTCAAACAGTTTTCAAGGGCTTCCTCCTTCCACAGCCACACTGCTCATTTGCGCAGGTGCCTGAACTCTCTACACAGCATTTTTAAAGTATGGGAGAACTGCTGTGTACAGGATCGGGCAAAGAAACTTCCTTCTATTCGACTAGTTATACATTCCTTCCTTGCTTTCTTCCTTTTCTATCTGTACAGACCATAAAGAAGGAGTGTGATATCCAAGAGCTATCCGTAACAATCTGAGCAGCATTTGGCTTCACAGGATCAAGTGGTCCAAGCCTATGTGACTTTATAAGTAACAAGATTCAGACACTGGCTTTTACTTAGAAACACGGGAAGCTGCCTTTTGCTAAGTTACGTTATTTGTTAATCTAGGCCAGTAGCATTCTAGTCTCAGGCAGAAGATGGTCTTATTAAGCACTTTGGTTATGTGCCTTCAAGTCCCTTCTGACTTATGGTGATGCTAAAGCAAACCTGTTACAGGGTTTTCTGGGGCTGAGAGTATGTGACTTGCCCAAGATCACCCAGTAGTCTTCCATGGCTGAGTGGGGTATCAAACACTGATCTCCAAGGTCATAGTCCAATGCTCAAACCACTACACTAGGCTAGCTCCATTATCCGCTACCTGATCTTATGAACCGGAGATGCCTGGAAAAAAGTGTGGGAATGGTTGTCTACAAAGAAGGTTCTCACTGCGGTCTCGCCTCAAAATAAGATACATAATCTTAAACTTGAGAATAAATCCACTTTCTCCATTTACCATTTCTCTCAACACAACTCTGCAAGGTTAGTCAGCAGTATTGTTAATTTGTGCATGAGAAAATGAAGCAAATGTGTGAACACAAGTAACTAAAGATAACTTTAGAGCTTGAAAAAGATGCTTTTTGAACTACAACTCTCCCAGTCTCCCAGTAGGGATGTAAACTTTACCTCACAAGAACAGGTAATTTCAAAAGCTTTCTCCTTATTGAGAGACATTACAAGACTTTTTGTACATTTTTAAAATTATTTTTCAAATTTGGGGATTTTGGGTGAAAAAATGTACAAAACACAATGCTTGAGGTAGAAAACAGTGCAACTTTGTACAAAATACACTTTTGCTGTGTAAAGTATTGAGCTTTGTGCAAACAAATTTTAAACAAAAAAATCTGAAATGCAAAAAAAAACCCACTTCAAACGTCCGTTTTCTCACTTGGGTCTCTCAGCCTCTTGCAACTCCCTTTCTCAACAGGATAAAGAAACTGTTCTTTATATCACTCTGGCCATGATAGTTGAGAGATTCTGGGAGACAAGAGTCCAAAAACATTACCGTACTTTTTTAAAACATTTTTCTAAGTTTTCTAAGTTCTGCACACTAAGTTTATAGCAGACAAGCTATCTGAATATAATTTCTACCTACTGGAATACCCAACAAGGAACATCTGTGAGCGAAACTATTCACAGGTCACACTGTATTTTTACTTTTATCATTCCTCAAAGATGCACGTATCGAAATCCCCATTCTTAGGAAGGTCTTGTTTTGACCTTCAATGTCAAGAGAATTCAATGCTGCCAAACATTGTCTATCAAATTTTAATTGGAACAGTTTCACAGCCAACAACTGTTAATAGCTTAAGTGTTCTCAAAATTACATAGGACAAAAACATTTATACTTACAGACTCTTGCTCTGAGGCACTTGAAGACATCATCATTTGCAGCAATAGACCTAGAATATTCATAATGTGAATTCATGTCTCCTACTGCTTTGGGCAGCCTGAATTATGTTTCAGATTTAATGCTGCCCTCTGGTATCATCTACTACTGCTCAATATACATATTCATCAGGAAAAAAAAGTACATGGTGGGAGAGCTTATTAACCATTAGGTCAAATGAGTATAAGATGAATAATTGACAACTTTCAAGTTAGTTATAAAATGTTAAATAAATAATCAACAGTAAATAAAATCGCAACACCATATATGTTTTTAGGAGAACCAGCATGGTATAGCGGTTAGAGCATTGGACTACAATCCCAGAGAACAAGACTAGATTCCCCGATCAGCCACAGAAACCCACTGGGTGACCCTGGACATATCACATGCTCTCAGCCCCAGAAAGCCCCGTGATAAATTGATGACTTGAAGGTGCACAGCAACAACAACAAACACTTTGTAGCCAGAGACACATGTCTTTTTAAATTCTCTGATTATGACAATGATGATGAGAAAAGCATTCTCTTCTAATGCATCAGTGATATTATTTCCACCATTTGTGGAACTGGCCACAGTCTCTCTGTATCTGGGCTCATTTTTCATGTAATCTATGTACAGATGGCTCTCCACATTCACTAGGGTAAAGGACACAGGATCTTTGCAAAAGTGAAAGATTCGCAAATATCAAAATTTGAGTGTCTGTGGGAGAGGGGCTGAGGCATGGGTGGGGGAGTGGGCACCCAAGATTTAAACCGGGTCAAGGAAAGGAGATGGTTGGCATCGTAGTCCTGTACTTCCTCTCTCTTGCCCATTTCCTTCCTTGGATGTATGGAGAGCTCTGAGGGAGGGCTTATGGTGCTGAGAAATCAGGCTTTGAGCTGTCTTTGGCTGGCCAGACAGAGGCTGGTAGAGGAAGAGGAGGACTGGAGGCAGGTTTTTGAAGAGCTGCACGGCCTGATTGGAGCTGCCAAGTTTCTCCAAAATAGGAAGCACCTAAGGTGGAGGGGCAGGGGTTGGAGAAACTCACAAATAAGGAAATCCATGAATGTCAAACCCACAAATGTGGAGGGCTGACTGTATATGTGCCTTCAAATCACCTGTCAACTTAAGGTGCCCCATAAGGTTTTCCGGGCAGAGAATACTCAGAAGTGGTTTGCCATTGCCTTTTGCTGAAATATAACTTACAGCACCTGTATTCCTTGACAGTCCCCCACACAAGTATTAATCCAGGGCTGACTCTGATTAGCTTCCAAGATCTGATAGGATATGGTGCCTTCAGGGTAATCTTTAGCACCTGAAAGGACGCACAGTACAACCAGAGACTGGAATAGCTCCAGAACATAACTTTTACTGGTATTCACCTTTTTACATCCTTGGTAAGAGTTAGCACATTTGGGTATTGCTCATCAAAATAAAATCAGAAAACAACAATTCCATGCATATACACTTTACTAATGTGACAAGGTGAATAATTCTAGGCTTGTTTTCCCTCATATTGTGTTTCAGTGGCTATCAGACTGTTTCTGGGCACAATTCAAGGTGCCTGTTATTACCTATAATGCCTAACTGGCTTAGGTCCAGACTATCTGATAGCCCAGTCTGGGCTGCGCTGGGGAAGGAAGGGGCGGGGCAGTCGCGCGACCAGGAAGCCAGCTGCGGGACAAAGTAGCAGCGAAGAGAGTGCCTCGCACAAGAACCCCCCCACCTCCGCGATAAGGTAATGTGCAGAAAAGGCCCAGGAGAGGTGGTGCGCAAGCGCGAGCCACGTGCTCGCATCCTCCTGCCCCCTGTTCAGAAGGGACTGAAATCAAATCTCCCGTCTGACGGGCCAGCGTGGGGGGGTGCGGCAGCAGCACGGGGGGCAGGCCCCCTCCTTGCCAAGGCCCCTGCCCCACTCGCCACGGAGGGGGGCGCTGCGGAAGGGTCGGGGGGCCGTAAGGCGGTGCTTTTCCAGGGGGGAGAGCTGCGCCGGGTGCAAAAGACAAAGGTGCTGGGATTCCTCCCCCTCTCCTGGCCAGGGTCGACACTCTGGAAACTTTTCCCACACTGCCCCCCCAGAGGAAACAAGAGCGAAGCAGAAGCAGAGCCTGAGGGGGTTCTCGGAGTTTTTTCCCGGGGGAGACACGCGGCTCCTCTTTCCCTCCCTGCCCCTCCGTTCCTGGCTGGCAAGGCGGCCTTTGCCGGGGGGGGCGGCATTGTAAATAATAAATAATTTTATGGTTGGGGGTCACCACAACATGAGGAACTGTATTAAAAGGTCGCAGCATTAGGAAGCTTGAGAACCACTGGTTTAAACTAATGTTTTAACTGGACTGGATATTTAATGCTTTTTAAAGTTTAGTGCTACATACCATTTTAGTCTAAATTGGAAGGAAGGTGGAAAGTAAATTAAATAAGTAAATAGGCTTCTCTTTTACATGCTACTGCTATGTGCTTCCCTGTGGCAAAACATTCAAACCTGCAGACCACCTCACAGGAGTGGACAGGATAGGAGCTGCATCTCTTTACAACACTCTCTCGTTTTCTGTGTTTCTTCTTTCCCCATCCCCGTTATTGACCAGGGCATGTTGGACTCTTACCTTTTATCAGTGGTTCTCGCTCAACAAAGCAATGGATGGTGAATGCTTCAGTGTCAAACCCCACCACCACCACCCTTCTAGTGACAAGAAAATGGTAGAACACATAGGCTGCTTTGTTTTCAGAATGTGTTGTTTTCAACCAAATGTCACCAGGCCTAGAACTAGGATGTCCACTTCTCTGTGTTGTATCCACTTAAGAAAAGTTTTTGGAACTGCAGCCTGAACATGCTTCATGTAGTGAAGTACTATAAGACTTTGGACTAGCCCCAACCCATCAGGTTGACTGCAGGTCCCTACCTGACAGGAAAGGTTATAAAATATTTCCCATTTCATCTAACACCTTGTCTAAGCCACAGTTCCTTCTAGGGTCTTGTGTATCTTACAACTCTGGCACGCCACAATGGTATCACAGCACAATTCATAGGTCCTCTCTGACAGTTGTCTACAGTTCAAGCCCAGTGCTTTCAGGACAGTCAGTATATTGCCATCTGAAATAAAGAACAAGGAGGCATCCTCTCCATTTGCAAACCACTGGAATGAGAGTTTAATCTTTCTTCAGCAGCAGAAATAGAACAGTATCCTCCACAACACCTGGTGCAAGTATCTGTTCCTTTGAGCATTTTGACCTCACATGAAAAAACAAATAATTGCCATACTTTGGTCCCAGTCACAGGAGTAAATTTAGATTTCTGAGGATTTCACTCAGTATCTGCACCCCACAAAGTCTTTCAGAATTACTTTGCACAGAAATATACATGCATCTTCTGCACAATGCGCATGATTTTTTTTCTTTTTGGCACAGAAAATGTGTCTTCTGTACAGAAAGCAGTACTGTCTCATAAAATACACTTTTCATGTGTAAAAACCACATCTTCTGTGCAAAAATCATGTTTTTTAAAAAGAAAAAAAAAGTATGTTTATGTGCATACTGCCCCAGAAGACTGCAAAGTGCAAAGAATTTTGCTGCTGCTCTGCTCCCCCTGAGGGGATTTCCTGAGTGCTAAGAGATGCTTTTTTTTAGCCAGGAAACAAACAGAAGTAAGTATCTTTCCTATCCTGAACCTGGAAGCAGCAGGCTAGCATCGGGCTGAGGCACAGGCTGTTTGGCAACAATTCTCTCTTCTGCCTTTCTCCAGTCTTTCAGCCTCTGTGGCCCAAAGCAATGATATAGCTAGCCCTGCTTCTGCATTTTACTAGCCCAGATGCATGGGGATTATGTAGACCAAACTAGGCCAGGCCAGACCTGAGAAATAACAAGCATAAACTCTCAAGCTGTGATGTAATGCTGATTACAGCAGTGAGCCACAAGAAGGCATGCAATGTGATTGTTAACCAGTACATGCTCCCACCTGGCTTTGAACTTGCATCAGCAGCTGGGCTGAGCAAGCAGAAAGTTTACAGGCTGATCAGTGGCCCTCACTCAATGCTTTGTTGAGTGAGGGCCCTTGATGGTAACACTATTTGACACAAGGGGATGGAAACCGCATGTCTGTGCAAAGCACACAGTAACCAGATGGGACGCGCTTTGGATTTCTCTACTCATGCCCTCCCAAATTAACAGCACAGGCATGACCTGAAAAGTGCACAGGAAGGTCAAAGGCCATGCTCAGTGTCAAGAGCAAAAATGCAGTTCCTGGGAAAAGGGGTTTCAATCTATGATTAAAACCTTTGATGGAAAGGAGTACAGTCCTACCTCCACATTTGTGGGTTTGACCTACGCAAATTTCATTACTCGTGAGCATGTGTGTCTTCCCCTCATCCTCCCCCTCCCAGTCCCATTCATTTTGCCCTGGCACCGAGAATTTGCACAAGACTTCCACCTCCATTTCTTTCCATTTTGCCTTAGCACAAGTTGTCCACACCAGAGCAAAATGCATAGGAATAGCAGGGGAAGGTCTAGAGGGGGAAAGGAAAGCTAACATAAGCTTTCCCCACTCCCACTCCCTTCCATTTTGCATGGGAAGGGGAAGGAGAGAGCTCCAGAAGGGAATAAGAGGGGGAGCAAGAGGGTTTTTCATGGTATTTCCACTTTCACAAAAGATCTGTACCCCAAACCCTCAGGAAAGTAAAGGGGACACTGTAGTTTTCAAAACTATAAGACACATAAGATTCATCAACTGAATGTTCTCCCTATTCAGATATAAACACATTTAGCTAATAAATTTATCTGTGTATTTTCTTTACAAAACTACACAATCACTTGAAAGAAAGTCCAGTGCTACACACTGATATCACACACATATATACATGCACACCCGCAGGGGAAATGCTTTTCCAACTCAGTCTTTGTGAATTCTAGAACATGAGCCAATCAGCACGTCCCAGACTAATGTGCAAACAAACACTTAGTTATCTCCTGGGTCTTGCAATACCTAAAATATTCCAAGAACAGTTGCCATTTCAAATGTCAAAATGCATTCACAAACCACTGGGTTTTGTGAGAAAGTACTTTCAAAATCATGTATTTTGAGATAAAGTGCCCATTTAACTATGGTATTTCAATGCAAAATTTTGTGCATGTTTTTAATAAAAATGGGACGGATTCATGAAAATAGACAGGAACTAGAAAGAAAATGTCACTGATCTCTATCCACTGCCTCTTATCTTTGAAGTTTGTGAGAAAGGGACCAGTGGAATGCCAAAGGAACCATTTCATTCTTTGGGCCAGGAACCCAGGTCACAAAGGATTACACTAAAAGATACTGAGAAACTCCTGAATAACACAGAACATTAACTATGTGCAACAGCATAATTTCCAATTTTTCAGAATTAAAAAGTAATGATAATTCAGATTGGGGCTAGGGGATGAACACTCCTGGTTCCCCATGGAAATATCCAGAGATTATGTTGTGCGCTCAACCATAACACTACCCACATTCCAAAAGGCAGTTTATTATCCCCATAGGAAAGACCAAGAATTATTTATTTGGGAGAAAGTGGGTTAGTATACTTTAGGACAGCATTGTAAAAAAAAAAAAATCTTGATCTGCCCTTTGCCCTGGCTTCTCTCTGCCTAAATGCATGCTGAATTGTTTCTTAGTCATTCCAGAGCTCACAGAATGTCTTGCCTTGATCTTACTCTAATGGTGGTGGACCTCTTTTTAGCCCAAGGGGAAAATTCAGAGAAGTTCTTAGGAGGCCACATACCTTTGGTGGACAAGGCCAAAGACAAAGGCAGGAAAAACAGCAATAAATGCCAACATATTTTATCTTAGAGATGACTGATCTGAGATTGTCATGTTTTGGAATATTATCAAGTTATGCGGCTCATTGGAATCACCTTCACTAAATAGGAAAAGTGGACAGCCATATAACAAGTGGTCCAATTAAGGAAGTCTGGAAAATCTGACTAAGGCAGTTGATTACCAGATTTGTAAAATCTGAAGAGGGCACCTGATACCAAAGGTATTTTCATAGGGTCATCCTAAGCCAAAGTCAAACTAATGGCAAATAATAACGTTTTTTGCTTAAGGTTCTTATTCCTAGTAACTAAGATCTTAGAAAGGCATTTCAACTTTTTAGTAGAGGAACATTTCATAAAAACTGGAGAATCACCAAATGACCATGTCATGTAGAAGGCAGTATGGTCATCTGGAAAAACACAGAGGGCTTGATTGGGAATCCAGGAACAGGTACAAATATCCAAAATCCAGCTGTGACAATAAGGTACAGAAGCTGGAAGATCCTAGGATATATGAAGAGGACAAAAGAGAGAGTACGATGCAAGCAAAGGGGGCAGAAACAAAGAAGAGTAAATTAAATGGAGAATATTAGTGATTTCTTTTCATCTTTCTTGTGACATTTCATGCTAATGTGATGTCCTTTCCACATGCAAAACATTTTGACAGAAAAATTACACACTTTTAGGCAGAATTACATTTTTTTTAAAAAAAAGCTATCAAACACAGCCAGTATTTCCCTGTCACTTTAGGTCAATCATAAAGCTCTATTTCAGTCACTAAATATAAACTATTACCTCACTGAGATGCAAATTCAAAACTGCTGAATGGAAAAGACAATGTGATGTAATCTAATTCCTCTGAGATCAGTGGGACCATTTTCTCCTCAGTCTTCCTTTGAGAACTCTGATTTTTGTCCTCAATCGTGCCAACAAAAAAATACTACCTACTCTCCCACAGAACAGTCTGCAGATACTTTAACTATGTCTACTCCACAAGGACACTATTTTAATGAGTTTCTAAATTTAAGTTTCTGGAGGTGAAGTTTGCTGGTGACCTAGAATCTACTTCTCAACAACTTTCTTCAGTCAACTTTCTAAATGGCTGTTTCTTTTAGCTGTAGTTGTTGTTCTTGTTGTGTGCCTTCAAGTCATTTCTTACGCAGGATGACCCTAAGGTGAACATATCATGGGGTTTTCTTGGCAAAATTTGTTCAAAGGGGGCTTGACCTTGCTTCCTCTGACACTGAGAGTATGACTTGTCCAAGGTCATCCAGTAGGTTTTCATGGCCGATTAGAAATTCAGACCCTTGTCTCCCAGTATCCTAGTCCCAACACTCAAACCACTACATCATTCTGGTTCTCTGTAGTAGTTATATGCCATTTTTCCTTAGAAGAAGAGTGATTATTTGCTAGCAAAATGACTGTTAGAGAAGAGACTAAAAGAAGGAAGTGGAATGGGCAGAAAGTATACTGCAAAGAAATTTGATCTGCTCTTATTATAGTAGCACACTGTTATTGCACACACCACACAGGGGCAGCCAGTGACTTCCATATCATGGGACTAAGTGAACCACTTCATGTTTTATTGGAGATTTTACGGTGCTCTCCACAGTGCCACACCCTACATCCAAAACAGATTCAGCATCTGGATAGCTCATTAAAATTCTAGACAGAATAAAACTGGGGTATAGGGGGAAAGTTGACCGCATTACTCTCCATGTGAGAGTTCTGCCACCCCAAATTATTTCTTTTCTTTCAGCCCACAAATATCTAGCACTACAGCAATTTAAAAATTCTGTTGAGCATTTAGAAATACAGTTCAGGCAGCCAAAGAAAGGAGTCAGGCAAAGCTACCAAGGGAATGTCAACTCAGCAAAATAGGTGCGAATGATTTTCAATGTCTCACTCTGTGCAAAGGTAGACATTTCAGGCATGAAAGAAATTTTTCATTTTGGGATGTGGAATTCTTATTTGGAGAGCCAAATAAGTCAATGTCTTCATTTTGCCCCTCCCCAGTAGCTACTCCCCTCCATTAAAACCCAGGGCAGATTCACTGTACCACTGACATAGACGCATCCAGTTGCAGGTACACCAAGGTACACACCTACCACGTAAAATTTCTGCCATTAAAAAGTGAGACAACCAGAGACAATGGAAGAGGGTTACTTCTTCCCTCACCAAAGAAGCCTTTAAAAATGCAGTGTTTGATTTGTAGTCAGGACTGGGCCATGGGCAGCACTCAGTGTTGAGAGTTATGCTAAACTAGGAGCTGGGATAAAGCTAGTTATACCTTACAGTGGGGGGGCAACATGTAGGCAGCATGTTGTTACCTTTGTTCTAAAAATATCCACCCACTCTGTTTCCTGCATGTTTCCAGATGTGCAATTCTCCGAGGATGCAATTTAGCTAGAAGCATACAGGCAGCACAACTGTCCCTTAAAACAGGATACAGCTCCCCACATGAGTAGAATTCAAGAAACTAGAAAGGGACTTCCGACCAATTTTGTGGTTTCATTTTTTGGGTGAGATGACCCACAGAAGGTCCAGGGGGAGGCAATTTTGGCCCCAAACTTCCAGGACTTCCCCAGCCTTCTTTTTCTTCTTATTAGCAAGCAAAAACCAAATGACAAATGAGTCAGCCTTACCAGGACTGTAATTTCATATCAAATTTTGCTTTAGGCAGAGTTTGGGAAAACGCTTAATGTTGAATCACACATGACTATCATCAGCAAGCAAGTTAGTTCTTCAGCACCACAATAATGTTTTAATGGAGGAAAAAAACACAGATGGGATAAATCCTTTGATTTCTTTAGTCAAACACTGTCCTTCATCCTTTTGCCCTCCAAATGATAGATTCCATCCCTAAAGTCTAGTTCTTTTATGTGCCAAACATTCTCTTCACCTCTGGCTTCAGGGTAACTGATGCTGCTGGTTCCCATAAGGTGCAAAGGGGGTGTACAAAGTTTTTGTATTTTGAGCAGAGTTAACAGAGAGAGAGGAGAAAAAGAGAAAAACAAAATGCTGCTTCTGCCCAAAGCTAAGCAAAGAGGTGACCCCACTGAGCATGAAGCAGCATATCAAAACACTGCTTATGGAACACACAGCCCTTTTATTTAATAATCCCTTTTGCCCTAGCAGAAAAGATCAAAAGAGCCACTGCATTGCATCAGACAGACTTATGGCGCTATAATGCGTGAAAGTATCCGAGCCAATGACATTTCTCGGAGGAGATGGACCATGGTGTTGAGATTTATTTTGCACACTTATTAAAAATTCACATGCAAAGTCTACCTGAAGAAGAGCGAAAGCCGATGCTGGCTCTGAAATACAAACTGACAGAGGCAAGGAAAATTGCAGTTTACACTCTATCAAGTTTCTGCTAATGGCACCAAAATTGCTTCCTCGCATCGCACACCATAGTGAAGTCACCAACAGGTTAGACACTTCCAAGTCTGTCAACATCAAAAAGTAAAAGACAGTTTACACCTCCTGCTATAGTTTGCTAACTTCAAGCCAAGAGTCTTTCAAGTTTGATTTTTTCTCTCTCTCTCTCTTAGAGACTAACTCAAGGTCAAGTAGTTGGCTTCCCATATATCTACAAGGAAGATGAGAAATAAAACGAACAGGGATAGAGTCTAAAGTTACTGTTTTAGACTGAATATCAATTCTAAAATCTCTTAACCAGCACAGTCATTTTGGGATGATTCTGAGGATTATAGGACTTTACAGACTTTAAAATTAACTTTTCTAAATTAGGTGTGAATACCTTTCAGTTCTTCTTCACTTGGAAATGGTGTTTCCAGTTACCAAACATCTATAGACATGTCTTAGAAAACAGTCTGGTTTACCTTCTCTCCAAGAGTTCTTTTATTCCAAGTTGACTGCATTGTATTAGACTGGTTTAAAATTCAATCTATTTTTAATGCAAGTTCCAGGCACTCAAAAACCTAAACAATGACCTCTACAACACTGCTAATCAGAAGGTTGGGATGGAGGAGCAAAAAATATAATGAAGAGTCTATAGTGCAGTGATTCCACGTTGCCAAATAAAGAACACAATCACAGCATGATTGCTCTGGAATAAGAGTAGAATCCTGAGGCTTGTAGTTTGGTGAGGCACTGGAAGGCTCTCACTGAGAATTATAAATGCTCCTCCCTCCCTTCCAGTTCCAAGATTCCATGAGATGGAACCATGGCAATTAAATTAGAATAAATAGCACTACAATTCTGTAGTGTAAGTGGCAGTCAGACTTCACTTCTAACTGGGGGTTCTGGAGGTGAAAAGGAAGAACTTGAAAAGTGCAGAAGGACCAACTCTCTCTCTCTCTTGCTCTCCAATGCTGCTTCAATAGGATTTATCAATATTGCTCTCACTGAAAAGTTGACAACAAAAACTCAGTTAGGAAAGGGAAGAAATAGCAAAAGCTAGTTTTGTGGAAACATGCTACCTATTCAAATTATTTTGGAGTTAACATAAGACCATGGATCTTCACTGGTGTAAGTGGCATTTTGTGCAGTAACTTCTAAAATCATAAAAATATTAAATACAGGGACTATCACAAAGTAATTTCTTTAGATGAAACAGTACTAATGTCAACCTTTGATAAAGTTGTAAACATAGCATATATAATGGACCTGTGTTCTTCTTGGTTCTTGAAAGTTGTGAAGTAGAGTTCTGTGGGAGGTTTTAAAACCTTTTCTTCTTAATCATGTTTTAAATGGGTAGTGTTGTGGTTTGGGTGCTGGATTCGGACTCTGGAGATCAGGGTTTGAAATCCCTGCTCAACTATGGAAACTTACTGATTGACCTTGGGAAATTCACACTCTCTTAGTCTCAGACAATGGAACAGGAAAGCCACCTTTCAACAAATCTTACCAAGAAAACCCCATGGTAGGTTCATTTTAGGCTGAATGAACACCACCACCACCACAATAGCAACAGACGATTGCTTCTATTTCAGGTTTTCCTATGAGCTTTATTTATTTAATGTATATCCCTCCTTTTTCCCATCATGGGATTCTTTACAGGAGATATCTAAAGGTGGTGTTGTTGCTGTTGTGTCATGTGCCTTCAAGTAATTTCCAACTTATGACCTCAACCAAACCTATCATGAGGTTTCCTGGGCGTGAGAGGTGTGACACGCCCAAGGTCACCCAGTGGGTTTCCACAGTCAAATGGGGAACCAAGACTTGGTCAACAGGGTCATAGTCCAACACTCGGACCACTGCACTATGCTGGCTGATATCCAAAATGCTGAACCTAATTGGAGGATCTGGTTCAGTGGACAGTGTCAGGAACCGCTCCCTGCCGAGCCGCAGTCAGCAAGGGAGGAATACTTTCAGGAAGAGTCCAAATATACCAAACACCAAGAAAACACAAGCCAAGCCAGGCCAAGGTCCAGTCCAAAGGTTCAAAAGGCAGAGATCCGTCCGGAAGGTTTCAGGGAGCAGGAGACACGGAGGTCTTGAGGGCTTGCTAATAATTTGCTGCAAGCAAGGAGCAGCCATGCTGGCAGATTTAAATAGCCCCTCCGAGCTGGTGCTGCTTGTTATTGTTTCCTCAGCCTAGTCCATGCAGCCTCCCTCTGAGCAGCCTGTTTCAGCCTTCTGCGTGATTGAAGGCTGATGGGCACAGCTGGCTGTAACTCCCCTGCGTCACTGCTGGTTCCCTCTCCATCATGAGCTAGCTGGGGCAACTCTGTCTCTGTTTGACCTTCCAGTGCAGGGGATCTTTGCAGGTTGACGTGCTCACTCACTGGCTCAGCCCCATTCCTTCTCAATCACAGCAGCAGCATCTATCACAGACAGTTCTTGGACAGTTCTTTTAAAGTCCAGAGTATGCTACCACATTGACATGGAAGCCATCACCTTTTCCTCCAAGGAGCTCAAAGCAACACATATGGCTCTCTGCCTTTCCACTTCATCTTCACTCACAGTCCTGTAAGGGAGGTCATGCTAAGAGAGGATGAGTGGCCATAAGGACACCAAGTGAGTTTCTTAACTCAGTGGGGACCAGAATTGGGATCTCCCATCCCTTAGTCTTAAACCTTTAGAGTTTAAGGTTTAGTCTTAGAGCTTAATCTTAACTCTTACGCCATTTCTGTACTACACTGTTATAGTGGTATTATTCCACTTTCAACATCCTATGGAATCTTGAGACGTGTAGTTTGAGGAGGAGTATTTAGATTTCTCAGACAGAGAGCCCTTTGGCCTCAGTAAACTACAAACCACAGAATTACCAAAAGATGTTGAAAGTGGAATAATAGCACTATAGCAGTGTGGTGTGGAAATGGCCTTAAAATGTTAATCACCACACCCTAATGAAGACCAAATAAGAGAAAGGGGTGAGGAAAATGAGCCACAGTCAAACGCCTGGAAGAGACAACACATTCAGCAGCAACCAGTCAGCCAGAAAGACATCAGATTCTGTTCATCTTGATCTCACATGAAACAAACACTTTAAACAAACTTGAAGAGCAGACAGATTTTGTTTTTTGTAATCAAAACTGTAGCTCAAGGGCAGAAGCTCTGAGGTGTCAATCGAAGAGCAGAAAATGGAAGTTCCTGGAATGTGGAAGCCCCAGCATTTTCCAGAAGTAAAAACAAAACCAAAAGCCAATACTGCCATTTCAGCAAGTCTGGGGAGTTAATGGTTCTGACTGCCATCTTTCCTCAGCACTGTAAGGACAGCAAATATCTGTCTCACCCAGCTCCTCTGCACCTGTCCTTAAACACCACTTCATCGCCCATGAGAAAACACAAACACTTCAGTATTTTTTCTAATAAATTTTTGGAGAGTGAAATATCAATCACACTACTCCTGTTTTCTGTAACATCCCCCAATATCCAAAAAGGGGGCAGGGGCCCATCATTCACCAAGGTCGCGGTTAGTATTAACTTCCTACTTCCTCTGGAACCTCATTACCCACTTCCTGTTCAAATACCAATCCACTTACACTACATGACCAAAAGGAGATGCTCCAATACTTGTGGCTTAATTTGGAAGGGAAAGGGTAGAACAAGCCATGGAGCTCTGAAAATAGCTGCCTGTTTCGGAATGAGGACTGTGTGAATGCATGAGGCCTGTATTCCTTCTATAAGATCTCATGACTGGTAGCAGATAATCAGGGGCATTTTTACACTATGCAATTATTTATTGCATGATTCCACTTTAACTGCCACAGTTCCATCCTATGGCATCCAGAGCTTTACAGGTTCACAAATCGTATTTAGAATTCTCTGCCACAGAACTCAAATCCATCAGCAAACTACAAATCTCAGGGTTCCTTAGGTTGGAACCACAGCAGTTAAAGCTTCATTCTAGTGCTACAAGTGTGTAGTATGAAAGGTGCTCTTGGTCAACAAACAGCTATTATCCATCCTGCACAATGAGAAACTCCAGGAATGAGGCATCAAATGCTAGAAATGAAGCAGAGGACTCCAACAACTGTGAAGAAAGATGAATCCCAAAACCCAAACCCCTGCTGGAATTATATCAGCAGGGAAGAAAGTGGAGAAACAGCTGGATAGATAATTCTTGAGAGGCATCAAGAAAACAAGAGGACTTTGGATCAATGGCTCTAAAGTTGGCTGATCCATTTCCCTTCTTTTTGCCCCTACTGCTCTTGGCGGAGCTGCAAGGGTAGCAGAAGCTTCCACATCTGCAGAAGGATTTGTGATGGGAGATCTCCTCCTCTGTCCTGCGTCCAAGGAGAATGGCACTTTCACTATACTATGTCTGAACACTCCTTATCCATGATCTCCATAACCTCTGTGACAATCCTGTGAGGCCCATGGGCAATAGTAAAACTGCCGTATTGCAGATGGGGAGGTTGTGGCTGAAATGTAGGAGCTGGATAAAGGCCTCCTGGAGAATTAACTAGAAAAGGAAGATTTGAATCAGCATACCCACAAAGGCCAAGGATAAATAAGTGCCTTCACACCCTACTGGTGACCTTCTAAAGGTCTTAAGGTCCTAAAGGTCTTAAGAATTGAGAGGCAGAGACTGGATGGACTTTTGGTCTGACTTAAAAAAACAAGTCTTTTGGTTGGATCCACCATATCTCAACAGTAAAATAAATATTCTGCACACTAAAGGCTGCATGTTCAATTCCAGGCCTCTCCACCTAAGCCTGGGAAAAGCCCTTTTCCGAAATCCTAGAGAAACTCTGTCACATCAATTGGCAGACAATCCTGAGCTATATGGGCCTACAAATCCTTATAATGAAGCTTTGTGTACCCTTACCTCTCTTCTCCTGCCAGATCACACTGCACTTTATCAGGCACATCGTGCTCAGGTTCTTTCTATGCCAAAAAAAAAAATGTTCAAGCAAGCCAAAGGAAAATATTGGCACACACAGTGAAGCTTTCCTCTTCCTCCTCCTCTGCTCTTCTTCCCTATTGTCTGTTATTCTACAGTAATGATGAGGAAGCAGAAGCATTTATCAAGATGGCACATCATGTTTTGTAGCAATTCAGATATCCAGATATGGCCATGTGAGTAAATATCAGTTTCCCAGACTGCATGTCAGCTTTCTTAAAGGATCCTGCAACACAGGAGAAATAAAGCAGCTTGCATACCTTTCTGAAGAAAAGGGCAACAGCTCTACAGGCCCGTGCAAAAGAATACACCAGTGAAGGGAATGGGCAATTCTCTCTGCTTTCATAGACTATACAGCCAGCCTTCCACATTCACTACAGCTAGGGGTGCAGGATGCCCACAAAAGTAGAAAACCACAAATATCAAAATGTGTGTGCGTATCTGTGGGAAGGGGGCTGAGGCATAGTGGGAGGCATAGGTACCCAGGGTTCAAACCAGGTCAGGGAAAGGGGATGGATCAGTATAGTGGCCCTTTACTTCCTCTCTCTCTCTCACACAACCATCTCCTTCCTTTGGTGTGGAGGGGCATCAGGAGAAAGTTTGTGGTGCTGAGAAACTAGACTGCAAGCTGTCTTCAACTCATCCAAAAGTGGTTGGTGAAGGAAGAAGGGGACTAAAGGTGGGCTTTTAAAAGGTTGCACAACCTGACTGGAGCTGCCAAGAGGGAAGGTTCCCCCAGAAAAAAAGCACTTGAAGTGGTGGGACAGGGGTTGGAGAAACTCACAAACAATCAAATCCATGAAAATTAAGCCTGCAAATGCGGAGGGATGACTGTGTATTAAACCGACTTCAATACAAGAATGTGCAATCATCACATAAATGAAATTTATGAGAATCAATAACATCATTACACAAACTGCAATAAAGAAGCAGGGAAAATCCTAAGGGGAAAGAGAGAGCAGGAGGGCACACAGAAGGAAGAAAGGGTTCAATACAAACTCTGGGTAAATATATCAATAATTTTTTTTATTAATAAGAAAAAAATAAAAAATACATAACATGATAAACATAAAAGTGAAGAAAAAGTTACCAAAAAATGCTTACATTTCTATTTCTCTCCAAATCTATTTACATAATATTACTTATTCAGTGTGTTATAAACCATACTGGCTATATATTTTGGTGATATATATATATATATATGAATCTCATTCTCATTATACTCATCGTTATTATTTATTCCCATAATTAAGATTTTAAAAATATACTATTAATAATTTCATTCTTATTTCTATCCTTTTCAAACTAAATTTAACCTATAACTATTACTAAGTGTACCCCATCCCCAGAGCCAATTATATCTCAAATTATTCCACCTTCCAAAATTGTAACTCTTCTTGTGGAGGTATGACATCTTCCTCTTTTAAAACTCCAGTCTTCTTCTAGTAGGCTGGGACTAAGTATGTCAGCAAAATACACCACAGAATCTGCTAGTACCAGCTTTTTCCTGTTCTGAAAGAACTGCATGCTTGTAATGCTGAAATGCTTGGTCTCAATCTGTAGTCAGAGACAAAGGATCTGATGCCCTCAAAATCTGCATACATAAATTTAGATATACGCCTGTAGAAAACATTGCATTACTTCTGAAAGTGATAGACGGTGATAAAAGAGATGCAAATGAACGAGAAGGGAGAAAGAGCACATTTTTGCATAAAAAATGCATGTAAGTGGCCTTGTATTAGTGTGCCTTGCAGAAAAATGCATATCATCTTCTCCACCCCAAATCTCATTAGCGTTTAAAAAAATGAGTAGAGCGCTCTGGAGAAAGAGCATGGTGTAGTGGTGTAAGTGTTGGTCTAAGACTCTAGAAGATAAGGGTTCATATTCCCACTGGGACACGGAAAAAAAAGGTCATACTCTCTCAGCCACAGAGAAACCCCCTCTGAACAAGTCTCATCAAGAAAACCCTGTGATAGGTTCACCTCAGGGGCACCATAGTTGGAAATGAGTTGAAGACACAACAAGAAGCACTCTGCGGTCAATGGAGCCAATGAGAGCATCTGACAGGCTGAAACGTACAAAGGAATTATGTTTCATTTGTACATTACTGGTTAGAGGACTACGAACAGGTTCAGTTCAAATTTGCAAAAGTCCTCACATTCAGGAATTTGGAAATCTTAAAAAAAAAATTAAATATGGGGAAAACCAAAATGAACAAATTTCTCTGTCCAGACAGAGGCTCTCAGCACTCAGCGATTTAAAAGTCTGGGTTTGCACTCTTCTGTGTTCAACCATCTTCTTGATGAATTGGGGCTGACACCTCTTTTCTTCCAAGAGGCAGTTCAGCTAAGAGCTATATGGCAGGAGAACATGGTCTTCATCGTGATGAGAACAGCTATACCTGTTGAATTTGGGAACGGCATGCTTTCTCTGTACGAATTTGGCAAACTTCATCCATTTCTTTCTATCTGAGGTGGAAAGAACTCATATTTTAAACATTCTAATATGTGAGTAAGCAGAAGTGAGAGATTCTTCCATCCCTGGTTGGGATGACTTACCTCTTTTTCCAGAATGGGCCAAATTTCATCAGCTTCAATGGATGATTCATGCTGCAGAGGCCATTCATGCTTCTTGTCGTGGAAGAGGAGCATCTTTAAGCCCGAGATGTTTTTGACTTCAGCTCCCAGAAGCCTGAACCAGCATGGCCAATTGTAACAAACTGTGGGAATCTGTAGTAACATCTATGAGGTCAAAAGCTTCTCACTCATTTTTTAAGGGCCAGAAGACCTCCAAGACCATCCCTAAAAGTTAACCTTGGTTCCTCAGTGGGGATGAAGTCTCACTCAGATCAGGCTAAACGCCACCATGTTGGCCAGGAAAGCCACCCACCAGTAGAACCTCTGTTTTGTCTGGACTGAGCCTTCAGTCTGCTGGCCTTCCTCCATACTGTTATGAATCCCAGACCATGTTTCAACAGTTCCACTCCATCCTCAAATCTCACCCACCCACCCAAGACATGAAAAAGTGGATGAACCACAAGAGCTGCTCATCCCTCGCTCCATCCTCCAAAAACCTTTGGAATCGCAGTTTAGAGAGGAGGCTAAGCATTCTGCTAGAGAAGGAATGGAGAAAAGATGGCCCTAAAGATGTTACTGGACTACAACTCCCATCATTCCTCACCACGAGCTATGCTGCCTATGGCTGATGGGAGCTGCAGTCCAATAACATTGCCAGAGCTTCTTCTTACAAATATATAATTTCTCTCACAGAATTATAGCAACCAGAATTCCCTGGGGAGAAGTAATTAAGCTAGTTTAAGACAGAGAGAGATATGTTCTGTGAATAAAACTTCACCCTGGAAAGGGCTGCTACATTGTTCTGGAACTGAGGTCTAGAAGGCATATTATACACAACAGATCATCTCAATGTTTTACAGAATATAAATATTTGCTGTCACTTCCAGATGAGTGATACTGTGAGGCCTTGCAATACCCCTGTGGCCTAGAAATATGGAACAAAATACACATTTTGATGAATAAAATACACTTTTTTTTTATGTTCTAGCAAATTTTCCCCATCATTCTTCCAAGGAAATTAAGGCAATAGTGTGGTTGTGATAAACTAAAAAAACTGGGCTGAAACTAATAGAATTAAAGAAATGCAAAATTCTCTAGTTAGGCCACAAATAAGAACACAACCAAGCAGTATGATGCTGCTTTCCACACTACAATGTTAAGAGTGCTTTAGTCTACTTTCAGCATCCTATGGAATCCTGGGATTTGTAGTTTAGTGAGGGACATGTAGAATTCTCAGCCAGAGAGTTCTTTGGTGTCAGTAAACTACAACCCCAGAATTCCACAGGATGTTGAAAGTGGACTAAAGCACTCTTAACATTGTAGTGTGGAAATGGCCAATATTTTTGCCTGCATCAGCAGAAGCACAGTTTCCAAGTCCAGAGAAGTAGTAATCCCCCTATATTCTGCACTAGTCAGGCCTCATCTGGAGTACAGCCCTCCTTCCACATTTGCGGGTTTCACCTTTGCAAATTTGATTATTCACAAGGCACATGCTTGCTTTCCCTCCTATTTTTCTCCTCCAATTCCCTTGTATTCCTCACCCCTGGCTTGCCAGGCTTACATTTAAAATTGATGTTTTTCTCCTTTTGGGTGAGCAAATCCCCCCCAACTGCTGGTGGTATGTCCTCTCTGCCCTGTGGCTGCACATTCTACTATGTAGTGGCTGCTGATTGGTCCTAACCTTCCTTTCCCAAACTGGCCACTGGAAGTAGCTAGAACGCCAGAACTCCACTCTTCTCCATCTGAGGAGAAAGCACCGGCAAGCCCTTTACCTTGCCCTTTTTCCTTCTCACCCCCAAATGCCAGGGCCAGAGGCAAAGGAATGGGAGGTGGAGCTCGGGAGGGGAATCACGGGGGGTGGGTATTAGTGGTTTTTCCACTTTTGTGAGGGTTTTGTGGAGGGGCTATTGTACTGCATTCAGTTCTGAGTGCCTCATTTTAAGAAAAATATAGACGTTGGAGCAAGTTTAGGGAAGGGCAACAAGGATCATATAAGATATGTAGAGCAAAACATATGAGGAAAGACTGAGGGAGCTGGGCATGTTCAGCCTGATGAAGAGAATACTGAAGAGGTGAAATGACTGCTCTCATTGAATATCTAAAGGATTATCACAGAGAAGAGGGTGTAGGTTTGTCCTCCCAGAGGACAAAAGTGCAGGTCTAATGGTTTTAAGTTGAAAGACGATAGATTTTGATTGAACATTAGAAGGAACTTCTTGATGACAACAGAGATTTAGCAATGGAACCAATTACTTAGAGAGGTGAAGGCTTCTTTTTCTCTAGACATCCTCAAAAAGACAACTACCTCCTGAGAATATTGTCGGTGGAGTTCCTGCACTGAGCAGGGGGCTGGACTCAGCTCTGTGATTCTATGATTCCTTCTGTTTTATCCTTGCAATAACCCTGCCAGACTGACCAACTGAGAAAGACTGGTTAGTTTAAGATTATCCACTGGGGGTACTGGAGCTCTGACCTCCCTGGGCATAGTCTGACTCCACTTCTATATTCTAAAACTGTTCGGTGCCTTCCAAGACCAGTCAACACGTCTCTGAGAACCACTTCTTCACTGGAGACCAAGAATTCCTCATCTCCCAGCTAACTAATGTGCTAGAAATGCATCCTACATCCTTTTCTCCTCCTCCGCAGGGCAATGATGCATTGCACTCAGGCAATGATGCATTTTCCAACTGCTAAGCCAAGCCCATTCATTTCATGCATGAAATGACACTTTATCATGGTAAATTGAGCTGAATCTTTTTATGTCACGGACTGCAGCCTCTGCACTGCCGCAGATTTCCTCCTCCAAGCTTAAAATAAATCAAAGCCACCCTTAAATTCATGTGCTGCGGGATTCTATTTTTTCCCCCTCTTACTCTTTATTCTTTTTAAGTAGAATGGATCACTATAACTATTTTACCCAAATTATGGCCTAAAAACATTCTGCTGCCTCAAACCTGCAACAAGGCTTGTGTTCTTACTAAGGCCATTTCCGCACTAGACTGTTGCAGTGCTATTATTCCACTTTCAACATCCTGTTGAATCCTGGGGTTTGCAGTTAAAGGAGGGGCCCCCTCCATTCCACAGGATGTTGAAAGTGGAATAATAGCACTGCAACAGTCCAGTGTGGAAATGGCCCAAGTGGAACCCCAGTCTAATGCAATGGCCTCACTGGCTAAGGATGATGGCTTTTATATTCTAACACTCATGGAAAGTGGCAGGTTGGGAGAGGTTTGGGTAAATTTGGGGTATGAGTTACTGTGAAAGCCAGTGTAATGCAGTGGTTTGAGTATTGGTCTAGTACTCTGGGAAACCAGCCTTTGAATCCCTATTTAGCCATTGGAACTCACTTGGTTCCACTCTGCAGAAATTTTGCCAAGAAATCTCCATCACAGGTTTGCCTTAGGATCAAGCTGGAAATATTTGAAGACATGCAAGGAGGAGGAAGAGAAGGAGAAGAAGTGGCGGCAACAGCTGTTGTTGTTGTTACTAGGTCATTTTAATGAGCAAAGCCCACTGATTATATTGATATTTTAAACCAGAGATTAACAGCCTAGATCGGTGGTTATTAACCTTTTCTTTACCAGGGACCCACCTGTAAATATAATCTGTTGCCAGGGTCCCCCAATTCTTAACTCAAGACTTAGATATTTAAATCTAGATTTAAAAATTTAAACTATTTATTTAAATATTGAAATATTTATTTATTCATTAAAGTCTAGATTCATTAAAGTCTAAACATTAAAGTCTAGTCTAGATTCAAATCCCAGCTCAAGACACTGAGCAACCTTGGACAAGTCACATTCTCTCAGCATCAAAGGCAAAGGCAAACCCCTGCTGTACAAATCTTAAAAACAAAACAAAAAAACCCCACTGTAATAGGCTCATCTTAGGGATGCCATTAGTCAGGAGTGACCCAAAGGCACACAACAACAAAGTGCTGCTGACAGGGGGAGGTTCTTTCTAGCTCTCATGTCTCTCCCCTTTGAAAACTGACTTACAGTGACACTAACACAAACTTATCACAGGAGATTTATTGGCAAGATTTGTTGCCTTTTGTCTTTCTCTGAGAATGAGAGAATGTGACTTGCCTGAGGTCACCCAGAGGGTCGCCATGGCCAAGTGGAGATTCAAGCCTGGTCTCCAGAGTCATAGTTTGGGCTCATGCACACACCTCCCACTATATGCCTTCAGTCAGGGACACGGTAGCAGATAGGTGCATGCGGGTGCTGAAACTGCTCCCTCATTTGCAAACAAGGGAGCAGGTGGGGGGCACATGCACCCCGATGCTATGCCCTTTTCGTCAGGGACGTGGCAGCAGGGCATGTAGGCACCAAGGAACATAGGGCCTTTCCACACTACACTGTTATAGTGCTATTATTCCACTTTCAACATCCTGTGGCATTCTGGGGTTTGCAGTTTACTGAGGCCAAAGAGCTCTCTGGCTGAGAATTCTAAATGCCCCTCCCTAAACCGCAAACCCCAGGATTCCACAGGATGTTGAAAATGGACTAACAGCACTATAACAGCATAGTGCAGAAATGGCCATGGTGTCAGGTGTGTGCACACTCCGAACCTGACCAGAGAGAACTGGTAGATCTGTTGCCACAGGCAGCGATGTATGCACACTTTTACAGCTACTCCAAAGCTGTATGGGAGCAATTCTACAAGGGAATCTCTGTCTGGACAGAGCCCAGCATTGGGACTGTACAATTCAGAGCGATGGTGGGAGGAGTCACCCTGAAGTTAAAAGTGGATTTGCCATCCTTGGAGCAATAAAGCCATCAGCCACCCCAGGGTCTGAGTCAGTATAAGGTAGCTTCTTATAAGAAAGAAAGGGAAAAAAATAGAAACAGAGAGGAGGAAAGCGCAATGAGGAGTTAGTAGTGGAGATGCAATAGAAGACCCCAGCAGTTGCTCCATAGTGCTTCTTGGTACTAAGCTGACTTTGAATTAAGGAGCTAGATACCTCTAAGCACTAGCCCAGCCTAAGAATTTGTTTTCAGGTATCAGAACTGCGCTCACAGTTCTTCCAAAACTTAAGCCCTATCTTCCCTCCCTTTCCCTCATCATTCTTCATTTCAGCACCCAATTTCAGAAGGAGGAAGGAGCCTTTTACTTGTTGCTGCTGCTAAGCAATTAGGGTCTTCCAGTAGGTCCTGATCAAAGTTTGGAAAGTTGATTTGATGGAGAAATCGGTTACAGCTATACTGTCAACACCCAAAAAGTAACTAATGGCAACTGTAGTTTAAAAAAAAATAGAAGGATGCTCTTTATTTCTTAATTTTTCAAAAGGAACTCAAATTTTCAGGTTTTTTTTTAAGTAGAAATGTTATTAACGGTTTGCTTGTCCCTACAAAACCCACATGACTCCTTCGCATGTTGTCACTGCAACACAGCATGAGGAAGAAAAACAAACTTGCATTTGAACCATGTGGTATTCCTTCTCCACCCTGGAGCGAGTCCACATCTTTAATGACAAAAGCAGCCCAAAGGTCACTGTTATACCACAAAAAAAGAGTGAAGTTATTGCTCATTAAGGTACAGTTGTGACTTATACCTTATTTATTGAAAAAGAAATTAATCACTTTGGTAAAAAGAATTTAATATCTGTTTGTAATTAGCATGGTATAGTGATTTGAGTTTTGAACTACAACTTTGGAGACCAGGATTCAATTCCCCACTTGGCCATGGAGTCCCTCTGCGTGACCCTGGGCATGTCACACTCTCTCTGCCCCAGGAAACCCCATAATAGAAAGAAACAACTTGAAGGCATACAACAACAACAATCACCAAGGTCCAGTCTTAATCTAGTTTCTGCACACCCCTGGGAATATGAAAATCTCTTGGTATAGATCCAGTTGAGTTTGTCCAGATCCCACCTACATTTTTTCCCATCCTTGTTTTATATGAGGCTGTGAGACTTTTTGCATTTTCTTCCCATGCTGAAATGCACACTCACTTTTTATACATTCCCATAATGAAGGTATTTGTCCAAATTACTTAATTCTCACAGTTTTATGCATATTTTTTTTCCAATTATGTACCTTTTAGCCATTTGCACTTGAAATACACACACTATTTTTAATGCTTATTTTATTTCTCAGAAATACCCTATAAGCCTCACCAATGGGAAAATGCTTGAGATGCGACGCACATTTTTCTCACAAGTCTCAGAAAGTGCAAAAATGCCCTGCTTTACTCTCACATGTGCTCTGTAGGCTCTTAGGTCTTTCCTACTGCTGCAGTATCAAGTTCCTTTAGCTGGAAATGCCAGGAAACCAGCCCAAGCCCATAAATATACAAAGCATATGCTTTACCACTGAACTGTGGCCTCTCTTCAAGAGAAATTATTTTACCACATTAGTAGGTATCTGTCTTACAAAATCTTGAGGTGATGCTTTTTTCTTTCTTTTTTTTTCAAAATTTCCATTTGGACAAGATGAGAGATTAGCAATCAATCAAGATGCATTTACCCTTTTGCCCTAGATTTCATACAAATTATTCAAGAAAGCTCTACAACCTCTCACATCCAAAAGATTATTGAGTCCATTTCTTGGTAATCTTCAAAGAAACATCCTTTTTAATGGACAAAAAGCCTCAATCTGTTTTCTGAACTGTGGCAAATTGCTTTTCAGACCCTGGCTGAAACAGACCTACATTTGTTCAGGGGCTGGAAATGCTGAGACACTGTTACTAACGAGAGGCTTTCATTAGTTTCAAATTTGGCAACTTCCATTGATTTGCCTACATGCAAATCTGCTAAAGCAGGTACAGATTTCCAGACAACATGCACAAACAGCCATTTCCAAATGAACAAGCCACTTTGATGCTTTGACAACCAAGGAAACAGGAATCTCTTTGAATTTACTTTTTTTTTTTAATGACTCTTTCAAGATGGGAAAATAAACCACTCCAGATCAGGTATATCACATGCCCAGGAGACAGACGGTACAATTCTGTACACCATTACCGCAAACAAAGGTAAACATTTAATGATCAGAATAAAGCACATATAACATTAAAACAAGTTAAACAAGTTTTAAAAAGCAAGATAATTTAAATAAGCCAAAGACATATCAAACAACATAATGAGTTAAAAATATTTTAAAAAAAATAAAAGTTACAGTAGTCTAATAAAAAAGTTACTGGTGGACGGATTGCTGTATTACATGTTAAGAAACAGCAATCCACTGTACTACCTCAAACAGTTAAAAGCCGAAGGTCTGTTTAAATAAGAAGGTCTTTGCCTGCAGGAGAAAAGAGAACAGAGGAAATCAAGTGAGCCTCTCCCATGGCCAGACATTCCTGGTAACTAATGCAGCAGTTCATGTAAACTCATCTTGACTACTCCTAGCTCACTTCCTTCTACTGCCAGCCCTACATCTTCTTGTCAATGTTCTCCAGTCTCTCAGTTTTACTGGAGACGGGACAATGGATGGACATTTCTGTTGGACTACGCAGCAACACTGTCATCATTGTGTTCCTGTGAGCAACTGCCACTTTAAAGACTTGGACCCTTTTCGCACCTTCTCTTTTTGTGGTGCTGAGGTGCAAGGCTCGCGTGAGCACCCTCCAGCGAGAGGCTCTCGCATCCCAGTTCCTCCAGCTCCGCAGCTGCCGCCCGCTTGCGCGAGAGCCCCACCTCTTCCTTTCACAGTGCAGCCTGGGACCTTCCCAGGCTGCACTGGACAGGAAGCGCAAGCGGCCCAGCTCCCGAGGCTCCACATGCAAGGTAAGTGCTCATGGGACCCCGGAGCAATGCACAACTGCGCACCATTTTTGGCTTAAAGCTGAAAATGAAAAAGTGTATAAGCGGTTCCTGCCAGGCCCTGGAGCGTTGCACAAATGTGAGTGCATCGTGTGGACTGCTCCTCACATGTGCGCGATGCTTGAGGGGCCTTTTTGCATCGAAAATGCCATGCGAAAAGGGCCATAGATGAGGTTCCCCAATAATTGTGTAATCACAACAGGAGACTACAGTTGTACAATTGCAGAGCAACCAATGAAATACTTTTTTCCACACATCTTTGCTCTTTGGACATGGTACACCAATGCCTCTTGTCAGATCTTAAAGAATCTGCACTATTTATTCATTTTATTTTACTTTATGTTCCAGCTTCTCCCCAGGAATTGGAACTTAAGGCGCCTTATAAAATTAAAATATATACCATATAGATAAAATATATACCATATAGTCACACTCTGCAAAGACGGCAATGTCCAGCAAGTTTCTTGCTTGTCTTGCAGACAATTTCATGGTCCAGAAGGTGGAAGGGGCCACAAGGGGATCAAATATTCTGGATCTGATCCTGACCAAGAGGGAAGACCTTGTTAATGACGTAGAACTGGTTGGATCTTTAGGAGAGAGTGACCATGCCCTATTAGAATTTGGCATTCAGTGGGGAGGAGAAGACAAGTGTAGCCAGGCACTCGTCTTCGATTTTAAAAAAGCAGACTTCTGTAAACTGAAGGAGCTGCTGGCTGAAATCCCGTGGTCAAGAATAGTCAATGAGAAAGGAGTTCAGGATGCATGGGAGTTCTTTAAAAGGGAGGTACTGAAGGCACAGGCTAAAACTGTGCCATTAAGGAGGAAAAATGGAAGGCATCTGACGAAACTGGAATGGTTGGCTAAAGAACTCTCAGCTGAGCTCAGTGTTAAGAAAAACATGTACAGGAAATGGAAGAAGGGGCAAATCACCAAGGAAGATTATAAGCAAGTAGCCAGGAGATGTAGGGAGAAGGTCAGAAAGGCTAAAGCACAGAACGAACTTAGGCTGGCCAGAGACATTAAAAACAATAAAAAGGGCTTTTTTAAATATGTCCGCAGCAAAAGGAAAAAGAAGGAGATGATAGGGTCACTGCGCAGGGAAGATGGTGAATTAATAACAGGAGGAAGAGAAAAGGCAGAACTCCTCAACACCTTCTTCGCCTCAGATTTTTCCGAAAAGGATAAAAACACTCAGCCTGGAGGTTGGGGAGCAGGTGAGGAAGTGGGGGAAATGCAGCACAGAATAGGTAGAGAGGTAGTACAGGAATATCTGGCTACTCTGGATGAATTCAAGTCTCCAGGGCCAGATGAATTGCATCCTAGGGTTTTAAAAGAACTAGCAGAGGTCATTGCGGAACCTCTTGCTATAATCTTTGAAAACTCTTGGCGGACAGGAGAAGTTCCGGCAGACTGGAGGAGGGCAAATGTTGTCCCCATCTTCAAGAAGGGAAAAAAAGAGGACCCAAATAATTATCGCCCAGTCAGCCTGACATCAGTACCTGGAAAGATCCTGGAGCAGATCATCAAACAGTCAGTTTCTAAACACTTAGAAAACAATGCTGTAATTACGAAAAGTCAACATGGATTTCTCAAAAATAAGCATGCCAGACTAATCTTATCTCTTTTTATGATAGAGTTACTTGCTTGATAGATGAAGGGAATGCTGTGGACGTAGTATATCTTGATTTCAGTAAGGCCTTTGACAAAGTTCCCCATGACATTCTTGCAAAGAAGCTAGTAAGATGTGGGCTGGACAGGGCTACTGTCAGGTGGATTTGTAACTGGTTGACTGACCGTACCCAAAGGGTGGTCACCAATGGCAGATTCTCATCCTGGAGAGAAGTGACTAGCGGGGTGCCACAGGGTTCTCTCCTGGGCCCAATGCTATTCAACATCTTCATTAATGACTTGGATGAAGGAATAGAGGGCACGCTGATCAAATTTGCAGATGACACCAAATTGGGAGGGGTTGCTAATACGCCTGATGACAGGATCAAAATTCAAAAGGACCTGGACAGATTGGAGAGCTGGGCCAAGGCTAACAAAATGAATTTCAACAGAGAGAAATGTAAGGTCCTACACTTAGGCAGAAAAAATGGTATGCAGAAATATAGGATGGGAGACACGTGGCTGGCTAACAGTACGTGTGAAAGGGATCTAGGAGTCTTAATAGACTACAAGCTGAACATGAGTCAGCAGTGTGATGCGGCAGCCAAGAAAACCAACACAATTGTTGGTTGCATCAACAGGAGTATGGTGTCTAGATCGAGGGAGGTATTGGTACCACTTTATTCTGCTTTGGTTAGACCTCATCTTGAATACTGTGTCCAGTTCTGGGCACCCCAACTCAAGAAGGATATGGATAAGCTGGAGCAGGTCCAGAGGAGGGCGACCAAAGTGGTGAGAGGCCTGGAAGCCATGTCCTATGAGGATAAACTCAGAGAGCTGGGTATGTTTAGTCTGCAGAAGAGAAGGTTGAGAGGGGACATGATAGCCATGTTTAAATATTTGAAGGGATGTCATGTTGAGGAGGGAGTGGGCTTGTTTTCTCCTGCTCTTGAGACCAGGACAAGGAGCAATGGATGCAAGCTGCAGGAGGGGAGATTCCACCTGAACCTCAGGAAAAATTTCCTGACGGTCAGGGCTGTCCGGCAGTGGAATGTGCTGCCACGGAGTGTGGTGGAGTCTCCTTCTTTGGAGGTTTTTAAGCGGAGGCTGGATGGCCACTTGTTGGAAGGGCTTTGAGGGTTTTCCTGTATAGCAGGGGGTTGGACTGGATGGCCCTTGTGGTCTCTTCAAACTCTACATTTCTTTGATTCTATGATTCTATGATTGCACCGGGCTGTATCCTATTTTCATTCTTATTTGACATGCTAATGTACACACTCTCCATTCTTCCCACTCCCTTATTTACTGTAATGATGTAGATAATTACATTTTAACAATAAATTCTCCTATCTTTTTTAAAACTAGCTACAGCATTACACCAATAGTAAATAAGGAGAGAGTAAAGCTGTGTGTTTGCATGTTAGCTTCTTGAACAAGAATGGAGGGAGGGATGGAGCCTGACATCATGCACTCTATGACTGTTTGATCAAGGCTTAACCTTCCCTTCATACTTAACATGAAAGCAGAGGCAGCAACTTCAGGCCTAGCTACTGGGGGAGTGGGCAGTATGAAGCTTCTTGGTTGGGTAGGGCTGATACAAGCACTAGGAACATGGCATTTTGCCTTTGCATGTTAACAGACCAGTACTTTTTGCCTGTTGCACCTACGGATCAGCATCTCTCCTCTAGGTTTTTTCAGGGACCTTGATTTGAAGAACATACACTCCCAACCTTAGTTTGGGTACATCTGCCCATGGTCTTCCCCTATGTTTGCAAATTTGACCCCTAATTTAGATTGACTTCTCTAAACGGCCTTTTTGTTCAAATTCAAAACATTCTAGTGAAGATTGTGTCGGAAGAAAGGCTTTTGACTTCTTATTTGTTTAAACTTCAATTACACTGACTTCTAATTCCTTGCATGAGCAGCTCTTGATATAACATTCACATACTGTGATGGGAACCATAAGTAATTCGTATCTGCAAAGCTATTTTGGACACAAGCAAAATGTGCATTATTTTCTCCAGGTTGATGGCTCATTCTGATTATGCTTAGCTACACTCTCCTAAGCTTTTAGGCAGCCATGCAATGCCAAGCAAACAATGGCATGCCAGCCATCTGGCCTCTTCACTCAAACAATATTCTTACATATCACCACAGGTCTGTCTACTTTGCTGAGTCCGTAAATGGTTGGTTTTGGGGCAAACAGTGCCATTTTCCAACACCACTTTCCAGACTAAGGAGCAGCAGCTTAAACCATGATGGTAAAAGGGGGCATCTCTGGGCATACAGACATGCTCTTCTACAAGCATTTTCTAGCTGGTTTGCTAGAAGAGCCAATGGATAGAAGAGCTTCCAGCTGTATAATCAGGCTCTTAGCAGAAGCTGGCAGACAAAGTTTGCCTTGGTCAGCCCAAGTTCTTAGGTTTTGAGAAACCGAGTCTGAATTTACCATGAGTCCAGAGAAAGAGTGCCCAACGGCAAAACCTATAGTTCAGGCAAAGGTTCACGGAACGCAACCACGGAATACAGGAGTCAGCTGGGCTGTTACCACTGATAGAATCAGTTGGTTCCAACAGCTTCCTCCCATTCTGTCCTGTTGTTATATAGGCTTAGTGTCCTATCCAGCTGTGGCCTAAGTCTTTCTTATATAAATGCTGCCAGAAGTTTGGGCTCTCCTTTTTCCACCTACACTGGCTGCCACAAGTATTGTTCCTCTCATGTCTCTAGGATGTGGCTGTTGGGAAGGTTACTGTCTGGGTCCTGGGGACAGGAGGATGACACCGAGCTCTTTCAATCAGTGCTCAGAGGACTTGGACCTAAATCTGAGTTGCGAGCTTGGATACAGGATAGAGTTCTTGTAACTTCAATCCCAAATAGATTGAGAAGGAAGATGACGTACTGTAATGCTCCACACCTTTTAAACTCAGACTTTCAGCTGTAGCTGTTCGCTCCCAACTTGACTCCTTCCTCCCTAGTGAAGAGTGGGGGAAGGAGAGCAGAGAAGCACCAAGTGTCACTGTTGCCTCCACACCCCATCAACCCCTCCGTTGGAGAGACAAGAGCTGTGTTGAGAGGGGTGGCTGCAGCTGAACGTTCTATACTATGGTATCTTGTCCTGCATCTCAATCTATTTGGGATTAAAGTTGCAAGAGCCCCATCCCATATCAAGAGCCCCAACCTGCTAACCCTAATCCAAATTCAACTGCTAGTCCCAACTAAAGCAGATCCACTAAATCAGCAAGATCTACATAAATATTGCCTTACCATTCAGCAATTAATTCAATGAGCCTACTCTAGTTGAAACTAGATGCTAGATACAGGCCTCGAACTCTAAGCCATGTAATTTCTTAGTCACGCCTCTCTGGACACATTCCAATTTGGCAATACCTTCATAAAATGCAGTACCCAGAACTGTATTTTTTATTTCCCCCAAATCCCCTTGCAGCAATACTGTAATAAAAAACTGAAGGTTTGTGAAGAAGCAGAAAGCTCAAGCATAGAACAGGCTCATATCCATCCTTCTTCCGTTTTTGAAGAACAATGAGCAAGCCCCCACAACTTTTTCATCAAAGAGTAGGATCTTCAACCCCAGAGCATTTTTAATATAGCCTGTTTGTCACAGGCACTGATTAATGTTCCAAAGTGCTGAAATTTCCTCTTTAAAATTAGATATTTCTGAATCTATCAGTAAACACGCACACTGACCTTTTAAAGCAGCAGATATCTGAACCCAGCATACCAGCAACATCACTAGAATTTATTGCTAAAACTGGTTTTATTTTTATTTTTAAACATCAAGCTTGGTATTTCACAACAGAAAACAAAGCAATTAGGACTACAGTATACAGAAATGCATACAAGAAATGAATTGCAAAGACATTTCTACTTTTTTAAAAAAATAACCATTGAGTTGCACATAAAGGACATTAAAGGTCAAGTCCTCAGTAAGGCAGAGCAAAATAATCAGAATCATGCATGATGAATGAGTTCTTAATTATTAATAACGGTTCGATATGCTGTCATTAAAAAGTTTCAGAAACTGGAAAGCATTTTCCATCTGGAATGCAAGCTCTGAGATATATATATATGAAAAATATTGCATACTCTGATGGTGGGAACAGCTTGTTCCCAATTACTTTCCTCCAATAAGGAACATCCCCCAATGGCATTAACACTCTTGCTAATAAGGTCATGGGGGTTGCAGAATTACTTAATCTGCAGTTATGCTAAACAAATTTAACATATTGCACTCAATACATGCAGCTAAGGTCATTTTGCAGAACAGCAACGGCCAAAAGTTTTCTCTTCTTAGCATTCTTTCAGCTTTCAAACAGAGATCAAATGAAACTTCTCAAATTTCTGAGGAACCTGGCTGCCCTGAAACATTCACATCAAGGTACAAAACTAGGCTTGCCTCAAGCGTACTTATGCCACAGAAAGCCAATCTGTACAGGACAAGTATACATAATGCTGGTGGTTAAACTTTTGAACATCTAGCTGTCCACTGTCAAAAGCAGAAAGCTGGATTAGAAGGACTTTGGGGCTGCTGGTCCAGGAGAGTTTTCCTTATGCTCTTTAGGGAGAATCCAAGCTCATGATCATCCCTGCTGTGGCAAATAGGACATGTACCTATAACGTCATATACTAGGGCTCATATGATTGTCAGTCATGTGGATAAAGCTATCCTAGGTAACACAAGAGTCCTCATAAATCAGACCAAAGCCTTATCTATTTCAGCATTATTTGCCTAAAATGGCAATTGGGTCTTCAAGCTTCCATTTCAATTTCTCATCATCTTTCCCAAATAAACCTACACTGACAACTGCAGAGCATTACCAGAAATTAAAAAACAACTCCTAGGCATCTTTGGAATGTTTTGACTATTACTAAGTAAACTTCAGGCTTTACCATTGCCCAGAGCCCTGTCAAACATGAAGCCACTTGGTGCCAACTGGTTTCTGGAGGGGAGAATATCTACCATTGCCAGAGATCCTCAAGCACAAGTACATCTTTTAGAAAGATGATTACAGCTGAAGGCAAACATATTCTTTCCGCAGGCTGAGAGCAGCTGTTTGCCCAACAAAGGCCCATTGTGATTTGCACACCTTTGTTGTTTAAGTAACCTGATAGCAGAGGTAGAGATACATTTGTGTTCCCCTCCCTCCCTTCCCATACACACAAGCACATACACAAACACAGCAATTCTACTTAAAGAAATGAGATATGAAGACTCAGGTATGAGCATTCCAAACAAAGGGACCTACATATCTGCTTTTCATGCTATGATATACACCACTGCACTGAGAGATTTTGTAGCAATGGTGCAAAGCTTAGAAAAGTTGTTTTTTGTGTATGTGTGGGATACAGCTCCCAGAACCACCCAGCCACCTTGTCTGTTAGAAAGGGCTGGCAATGGCTGGCAATAGTTGCCCTAAGGTTACAGGAAGGCCCCCTGGCTGCAACTGGTTAGACTGCTCAAACTGAAAATGACAGAGCAGGGAGAAGGGCTTTAGCACAGGATAGATCAAAGCATGAGAGCATAGCAAAATAGGAGAAGTAGGAGAAGCCCTAGAAAGGCAGATCTCCAAGTCTGAGATTGCTAAAAATTAAGCCAAGATCCAGCAAGAGCCACACAGACACCAATCACACTCGAGGGAGCTGATGCATCAGTGTCAGCAGCATGCCCAGAATGAACTCATGCACCAAAGAAGGACTATTAAACTTCAAGCCAAAGGGCTGCTTTTTAGGGCCCTTCAAACCAATATGAGATGGTGGAGTATAGGGAAAGGCACCCAGGTTCAGCAAATATAAAAAGACCCAGTGAAGAGGAAACACTGTTGGAAATAAGTTGTCTTGAGCTCTGGGCTCTGTCCAGGGTCCTGAAAGGACTTCTATGAAACACTCTTGTCTTTAGGTATCCAGAGCCAGACAAAACCTTGTCAATGGATCTTCTGCCTGTACTCTCCTTCTGTCCTAGTTTTCTAGATGTTTCCCCCTTCTGGCTCCCCTGATGGCCCTTCACTGATAGGACAGGACAGGAAGCTAATTATTTGCAGGGGTGGGGTGCCTTGCCTTGCCATGCCACGTCAACTTTCAAGAATAAAAAGAATACTGGGCCCAATGCCATACATCCAAACACAGTGCTCCTGAGCCAAGCTAATTTAACTTTTTCATCTGCAAAAGAAATGTAGGGAACTAACTTAGCTGTCTGTTGCTGCTTTAGCAGACTCTACTCCTTTGCACCAAGAATAGCAGGGCTCCAGGATGGAGACGCTATTTAGCCCACATGCTCTTTTGCAGTGACAAAAGAATCGATAATTTCCAAAGGAAGGAGAATCACTTAGTGTATCCTGAGATAGATTTTTTTTAAAGTGTGCTGGTTATTAATAGATTCAATCTGCTGTGAATCTCTTTAAGATATACCCACAGCTTGAGACATTAAAAGAGGGCTGGAACTAAGCTTATAAGAACAGGATACTGAGGGCGTATTCCCATGGTCTTACAATTGCTTCCAGGATCAAAGTTCAGTGCTGGTTCTGTCATACATGTATATCACTTGACTTCTGTATATTGAATGTGCTAAATGCACAAAGTGACTCCAGTTAAGGCAGGGATGGGCAATTCATGGGGACAGGGAAACAACGCTGTTCTCCTAAGCCCATCAAAGGCTGCCTTCTACTCCTGCAGCACCACTCAATTTTGATAGCCCAACCAAGGACTCCAAAAACATCCAAAGCAGAGTTGCATTTTTAAACATAAGTGCGGAGTGCAAATGCTGGACTTTTTAAGCTGAATTACACTTCTGGTGAGCTTTCAAGACTACAATTTGGCTTACACTTTCCCAAGCGCTTGCCTCTGCAGCATTTCCCCGCCCCCCAGAGGCAAATGCAGTTGTGCTAGTGGAGGAACATGGAGGCTAAGAAGAGAAAGGGTCCACGTAGAACTGGTATGTCATGTTTTTCACCCAGATTTAAGGTGATGTGAGAATTTAAGAGAACTCTGTGAGTGGTGGAACATCTGTGATCATGCATTTGTATGTGCAAGGGATCCCTTTTTCTTGCCATTGCTAAGTAACTGTTAACCAGACCTCATTAAACACCTCTTGCTTTTTATGCATCCAGATAAAGAATACTAGACTGTTTCTTTGGAAGGTTACAGTGTCCCTGTTCTCACATGCATATTCATCCTGTGATTACTGCAGCATCAACTAATGACATATATCCAGTGCTAGGGATGGTTGAGAGGGGGATAGAGCTATCACAGATTAAATACCATATTTAATAAAAAAATTTCCCCAAAGACAGGTAGCTTACCAGCAACTATAGCCACTTCTAGCCTGAATGTGATAGAAAGGGGCAGATGAGTTCAGTAACAGGAAAGAAGCAGTCCTTAGAAATAGTCTAAAGCACCACTTATTTTATTCCTATTGGTAATTGACAAGGTGGGGGTGTGTTCCATTGGAAATAAGCCTAGAGAAGGAATGGTTAAGCCTCCTCTACCCAGGCAATGTGGTCCAGATTGAAATTGGGGGAGGGGTGTATCAAGGATTAAATGTTTTAAAAATCTCCTAATGTGGCTGCAAACCACAAAATTAACATAATGTGTAGCTAAGCCCTTAAATAAGAGAAAATCCATGCATTTGTTGTGATTACTTCTTGGGATTTTCTGCATAACTGTGCTATGCACAAAAGGAAATTTTGATTGTTGCAGCTTGCCATACAGAGCCCAGGAACAGCTGCACCGGCTGGAATGTTCTCTTCTCCCCATCTGGCTGACTGACGAATTGCAAGTTTCTCTCTGAACAGGTCAAAAAAATCTTGCCCATTTTGTTTGAGTCATGAAACACATGTAAAACTTACACCTGACTGCCATTTTGCTCATTTGCATGGCAACCTATTCCAACGTTTAAGGTACACAGATTACTCTGTGGGAATCAGAGGGTTGACTTGATTCCTTTGATTTCTGTTCAGTCTGTAACATTTGCTCCCAAGCAAATGGCCTAATTTGAACACACAGCAAATAAGGTAACAGTGTTTCTTGACGGTATCATTTCAAAATTCAAGTAAGAAATTCACATGATGGAATGGGACAGGAAAAAACAACCTACATATGTTTTCCATGCTGTCTAGCTGTCTGTATAAGGAAGACCATTCAATTAAGCCACACAACACACACGTTCAGAGAGAGGAGGGAGAGAGAGAATGAGAACTACCATCCAGAAACAATTTTACTACTGCAACCATAAATTTAATGTATAGTTAAACTGTGGTCTTGCAGTTAAGCTATAGAATTCACTACCATAACACAATATAATGGCTGCCAAATTGGACAGCTTTAATGCTAGCCTTGATGAATTGTCAAAGGTTGGGCCATCAGTACTCCCAGTCAAAATGGTTATATATAAATTCAGTTTCAGAGGCAGTATGTCTCAGCTTATCAGTTGGTGGAGCACATGAGACTGAGGATGTCCTTGCATTCATGGCCTGCTAGGGCACTTTCCACAGGCAGCTGGTTGACCACTATGCGAACAGTTTCTACGATTCTACGGGGTTCTTCTCATATCCTTATCTGCTGACTATTTGGATTACACCTGGAGTATTAGTTGCCCTTTAAACTCCTGGTCTCCTTCTCTTCCATCCTTTTGAACAACATGCACTGGCCTCAGTCCAACATTCCCGTAACACAGTATAAATAACTGCACATGGACATATGTCACAGCAGCAATACACAATTCCTATGCAGAATAGCAACACATGTAATGACTGGGTGCCATTGTGCAATGCACAATACACAATGCATAACCACAATGGAAAGTATAGGATGCACAAACACAATAGATAATCATAATGATAAGTATAGGATGCACAATCAAACTGCAAAGTATAGGGGGCACAATCACAATACACAATTTGCAAACATGAGGCACAGATGAGCATGCTGTCTGCATGATTCCACTTCCACTACTCTCAGCAGAACATACACACTGAGCAATAGTGACTTTTCGGCCCTGCATGCATAGGATTACTTACACATGTGTATGTTCTTAAGTGAATTCCAGTCACTAGCTTCCCCCCTCTCTTCAGAGGAGTTTCACACCAGTGTCTTTGCCCTCTCTGGCTTACCCCTCAGAAACTTCTTCCATCCACCCCTTTTTTCATACATTAAAATACCATCTTCAGTTTGATGGGTTGCAGAGCTGTTTTTTCTCTACCTGACTGGTCTCTCCCTGCTTAGCCTCTTCTTTAAGATTCCTTTCCTCCAGTGCTGCCTCTCAGATGCCTGCTGACTCCTCAAGCAGAAAAATGCTATCACTGAAACTGCTTCAAATGCCTTTGAAGAATAGATGGGGGTCTGTAATTGTCTCTCCAGCATTTCTATATATCCAGGTGGACAATTCTGACAGGTCTAGTTAGAACTAGCAATTCAACTTAGGTTTCTCTAACCCAGACAGGTCAACTCCCAAAATTCCCGACCATTCGCTTTGCTTGGTGGGACTAGATCCAACTATGTAAGAGTCTGTATCCAACTATACCTGGACAGCCAGAAGTTGCCAATTCCCAATCTAGACTCTCATACAAATCTAGGGAGCGGCACGTAGCTAGTGAGCAATAAAGTACATAGGTTTACAACCAACAATCTTGTTTCATTTTCTTGGAGATTGTCATCAATCAGGATTTCAAAAAGAAAGACAGAATACCTGCCACATTTTCACAAAGTATCCTCAGACACCATCAGTTCTGTGGTTACGGTGAAATAAGATTACAGATGTAAAATTTTTGGAAAAATTAAAGCCATGAGGAAGAAATTGAATTTTTTAGAAAAACTGAAACTGAATTAGCACTCTTTATAAAAGGAAAATAATTTTGTAACTTTATTATTGTAAAATACATTATATATTACTTGGTTTGCCATAAAATTATCATATTTGACATATTAAAAACACAATTAATTTAGTATACAGTCACAAATTGAACTTTTATTTTTTGTTACACAAGGGGCTAAAAAGTCCTGAATTGTGAGGAACACTCAAATTATAAGGAACCCTTTTGTTTATGCCAGTTTGAGGATGAGGCAAACTCAAAAAAGAGAGAAGAAAACATCAACACTAGCAAAACAGAGAAAATTATTTTGTCTCCGCTAGTTCTCTGTAGCGTCAAGCAAACATAATGAACCCATTCCCATAAAAATAACTGAGAAAAGGAAACTAAGACTATGAATTCATAGAATCATAGAACCATAAATCTGAAGGGGCCTCACAGGCCATTGAGTTTATCCCCCTGCTCAGTGCAGGGACTCAAGCTACAGCACCCTCAGAACTATAAGGATCTGATATTATGCATAGTCCTACACAAAAGTTTTCCTTTAAAATAGTTCCAAAAATATTCTGGTGTCAGTAACCATGCGAATGCTTCATCTTAAACATTTTATTCATCATTCTGAAAGAAAATATCCCGTAATCCAATTATTTCAATTTTTCTGGGGAAAAAACAAAGCAGGGTTTGCAATTTTTCCCTTTTTTCCCTGGGTCTTCACATCTCTAAGTATGATACAGTCCAAGCTGGCAACTTCCATGTCAGTGTAACAGTGAAGTCTGGACTAAAACCCAGAGCAGATTCACTGCCCCACTAACAGGAAAGCCACAAACTTCCACTGCTAAGATGCTTCCAAATTTTGGGACTGATATTCCTCATAGTTCAAAAGTTTGCCACCACAATCCAATCCAACCCACCTGCAACAAAATTTTCTTCTACATTCTTTTGCATCTCCTCTGTGTCAACAAACAAAAAGAAAGCATTTATCAGAGCTCGGAGGCTGTATTGGGATGTAAAGTCATGATGCTCCTATTAAAACCTGCTTCTTGCAAAGACCCCACTTTGATTGACATGAGCTCTTTATATTCCAGGTAAAGTTGTCAGCTCAGCTCACTTCATCAGGAATGACTTTTTAAATGAGGAAACAAAGAGAGCAGAAATCTTGACAGCAAAGACATTTGTCCAAGATATTGACAACCTACCTTATGTTTCCACATTTTAATATGCAGGACACCAAGTCTGTAAGATACAGTTTAACAAAGGATTCTCCAAAAGCAGCTCATCTGATGAATATCAGAATTTCTGAAGACTTTAAAAGTCTACCATAATGGACCTTGAGGCATCAATCACAATAATGCTAGTACTCCTGCTGTCACCTCAGAGTGGGAGGCAGAGGTTCCCCAAGGAACAGATTAGCTTTGCTGCCTCTCCTATGAATTGCTATGAATTTGCTGCCTCTCCTATGAATTGGGAGGAGCTGACATGATTTCCAGGGAGAGTAAAGTAGCCACGTGGGTAATTAGCAGTCCAAAGGTCAAGAAACTGCAGTATCAATCAGTAGCTGGGAAAGCCAAGACAGGCAAAGAGATGCACAAAAGAGTGGTCAGGGTCCAGAAATCAGGACAGAGTCTCCAAGTTGGCTCAGGTGTCCTTTCCACAAAATGAGAGATAAATGTTGTCTCCAGCAGATGACCAGTGTTTGCTGCCTGCTTTCTTCAGGCAGGCTAATTGTTCAGTGTGAATGTCTAAGGTAGCACCTCATAAGCTGCAGGTGTACTGAGCCTCTCCCCAAACACTCTTTTACTGCTGTTATCTCAGAGGGAAGCATAACACCAGCACAAGTTATGTCTCCCTATCTCTCCATCATCTTCCCTGACACTGAACTGCATCTCAAACTGGGCTCCAAGGCAGAGGGAGAGAAGCAGCTGACTGCTCCTAATCACCTCCCAAGCTCCCATACTCTACAGCAGTGGTTCTCAACCTGTGGGTCCCCAGATGTTTGTGGACTTCAGCTCTCAGAAGCCCTGAGCATTGACCATAGCGGCTGGGGCTTCTGGGAGCTGAAGTCCACGAACATCTGGGGACCTATAGGTTGAGAACCACTGCTCTACAGCATGTTACTTTTTACTTCATCTACTTCATTTCTGGGCATCACAGCAGCGTCCAACCAGAAGTCAAGCCATAGCCAGCAAGTGCAATGCAGGAGTGGCAGTACCCTTTCCCACCTTGCATACATGCCTAGTCTCATTCAGAAATTGAACTTCAACATAAGCCTCACAAATATTGGAAAGCCACATCTTCAGCTGTGTACAGCACAGTCTGAAAGTATCCTTAACTAAAGTACTCATCTGACTGGGTCACTCACAAAGAGATGTAAGCAACAATGACTCTAGGGAAACTAGATATCATTGACTTGGCTCAATTAAGTTTTCCAATCTCTCATTATGTTATGAGAAAGGAAGGTATCACAATGCATGCTACACCTTATCAAGTGTACCAATCCTGCCTCCAGGCTTCCCAGAGGGTAATAAAGGGGATTTTTAAGAAAACACTTTATGGTTCGTGAATGGAGTCTAACAGTAGAGCAAATTCAGCTGTTTATCTAACAACACAGTGTTGGGTAGACTCTGGCTTGGTAGCCAAGGGTTCCACCCCAAACAAGCAATTACATTAACTTTATACAAAATTCTTACAAAAACACGCAATGGCAGCAATGAGCAAAAGAAAGGCTATGATATACATACAGCCACATCAATGAGAAGCAAGTAATATTGACAAGTTAGATATATGTCACGTTTGTTCTTGTATCTTATTTCAGTGTTCTGCATATAATCACATCAGCAGAATATGTCAAGATGTTCTGGAATATGGCTCAGAATGTTTTTTACATGTTTGACTTAAAAACACTAAGAACTTAAAATGTTTGCTATACCTAAGCAAACTGCTTTCCTTAAAATTGGCTCTATCTCATTATCGTTCTCATCCAGTTTTTTCTTGACTTTTCTCCTTCAGCATCCCAGCGGATGCAAACAAGGTTCAGCACATAGCATCTGAACTGTAGTGTCACTAATCCACATTGAACCTATTCCTCTACCTAGATGACCCCACCTATATGACCTGCTTGTTTAAATTTTACTTACTTTAATAGCCTTGCTTTTCCCTCAAAACTAGGTCTTAAAACAATTAAAATAACCAGATTAAAAAGAAGAGCAGAGAACAACACAAACATTGATCATGTTCTAGCGTTGCTGTTGTGTTCCTCCAAGTCGTTTCTGACTTACGGTGACCCTAAGGTGAATTTGTCATTGGGTTTTCTGGGGCTGAGGTTGTGTGACCCACCCAAGGTCACCCAGTGATTTTTCATGGCCAAATACAGAACAGAGCCTATGCTACGCCACTCTAGCGTGGTGACTCTCCATGTTCTAATACCATGATATAAATGATAATATTTAACAATAATCAAATTAGAAACAATTTTAAAACACATCAATAAACAAGTACAGTACCCTCATTCCTATGCTCAGGAGCTAGGCAATTGCCAAAAGCCTATCTGAATAGAAAGGTTCTCAGCAGAAGGATAACAGGGAGAATGCCAGCCCAGCCTTCTTTGGAAGAGACTTCCATCGCCCAGGAGCAGCCACTAAGAGGGCCCACTCCAGTGGCACTATCAAAAATGCCTCTAAGGGTTATGCTCAGTTTGCACAGCTGCATTTCATATTATATGGCATTATGAACAGGAGCGTCAGCTCAGTCACTAACAACAGGATTCTTTTTCCAAGGAACACTCTTCTGAAAACATATCCACAAGATACAATAACTTCAAAACATTTTAGGTTATGCTTCCCTTTCCAATTGCACTTTCTCCTTCATAGAGATAATCATGTTACAGGGACATTAGCCTCTTTTTGAAATCTCAAAAAAGAAGCATTTTTCACCCATACCTTAAACTCACTTATCATGGTAGAATGTCATACTGATTTTAATGGAACTTGTTCCAAAGTCTGTAGGCTGAGGATTTTTCCCCCTGTAATTCAACTTCAAAATCACCCTGGTCTCTAGGGAGGCTCAGGGCACAAGATGGGGCACAATCCAGGCAAAGAGATACATTTCTTAATCTTGTTGATTTCAATAGGATTGCAGGCCATGGCTTCCAATTATAATACAATGCATTTAACTGAGTCCAAATTGATACCAAGCAGACTATTAAAAAAAAACCCCCATCATCTGCTGATCTCATGACTATGAGATTTCATTACCCAGTTCCCACTGATTTTTCAAGTGGAATGTTTCCACATGGCTTTTCTTGCATCAATTTTATGTGCTTCTGTTATTTTACTTTATTAATAATTGTCTCTAATCCCACTTACCTGACAGGTTAGGGACTAGAGAACAAAGCTGATTGAGAAGCAGAACCCATGTACTGTACTGTAGGAAGCATGAAGGCCTTATGGGGGGGTCACTTGGGTATCAACCACAAGTGCACTGCTTGCAAACTCTCCCAGTTGGTTGGTCCCTTTTTCCCCTCAGCCCACTTTGCAAGCAGCAGGCACAGACAAGCAGCCCAAAGTGAGCTTCCACAGGCAAGAAGAACTGCAGTGTGGAAATGACCTATGTTTTCTTTGCTTTTGTTGTTAGCATTTTGTCCTATAGGCAAAATAACAACAACAACAACAGGTGGAGTGGAATGCTAAATCAAAATAATTAAATATATTACGTATTGTGACAAAGGATTCCAACAGGAACTTGGGAAAGAACTCAGCAGTTGAGGAACCAGTGGCGCTGGTGGGGCAGACATCTGACCTAAGGCCCACCCATAAGCTGACATGACATGACTCCTCTGAGGCCTGAGACTTCCTGGCCCAAGACCACATTGGCAGTTCCAGCAAAAGAGCCCCAGAAGTTACATGACTGTAGCACCTGGTGCAGCAATGTCTGCCATATGCCCATCAGGAACTCCTGGAGAGAAGGAATATCCATCTTCAGCCCATTTTCAACACAGATCTGGGTCAAGGGAGGCCTGCATAATGCAAGTAATTCAAAAAGCTGTAGTGCATCTCCCTGTTGTTGTATGCCTTCAAGTTGTTCCCAATTTATGGAGACCCTAGGGCAAACCTATCACAGAGATTTCCAGAGCTGGGCATGTGTGATGCACTCAAAATCACCCAAGGACTTTCATGGTTGAGTGGAAAATCTGGTCCTGGTCTCCAGGGTCATAGTCCAACACTTAAATCACTACACTACACTGACTCCGTACCCCACCACGCTCTCTAAGCAGTGTAGGGAGCAATTTTGCCATGCCCTCAACCCAAGATGGTTTAAGCCCTAAAACTGCTTTTATCTTCAAAACCAGAAATAAGTAGGGGGTAAAACCAGAAGGCACAATGGACTGTTCCCATTTTTTTTTAAAAAAAGAACAGGATACTGGAAGGTGCAACCATCCAAGTTCCAGCAGGAGTCCTAAACAGCACTCACATTTCAGGAAACTGCTCAGCCCTGGCATAAGTCTATCCATTTTGTATGAAGGGGTGAAGCCTAAGGGTAATCTTTGGCCAGAAAATAAAAAATAATTTTGCTATATTTCTAATGCAATTGTGCAATGATATTCAAGTTTGCCAGAGCGAAAACTGGAGATGGTCCCTGTGCCTTTAATGCAGAGCTTTCCAAATTGTGTCCCTTTCTGCAGCTCATCTTGTCCCAATGTGGGCACGCGGGGATCATGCCAGCAGCCTCTTGCTGAGAGGCACTCGCATCCCCTCTGCTTCTTCTCTGCAGCAGCTCCCTGCTGGTCGGAAGGAAGCGTGAGGGATCCGCCTCTTCCTTCCACAGTGCAGCTGGGTACTTTCCCAGGCTGCGCTGGGAGAAGAAACGCGAGGGCCGTGTCTCCAGAGGCCCCATACACAAGGTAAGTGCGTGTGGGGCCCGGGAGCGACACACAATCGCGCATCATTTTCAGCAAGAAGCCGGAAATTATATATTGCGCAATTGCTGCCTACTGTGATTGCAAAGACGTCATGTGAAAGGTTCCTCGCAATTGTGCGACACTCTGGAGGCCCTTTCACATGTGAAACGGCAAGCGAAAAGGGCCTGTGTGTCGCGACATGTTAGTGTGTTGCCTGCAGTGTGTAAGTGTGTCGCACAAATGTAACAAGTGGAGTGGCTGCCTCTCCTGCTGCCATGGCAGGCCAGGCCCAGGTGAAGGGGCTGCCTCTGCTGCTGCCACTGCTCCACTGCAGCAAGGGGCCAGGTCTGCGTGGAGGGGCTGCCTCCCTCATCACCGCCGCTGCTGCCCTGGGCCGAAGAAGACCCCCACAAGGGTGGCAATGGGCCAAGCTTAGGTGGAGGGCCTGCCTCTACTTACTGAATTACTTACTGCATTACCGTGTCGCAAAATGATGAATGTCTAAAAAGTGTGTCACCAACATGAAAATTTTGAAAAGCTCTGCTTTAATGGTTGTGCAGAAGATGGAATTTCAGCAGGTGTTGCTTATGACACAATCAGGTAACAAGCAATGCCTACTGAAATTCTTTTTTCTGTGCAACCATTAAAGGTAAAGGTGTCTTCGCCAGCTTCTGTTCTGGGAACCATAAACTTTATTACTTTCACAGTGATTCTCTGGTTTCAAAGGGATTTTGTTGTATTATAACATGTTTAATGTATAGATTTTGGTGTTATTCAACTTTTGTATTCATTCTTATTTTATCAGTTAATATATTTTGTAACCTAAGCTGGACCTCTCGAACCATGACCACTGCATTCCCCTAATGCGATCAAAATAAATGTGGTAATACTCAGTTTGAAATTTTGTAAGAACTATCAGCAAGGGCAAGGTAAATGCATGGTGTGCAAGGGAAGCGGTTGAGCAGAATCAGCACAGCAGGACTTCAAAGAGGCATACTTTGGAAAAATAACATTTTGGACTACGGTTACCAGAATCCACCACTGACCAAGCTTGCTGGGGAATTCTGGGAGTTGCAGTTTTAAAAAAAAGTCACTTTTCTGAAATGCGAGAAGACCACACAGTCAACCTTCCACATTCTCTAGAGCTGAGCCACAGCACGCCCCCCCACTGCAAAAAAAAGTGGAAAAACTGCAAATATCAAAATGTGTATACTTTTCTGTGGGAAGGAGGCTGAGGCATGGTGGGGAGAACGGGCGTCCAGGGTCTAAAACAAGGTTAAGGAAAAGGGGTGGGTTGGCATGGTAGACCCATAAATCCTCTCTCTCATCCACTCTCATCCATCTCCTTTCTTGAGTGTTGTGGGGGGCATCAGGAGATGGTTTGTGGTGCTAAGAGACTGAGCTGTGAGCTGTCCTTGCATGGCCAGGCAGCGGCCAGTGGAGAAGGATCAGGACAGAGGTGAGTTTTTAAAGGTCTGCATAGCCTGATCAGAGCTGCTGAGAGGGAAGGTTCCCCAAGAAAAGCAAGGGGTGCAGGGGTTGGGGAACTCACAAATCATCAAATCCATGAAAGTTAAACCCACAAATGTGGAGGGCCAGCTGTACAGATATGCTCACAACACGCCGTGAGAGCATATCATAAAAAGTCAGTAGAAATGTAAAGAATACATGTAAATTTTTTCATTTTTGACAATATGAAAAAAAAAAAATCTCCCTGTCAAGGAAAAGGCCAATGGCTGCAAGATTATCACAACCTAGGATTTTTTTTGTGAAAAATTCGTTCATGGAAAAAAGTGTGGTTTGGTAGAGAAAAGTTTACACTCAAAAATATATTTTATGAAAACTACACACTGTTTTTAGCACAAAAACATAGTCTCCTGACCAGGAAAAAAATTTTGCACAAATAATTTTTTTGTAAATAAACTTCACCAATTGTGAAAGCCCAATGGGAAAATGTGTAAAACCTAACACAATCTCACCCAATTAGGAAAAAACTAGTCATTCTTGCAACGCAGGAACAAAATAAGCCCAGTATTTATATTCCCCAAAAGCCAGAATGCATGTGCAAGGGTTACAGTACCCTAGCCTGAACCAATGTAACAATGTGAAACTTGATTTTTCCAGTTGCTGACTCTTGAGGTGTTACCACTAAAGAAACTGCCTAAGAATTTGAAGGATGGCAGATTACTCTTTAAGGAAGTGGATTTCAGGTCAGAGAATGTTGCAGTGGTGTCAGAGGGGGCCAGCCTTATGCTCTTTGCTGAATCCCAGAGGATCTCTATTAATGCGATTAGTCTGATGACCAATATATACTGGAGGATTTCCATTTGTTTCCTTTTGCCAGATGTGCATGGATTTAGAAAGCTTTAAACAGAAGTTGAAATACAACAGAGACAAAACTGATATACACATTATATTTATTTCTGAAAGCTTCTGGAGTTTCCGAAATGATTTATATACATATACATGGAGATATTTTTCAGCTCTCTGTACACTAAAGCAGAAAGTTCAAGGGGATGTGTTTTAAAGAATTAAGTGGTTTATCTTTAACTGTCTCCTACTAACTAACCCTTTAAAGAGGTTGAAAAATAAGTGCCAATGGCGAAATATTGTGAATACAGCAGGTCAGTACCTGTCCAGCTTCCCTGGAGAACTTCCCAGAAACCTAAAGAATCACTGCCCCATGTTGCAGGGTCTTTTCTTTCATGTTTTAACGGGTGGGGAATCTGTAGCCCTCCAGACATACCTACATTTCAATTCCCATCAGCTTGAGACAGAATAGACAACATATAAAGGCCCACAGGTACCCTGTCTTGTTTTAAAGTACAGTAGAGCCCCGGTTATCCGACCTGCAGTTATCTGACACTCCGGATTAACCGACATTGTGGCTGCCTAGGGGCGTGGCTGCAGGCATTTCTGCACCCCCAGACACGCCCCGACATGCCCCCCAACACGCCCCCAAAATGGCGGCCGCCACGGGCGTCCGGATCATCCGTCATTTCGGTTATCCGACCGTCCACGCGCCCGTTTAGGTCGGATAGCCGCGACTCTACTGTATATACATATGCCATATAATGTGTGAACAAATAGCTATTTGAACATGCTTGTATCAGACAGGAATATACAGGATTAGTTGTGGCTCCCTATGGACTTGCTAGATCCATGTTTGCAGCTGCATCATGTGTGGGACATCCTTTTTAAAAAGCCAAAACACCATCTGAGTATCTTTCTCAGAATCCTCTCCCTTTGCATTGGCCATAACTGTCATTAAAGTACAAATTATTGAAAAGACAACAGATAAGACATGCAAAATCAGAACATTTCTGAAAACAGATCAAGCCATGCACTGATATTCTAACAGAGCTGTTGTTCAGAGCATGTTGTCGGGGAGGATAAATTAATCATGCCTCCACCGTATCCCCAGATGGACACGGAGCTGATATGAACCCCCAAACACAAAGGAGGAAGGTAGAAAAGAGAAAGAGAGATAGGCGACACATAAACAAACAAACAAAACAAACCAGTACTTTGATCAAAGGATCCCAGATAGGATGGATTTATTCTTCCGGGCTTCTCTTTTCATATCAATTTTATGTTTATATTAAAGAATGCTTACTAATCACGCATCAGCAAAGTCATACACATGCTACATTCTATCTGTCCCTAAACATTACTTCCAGGATCCAAATGTCCCAGCCAACATCCTAGATTATTCCCATCCAATCATTTCCAAAGACATCAGTGACACAATACAGCATTCCTTTTGGGTACATGTTAACAATAAACAGGAGTTAAGCATAATAAACAAGTGAAAGGCAAAGGTCATTTGATGAGCTACAGTTGGCTAAAATGCCAATTAATACATCAATTCCATAGCAAAAAGTAGAGCCCTAAATTTCAAGCCTAACAATGTGTCTGAAAGGCATCACTGCTTATAGCACCAAGTGTTCAAATGAGATATAAATTCACCTAGGCAGATGCAGAACATCAAAATGCCTTCAGTGTTCTTATAACTCCACAGGCTAGAAATAGACCCACAGAGCAGGAGTAACAACGCAAGAAGACAGATGGTAGCTTTTCTCCCTGTACCATGCACACTCATCCTATCCATCATTTCTGCTCAGAGGTTTTGCAAAACTTCAAAACCCAGACCTATTTGACCAGAGACAGTGGTGGAAGAAAAGAATGTATATACCACAGCATGGTCCATACCTCTTTCTGTGCAACTGTGCATCCAAACAGAAAAACTTTTACTACCTGGAAGACTTCTGAACCACAGGTGGCTCACACCAGGCAACATTCAAAAGCTGCCACAAATATTCCAACCCCTTGGATCTCAGTCTGCAAATACTTGCTTCTGAAATTCCTAAAACTTGCAAAAAATGTCACAGTATAAAATTGACAAGATGATTATTTCTGGTAGCATTACTGTTGTTATTTTCAAGTGGACCATCATCCACTGTTGTTGCAGTTTAAGGAGCCTGTGACACGAAGGAGGGCTGACTAGAATTTCCTCTTTCTTGTGAAAAAGGATGGAGAAAAAGACAAGAAATAACTTTTTTAAAAAAAGCAGTGGTGCCCTTTCTGTGAAACTTGCTCCTCAGGTAGGCTTGCCTGGCGCTGAGTTTCTTCTCAAAGTCCCTATTATTTGCACAAGCCTTTGAATCTATTTTTAGATTTGAGAAAGCTGCAGCAGTTTCTTTAGGCTATTCTGCTATTCTACTGTACCATTTTACACATCTTTTCAGCTCTTGAGCTCAGCAGGACTCTAGCTTTAGGCTGCTCCCACTGGGGGCTACCACTTTAAACATTCAAAAAATGGCCAAGAGCAATGATGTGCTGGCATTGTTGGGGAATCTAGCACGGATGTCCAAGTGCTGTGGTGTCCAGGACAATCATCAGCATTCAGCATCATTGGCACTGTCACAAGCCCTCTCCTACCATCTCCACCAAGACTCCTGTGTATCTTCACAGAATCATAGAGTTGGAACACTACAAGGGCCATCCAGTCCAACCCCCTGCAATCCAAGTCCTGTTCATCCAGATCCAGCGCTTGATAATGCCACATCACACTGTCTGCAAAGTATCAGCAGATCAATCTGTCTGTGTGGAGATGTCCAATTCCTGGTACTGAGAATCTCTTTGTTATTGTCACTTGGATCCAGTACTGTACACAGTGATGTAACCAGACCTCATAAATTAGCAGAAACAGCCATGTAATAGCTTGCCAGAATGATTCCAAAATAGCAACAAGTTTCAAAATGCAGCTATCTATTCTACTGCCCCTGCTGCTGCCCAGAGTCTCTAACACTACATATAAGCAGGACTGCAATTGGATTTATTTTGCCAGATTCTTTCTAAAATGTAAGGCATCTCCTGGCAGCAGAGAAGTTAGGGCAGGCACCCAAAATTAAGCATCTGTCAAGCTATATCCAACATCCTCTTGCCACCTGGTTCTTGCAACCATGCTCGTGCTCCTGTTACACGCATCAAGGAGGGCTGCCAATATTCCAGGTGGCCACAATTGCTCACATTTTCATCACCTCTCTCTCTAAATTCCCATTACTAAGGAATAAGAGTAAAAGATGCCAAGAACCTCTACCTGATGGGAGGCACCGATTCATGGATCTTCCTCCGTTTAGTTAAGACGGCAGAACCTTTGATCTTGGTGGCTGGCGATCTGGTTAGGAAAAAAAACTGCATTGGAATGCTATGCTTCGATGTTGTTTTTAAGGACGTGTATAATATAATATATGGCTATGACACGTGTCAGAATCAAATAAGGACTGTACATTGCCTTTGGAGCGCTGGTGGACTGAGCGACAATAGATAAATGTTTTAAATACCTGTATTGTTCATTGTGATTAGATACTGGCCACATTCATGTGCTACAATGAGCCATGGTTCGATTTGCTGACACATCACTTGCTGTCATATTGAAACCTGCCTCTGCTAACAAGCTATAGTTTGCTAACTGGCTACAAATTAAACCTGAATACATGGTTTGTGGTTGGCTTTTGAATTCTGGCTTATTTAAAACATGGTTTATACTTCAACCTGCAACCATGACCTGTCCCTGACTTATTTCTTCAGCTTCTCATCTTAAAATAGAAGATGACAAGCTGACCCTTATGATCCCTTCCAACTCTAAAATTCTGTGCGTCTATTAAAAGGGGCAAGAGAGCAACAAAACAGAAATGGAGGAGACAAGTTGTGGTTCAGTTGCACTGTCAGCCATGCACAATATGGTTTAATCAATGGTTGGCACAAGTGATGGCTTACCATGATGCTCCACCTATCTTTTTGACTGAATCATGGGATCATTTATAGCATTTACAGTCTTATGAGAATCAGAAAAGTGCATCCAAATAAAGGGATCTTATCACTAATAATCAAAAGCAGCTATTCTCTCTTCTTTTCTTAAATTAGTCCCCACTTCAGAAAGAAGAAGTAGGAACAGTGGCAGCCAAGAGTTTTTATATCAGTGAAGTGGCAAAGCTGGACTAGGTTTTAGCCTATTTTGAGGAAGGGTTCCACACTTTTGATAGCACCTTTGAGCTTCAGGCTAAAATCTGGAGCAGATATACCACCTCACTGACATGGAAGCCACCAGCTGCCACCGAGTAGAAACATAAGTGGAAAACATACATGTCAAGAAGAAAATCATTTGGTCCCTCCCTCCTCCCCAAACCTGTTCATAAAATTCTGCAAACAAGACAAACTGACTGTAGAATAAAATTGCAGCCTCCAAGCACCCAGGGCTTCACACAAGCACCCATCCATCATTTCAAAGCAAACAATCCTTATGCTGCAGCTCTCTCCAACTGCTGAGAGGACTCTAAAAAGTGAGTCAAACCACTTTCTGCAGAAGATAATTCCCCAACCAAAGAGATATATACAGAGAACTTCAACTCACAGAGGAAAACACTCTTCTGTTTGTTTATTTATCACATTTTTATATCATGTTTTCTCCCAAAAAAATTAATGGTCAAAATTCTACTGGTTTCTCAGGCATGTGCAAGTTCCTCTACAAAATGGTTATAGACATTTTTCTCTGATCAAAAACAGCGCTGTTCAGTTCAAGGTTGTGGAAGCAGTGTTACCCATTTGGTGCTACTGTATCTGGATGTGCATTGCAGATCAATGTTCCTTCTGCATGGATGTTGATGGACATAAGTGTGAGAGCCCACTGCACATGCATGCTTAATGAATGTAGATGCACTCGTGTACAAACTGAATTGTGAATGTAGATGCACATGGGTATTTGGGCATCTCATTTTAAGAAGGATATTGACAAGGTGGAATATTTCCAGAGGAGGGCAACCAAAATGGTGAAGGGTCTGGAAGCCATGCCCTATGAGGAGAGGCTTAGGGACCTGGGCACGTTTAGCCTGCAGAAGAGAAGGTTAAGAGGGGACATGATAGCCATGTTTAAATATTTGAAAGGATGTCATGTCAAGGAGGGAGCAGGCTTGTTTTCCACTGCTCCAGAGACAAGGAGCAATAGATTCAAGCCGCAGGAAAGAACTTCCTGATGGTCAGAGCTGTCCTGCAGTGGAATATGATGCCTCGGAATCTGGTGGAGTCTCCTTCTTTGGAGGTTTTTAAGCAGAGGCTGGATGGCCATCTGTTGGAGTGCTCTGATGTGTGTTCCTGCATGGCATGGGAACTTGATGGCCCTTGTGGTCTCTTCTAACTCTATGATTCTATTATTTAGTTGTGTATTTGTTTCCACAATGTTACAATCCACTGACATAGTGAAATTGTGCAACTGCCACATAATTCCATGAATGTAGAATTACACTCCTTCTCCTTAAGGTACAATCTACGTGTTTCTCCTACCATCAATTTTATGACAATAAATCTGTGAAAAAAGGCAGAAGGCATCTGCCACTCCAACTACCATATCACATCTAATTTGACATACCAATACCACAGGCCAGGAATCCGCAAAGGCCGGAGATATAGGAAAGACCTGGTCAAAGACACAGGCTCTATCTCTTGCCAAAGCACAGTGCTTCAATCTGCTGTTCTCTCTGTAAAAGACTCCAGAGTAACCATTCAAATAACACCACCTGGTCAATGTTTATTTCAGGCTAACTAATTGAGTATAATTCCCCTCTGTTGTCATAATAAAAAGAGGATCATACATGGGCATGGCACACGAGGAACTAAATTCAGCCTGAGCAGTAATTAAAGCAAAGCTTTCCCAGCTCTAAAAACAATAAGCAAAATCAATCCAGCAGTCAAGGTCAAGCAGGTACCACTTTATTACCAATCACTAAAGAGATCTATGCTTTGGAATCTCCAGGCACAATGTAATAGGAAAATGACCATCTGTACAGTACTTTCTTATACCAGGACAGGGAACAGGCATGGCCAGTACATTCACTGCAGGCACGTTCCATTGGCCACCGGCAGCTGATACCAATGAAAGCTAGTGGGAAAGAAGGCGGGGTCACCAGAGGTAAAGCCAACTACATGTGGTTTGCTATCTTACTCCTACCTTGCAAAGTCTAACTGTAACTTGCATCCTCTTGGTGGCTGAGAGAAGTGTTGGGAATTAGGTGGATGGTACCCCATCCACTCAAGCAGAAGAACCAGTCATGCTGTCAGCCGATCCATTCCTCCATGGACAGAGGTGACACAATTTATCCCATGTTGTCTCTGCAAGTCTATCACTCTCCCTGATGGGCAACAATTTACCAACTCCAAACAATTTTAGGCAGTACGGGATAACTGTTGCCATCCAGATCTCCCATCAGTCCTACCCAATACAGCCAATGATGAAGTACTTGGAGAGCTGCAACTGTCCCCACCCCACCCCTGCAGGTAGACCAAAGCAGTGGTATGATGATAAATTTTGAGGTGAATCCTCTCATCATGACAGTTCCCTACAGCAACACCATCAAGGAAGGTTTAAAAAAATCCAAGTGGCTATGTTGACTTAAATGTATATACTTTAAAAAAACAGCAGTTTTCATCTTTATCAGGAGTGGGTCTTTTTATAGTTTAACTAACGTATATACCTGATGTTGTCCAGGATTTTATTTTCTCATAGGTAATATACTTGTTCGAAAGATTTGAGATTCTGTGTCTCTAATTCTTCAAACTGTCCAGTACCTTTAACTTCTCCCCATATTCCCCAATCCAATCTGAATTCAGAGTTAGTAACATACAGAGACTGGGTTCCTGAGGGAATACACTGCCCTCCTCCTTGCTGCTAGGCCTCATCGCCATAGCAACCAGCCTATTCAAGACAGCCATAGTTGACTGAGGTCCAAGAGCTCTCTGGCTGAGAATTCTAAAGACCACTCCCTAAACTGCAAACCCCAGGATTCCCTAGAATCTTCTTAGGCAGCCAATCATATGAGGTCTTCGCCTGACACAGACAAACAGAGGACATTCCACACTAGACTGTTATAATGCTATTATTCCACTTTCAACATCCTATGGAATCCTGGGGTTTGCAGTTTAGGGAGGGGCCTCAGTGCAGAAATGGCCAAACTTTTATATATTATTTATATATAAATATATAAATCTTATTTTATATATTCTTATTTAAGATGAAGCCATTGAATGGAAGTGACCAGGTGCTTTGAGAGAAAGCCTCCATCACGCAATCACTCTGGCTCATCCATAAATTTCCCAGAGGGTCTAAACCAGTGGTTCTCAACCTGTGGGTCCCCAGATGTTTGTAAACTTCAGCTCCCAGAAGCCCCAGCCACTATGGTCAATGCTCAGGGCTTCTGGGAGCTGAAGTCCAAAAACATCTGGGGACCCACAGGTTGAGAACCACTGCCTTAGGGCTTGGATTGACCACTGGTCTAAACACTGTAGTTTTCAACTTGCAAAATCCCCTCAATGGGCCTTTCCGTCCTATACTGTTATAGTGTTATTAATCCACTTTCAACATCCTGTGGAAATCTGGGGTTTGTAATTTCCTGAGGCCAAAGAGCTCTCTGGCTGAGTATTCTAAATGTCCCTCCCTGAACTGCAAACCTCAGGATTCTATAGGATGGTGAAAGTGGAATAATAGCACTATAAAAGTATAGTGTGGACAGGCCCCTATGTGTTCTAAGTGTTTCTTCCATCATTCCTTCTTTTCACCAAAAAAAAAAAAAATCTTAAGGGAAGAAAATGCAGCTACTTTCTATCAAGTCAGACCAGAACTTGGAAAACTTACTTTTTGGACTACAGTTCCCAGAATTCCAGAAGAGATTCTAGTAATTTAATCCCCCCAAAAAATGACTTTTTCAACACTCTGTATCAGACCACTGATCCATCTAGTCCAGCATGATTGACACTGACTGGCAGAGGCTCTCCAGGGTTTCAGAAAGGTACCCTTCCTAGCTCTGTTGAGATGCTAGTTCAGCCTTTGACTAAGCATGCTTTCTACCTGCAGCTCACCCCTTTTGACTGGCAATGCTATCAGCCGTCTATCTGGAAACATCTATAGCTCCAGCACTTTGTAAATGTGCCTAGAAAGCTCTCCAGAGAGTGGGTTTTCCCCATCCCCAAAGTACATGAGACTTTTTCCCACTGCCATTTTTATGCCAGATTGGGGGGAAAAAAACACAAAAAAAAAATCACTGGAAACATTTCAGACTATCTTATTGCCAAAGGCAATAGAGCAGAACCTGTAAAAATAACTTGGCAAACTTAGTAACAGCTCTTCCTGTCTTCTTCCCATCCCACTCACTTTTGAGAAATTCATCTCTTAAAACATTTCAATTTCAGTTAAAGGTTTAAATAGTAACCTGCAGCATATATTTTTTAGAAAGAAAGAAAAGGAGCCCTTTGATTAATGTGCCCTATAAATCCTAAAGGAATGAAGAGGTTAAACAAGCAGCAGTTGCAAAGAATTACACTAATTTAGTTATGCTTTAAATGTAGTGCTCAGTCAGGCTATCTAATCGCTGTGATATTTCCAAGAAAACCCTGCCAACCTCATGCTTTATACTTCATTAACTGTATGAGCAGGAAGCGTATATTTTATTTTAAAAAGACTGAATTACACAAGGCCAAGTTATGGTGTCCATATTTCTAAAAGGAACAGTGTTGACCACAGTTCACCACCTAGTTGACTGAGTGAGGTGTGATATTTTTAATAAGCAGGGGATAGGCAGAAATGAAGAAAAAGAGGAACTGCGTGTCTATATTAGAAAGAAGTATCTATTAAAATTCACACAAACTCCATCCATAGTGGTGCAGGAATTTAACCGAAACACAATTCATTTCCGTACTACTACTACTGTATTTCAAGAAGACCTCACCATTTCTGACTCATCCCGCACTGAAGAGGAAGTGAAGAAGTTGTCAGTGTCACAGCACGTAACGAGAGGCACTGCACTTCATTACTAGGTATCTGAGCTCATGCCTCATCTCCTGATCCACATCCCTATCCTGTCTGCCCACCATCAAGAAACACAACACTGTTGGGAAAATTCCAGCATTCTCTCTCCCCCCGCCATTCTTGTTCTTAGAGCAAGCGGGCATAGCTAGCATAGGGCTACCTTTCTCTTTTGCATGCCAAAGCTCCACCATTTGCCTTTCTGTCATTTAAATGCATGATCATAAAAACCTTTGGTGTTCAGGTGATCAGATCATGTGACCCAGGACAGTTGCTTGGGTCATCGGTCTTATAAAAGAATGAGACCCCTCTCAGCTCCCTCTCTTCCTCCTCCAGTTTTGCTTCCTCTTCCTCCTCTCCGACCATGCTTCGCATCTCCATCAGAAGATGGTGAGTTAAGACGGAAGCTACTACTATTCATTAGCTAGTTAGGTTGTAGGCTCTCCAATACATAGGTAAATGTAGAAGCCATTAGTAAACTTTTCTAAGTTTGTAATCTGAAGCTGCCTGCATTTGTTTTATTTCTTCAGTCAGTTTGAGATCAGAAAGCCATACACAAATTTAGACATGCTTCTTCTGCTACTCTGCTAAAAGGAGGCTGAATCCTGACAGTTTTAGCTTCCACGGAATTTCCCAATAGGGCTAACACCCTGGGAAACTCTCATTTCCAACAAATACCCACAGCAGGGCAAGACCGCACGAGTTACCCCCTTTCAGAAGTAAGCTTCTGCCCCACTGCCTAAGACGGAGAAAGGCCTACTATAGAGATGCTCATCTCCTTTTTTTTTAATTGTATATTTTTCTTTTTAAAATTCTTTGTTTATTTTTTTAACTTTTATTAATTACAAAGAAAAAACAAACAAAACATAACACCATAACCATAAAAGTGAAAAAGAAAACATTACAATGAAACAGCTTACACTGTTATTTCTTTCCAGAATCTTTATCATCATATACTTATTCCACGTTATATATCATACCGCTTATATATTTTTGTTACATTCTTAACTCTATCCTTTTCAATTACATTTAACCTATTGCTGTTGCTAAATATGATCCTAATACTGAACTTATTAATACTAACCCTAACTTTAAATGTAACCTTAAATATAACCTTAAACATAACCTTAAATGTAAGCCCTAACACTAAGTGTAAACCCATCCCCCAAGCCAATTTTCTTTCACTTTACTCTACTTTCCAAAACTGTAATTCTTCTTGTGGAGGTGTGACGCTTCCCTCATTTATTAGGACTTTTTCCACAAATATCTTCCATGTTTCTTCAAAATCATTCCCTTTCATTATTCCTTTTTTGATTTTAATTCGACATGGTCATCCTCTGAGGTTAGAGAATACATTGCCTCATTTGGCCACCAAGGGCCATTCCCATTCACCTGCTGCCACCTCTGCTGCCATCATCATACAAAAGGCGTAAGAAAATGGCAAAAAAACCCACCATATTTTCCCTTTAAGAAAGACTCTTTAAAATACATATATGTATACCTAGATTATCAGCAGATCTTTCTTTGCCTGACAAAAAGCCAAGAGCTGAGACAGGTCTGATGTTGCTTTGGGGGACTGATGCCATTTTAATGAGAAATTAAAGTTGTCTCTGCATGTGCCCATCTCTTGTCTGCTCAACTTGTATGTCCGTCAAAAAGTAGCACTTATAAAAATGGCTAGAACCTCCTTTCACCTTTCAGAGGCACTGATTCTATACAACAGGAGTGGGGGAAAAGATGCTGTTGGACTGTAAATCCCAGTATTCTTCACCTCTGGCTATACTGCCTTGGGTACTTGGGAGTTAGTCCAACAGTAACTGGAAGCTGCATCTTCTTCACCCTTCAATAAAACCCACCCACCCCCCAGGATTTCTTCCCACTTAGGGAAGTAGAAAAATGGGTTTCTGCAAGCCAGGCATGACTTTCCCCAACTCTAGATTTTCATCTTTGAAGACTCTCTGTCCAGCCATGGTGTGGCTGCTAATTTACCAGTGTAGCACATTAAGCAGGTGCAGACATCTCTGAGGCATCAAATAATCTGGTGCTAATCAAAATCTGTTCACCAGAGGTCAAGCAACAGAAGTACATGAAGGCTCTTGAAGATCAGAATGAGGTGGAAAAGGAGGTTGCAACAGCAAGCTACACTTGGGAGGAAAGTGTGCCACTTTGAACCAAAGAGCCTGCTGGCAAGGAAAACTTAATTAAAGGCACACTTCAAGAAACCTGTTTCAGCTAACTTATCTGCCACAATTTCATCCCCTCCCTTTTTTCCCCCAATGTGCAATTTCTAATGCTCTGAAAGTCAGGAACTGGGCACACTCCCAAATGCTCACCGGATGGCTGTGAGACTAAGGCTATCCCCATGGGATCCATAAATGCTGGCCTCAGAAGCCAGCTTTATGGTTACCAAAGGCTTAGGGGTGACACAGAGTTTTCACCTCCACTCCCAGCTTGCGAGAAACTGCAAGCAATGTTGAATGGTGCAGTCTTCCCCCAGTGGGTTTTATTACAAAAGAGTGTTGTAAATATTTTCATCTGACTTGGAAGACAAAGACAGCAGAAAGATACTTAATCAAAGCTTGGAGGAGTTATTCTGGACTAAAATCCCAATATCCTCCAGAGGCTTCTGGGGGTAATTATAGTCCAAAAAAGTAACTTATCAAAGCTCTGGCTTTCACTTCTTCTCCTCCAACATTTTTCCCATTGAAAATGATTACTACTACTTTCCCCCCTTCAGAAGCAAGATATGGATGAAGAATCATCAGAATGGGCAAGTCTAATTTGCTTCTGGTTCAAAGTTTTACATGTGTTGTCCGTGCTGAAAGCTCCCAACCTTTTGTCCAATGAGCCCATTGTTCTGAGCTAGAACTGGCTGCAATTTTAGACCACTTCAGCACTTCATTTCGTACTGAAAACTGACACACATCACTGTTATAAGATAACCTTCATCAATGGTAAATGGTACAGCAGGTAGTCTACAGCAGGAGAAAGCAATCCAGTTCTTTAGCTGATGGCTTCCAATATTCCCTCAGAGTCAGTGGTAAAACCAAACCCATGAACAATAAATCCTACTCAATCTATCTCATGGCCAGATAATGGGTCCTCCAGGCTGGGGTGCAAATCCCAAGGACAGAAAATGGGAAGATTCTGGATTCCAGTTCTCGATTCAGAGAAAACATAATTTAAACATGCCAGAGTTCATAAGTCAAAACCAAAACTTGGCTTGTTACCGTGGTTTAGAGCTGGTTAATGAAATCATGATTTATAATAGGGAAATATATACATGGAACAACAAATAAGTATTAACAAAGTACATCATGGTTTATCACAAGAGTGGCTGAAATATAGACCACAGACTGCTTATGATTTCCCAACCTTCTAAAGTCTCCCCAGCACACAGGAAAATTTAAATTAAAAAAAACCTGTCACCAAATATCAGCTGTGCAGTTTATCACCAGAATTCAGCAGTAAACTGCTAATGTACTAACAGAGTGCAATTGACTAGTATAGTCAATTCCTTTCTCAATTACCAGTTGAGCAGAAGCCTTTGAAAACACTTCAAAATTAAATGAAGTAGGAAGCCTTTCATTTTCCATTCAACTGGAAAAGGATTCCTTTCTGCTTGTACTTCCACTGCTAAGGTGTATGCTACTCTGCCTAAGTACATGAATTTAAAATCCACAGCTTCCCAAATTGTTTTAGAATTAAAAATAGTTTTATATCAAATAAAAAATTAATTTTAAACTGAAATGAACTGTACCTACAAAAACACAGCCATATTAGTTGGACCAGTACGCAAAGGTATATTGTAGCGCCTTTGAGAATGAGAGAAAGAAAGTTGTAGCATAAGCTTTTGTAGATTTCCTCTGCTTCATCAGATGCATATAATTAATCTAACCATATTTAATTCATTAAAATGAGTTAATGTTTTCAAATAACAATTAATTCTTAGTTCAATAAGGGCTATTTTTATCACATTTCTACCAATTTTTACATATTTTACTTGACATGTTAATTTTTGTCAAGTTTTTCTCTTAAAAAAAATCTACTAAGCCATACCCTCGAAGCATTCTGATTTGGCAAGGACAGTTCTGATTAATTCTCTGTTGTTCAACTTTCTCCACTGCTTCTAAAACATCTCTTTTTCTCTCCTCCTCTCACTTTCTTGGTCCTCAGCTTACTTCCACTGCTGCAAACTGAGGTCAAAATGCACAAGTAGTTTGCACTCAGTTAACTCAGGAAGGAAGAGAGGAAAGAAAGAGACAGAATCTTTTCCTTCCCAGTAAGTTCAGGCAAAAGCAAAGTACTGCAGTCTCTCTTTGCTTGAGTGTTCTTTCTCATTAATAAAGCTCACCATCTTGACTATACTTTGATATTGCTTGGCATTATGTACTCCGGTTTTCAGCTGGAGAAATGCTGGAAGATATGATAAGCTCCTGCCACTCTCCTCTAAGGCATACAGACTCTAAGGCCCTTTTCGCACGGCATTCGTCATGCGAAAGGGCCTCTGGAGCATCACGCAATTGCAAAGAGCCGTCCACATGACGTCCTCTCAACTGCGCAATGCTGCCAGGGCCAGGAGGTACCAATTGTGCACTATGTCATTTTCGGCTTCTAGCCGAAAATGGTGTGCGATCACGCATCACTCCAGGGCTCCGTGCACACTTACCGTGCGTGCGGAGCCTCTGGAGCTGCAGCGCTCGTGCTTCCTGCCCCAGCGCAGCCTGGGAAAATCCCAGGCTGCACTGTGGAAGGAAGAGGAGGTGCAGAAGGAAGAGGAGGAGTCCTCACGCTGCCTGCTCACTAGCAGGCAGCAGCTGCGGAGGCGAAGCAGTGGGGACGCAAGAGCCTCTCACAACAGGCTGCTCGCGTGATCCCCGCACCCCAGCGCCAAGAAAAGGCAAGTTGCAGAAAGGGCCTAGGTGTGCTGCCCCCAAATTGTCAGCCAACCAAAAAATGCTTTCCAGCCCTACTGAAGTTACCCACTCTCAGTGCAACACAACTTGTGAATGCAATCTATTTATTTTAGCGTGTTAGTGTAGCAGCTCATGGACCCATTATTATCACTACAATATCACTTCCCTGGGAGTCTGGACAATTTACTTAAGTTCACGTAAAGGTACGTTAGAAGATAAGAGCCAAGTGAAACCAAATGACCCACGTGCACCGACACACCATCATGCAGTTCATCCACAATAAGCCAGGATTCCCTGGAATCTTGCATTACTCTTCTCTACTCTTCTCTAAGAATGCAGCCAATGGATAAAAAGGTTGAAGTGTGGGGAAGGGGACACAACTCAGTGGTAGACCACATGCCTCTATAAATGGAAAGCCTTATGTTTAATTCTTGGCATCACCAGTTAAAAGGACTGAAGCAGGGAGGTTTCGTCCCTCGGGAGTTGTTGCCAATTACGGATCGTGGACCTCATGTACAAAGTGCATGATTCAGAGTTTGGCAGCATTACTCTGACTCTGAATTACCGGTGGGAGTTCTGGGAACTATAATCAAGAAAAGTAACATTTCAAAGCTCTGTTCTGATCTGGCACTATTTACCTTTGGATCCCTTCAGGTTCTTGAAGCTATTGTAAGATCAGGACTGGTTAGAACTTGAATGGGGAACTCACAAGGAATATCAGATGCTGTAGGCAATATTTCAGAGAAAGGAAATGGTAAGCCACCTGTGAACACACACATATCATTTGAAGAATTCCTAGAGACCCATTTCCAGAAGACTCAAGAGCTGGCTAGCACGATACACAAGGCTTAATGCTCCAACATTTTTCCTTAATTCCATGTATATTAAAACTGTAGAGGGACATCACAAATTAATAAAATCGTGCACTTTATAGTTCAAGCTATTTCTCATGTATGGCTGCACACAAGCTGGAAACTTTAAAAAATAACATTTATTCCCCTCTAGTGGGTATGCCCAACAGTATAAAAGCACTACAATAAATTCACAGAATTCCTTAATATTCTATGCCCAGAGACAGTGTTACTTAATTGTTTTAATAAAAACAAAGTTTTCAGTAAAAAGGAAGAACTAGCATTTTATTATTCTTTTTTTCAGCAGGCAAATTCTAGGTAGCAAAACTCCAGTGTACCATCTGTCAAAAGGTGACCTGAGGAAAATTTGGGACTTGCTTATTTTAGACAAAAGACCACATCAAATGAAAAGCCTAAGCGATCATGAAATTCATTCTTAGTCCCTTAGTTACTTTTTTCTTCGGTGTGTATGTGCCTTCAAGTCCCCTGTCAACTTAAGGAGACTCCCATGAATTTCACTGGGTTTTCTTAGACAAGGAATACTCAGGGGTGATTTTGCCAGCTCCTTCCTTTATTATACTTGTAAAAAGCAATGATATTCAGGTTAAGTAACCAGTAAATAGAAAACCACTGTTTCACATTCTGTCTCTACTGCATTCACTTTGTGATATCTTTCCTCCTTGATTACTTCTCATTCTCTAATATATGAATCCCCATTTTGTTTTTGGTTGTTTTTTTTATTTTTAATTTGAACTCTTTCATTCAGGATACAAACTGAACTGGGCAGGAAGATACTTGTGAATGGAGGTACTCAAAACTGTTAGGAAGAAGGGGGATTAAAGACAGCAATTGTGCCCAACTGTGGAACAGAATCTAACAAACTAGCATCGCCCATTGGAAATGAAGCTGGTCTTACATCTAGACTTCCTCTCTGTTCAAAGTGTTCACCCATGAATCATTCTAGGAAATTCTGAGCAACCCCCATTATTTTATTTTAATCATGTAGCCCATGACATCCTAAAGATATGGAGACAAGTAACAGAACCTTAAAAACTAACACACAGCATCCAGCGTCTCATGAGATTTAAAAGGCTGTTGACCACTGGAAACTTTGATATTAGCAGACTCATCAATCTGCTCTTGGCTTTAGTATGAACTATAAAAGATCTTATCCAAGAAGCAAAACCCTACTCCCCAAACAGTTTCAACATATTTGACAGCTTTGTTAAAGTTCAGATCAAAATTTAGAGCAAATTCATTACCCCAGTGACTTCACAGCCAGCAGATTCTAGTGATATAGCAGGTAGAAATAGAGGTACCTCATAAAAAGATAAAAAGAAATCTTGGCAGATAACAAATACGGAAAGAGACAAGATCCTTGTGGCCATTTCAGCTGTGCAGTGAGGAGTTATCCAAAGTGTGGAATTCTACCCCCAAAACAGACTCAGCACTTGAATAACTGGTCTAAAATATGGACTAAACCACTGGTTCTTAACCTTTTCTTTACCATGGACCCTTTAAATATATTTTGTTGCCAGCAGGATTTAATTCAAAGTGGCTTCTGGGCTGTACATGTGGCAGCAAGAAATGTCACATGCTTTCTCTCAGCCAGTCAGGGTAATTCGTCTGCATGTTCTCACCACACGCAGAAGTAGCATCTGCTAAGTACATTTTTTGCTATCAAACAGTTTCCTAACTTCTGAATGGTTTGAGATATTGTAAAGAAACTTTGTATAAACAATGTCTGTCACTGGCAAAAGACTCTTGCTGTTTGAGATCAATATATAACTGCTTTCCTTTCTCCCTGTTTTAACTGTTAAAGCTCACAACATTTCTTCAAGCCTTCATGGACCCCTGTGAGGACATCATGGGCCACCAGGGACCCACAGACCGCAGTTAAGAATCACTGAACTAAACCTTAAAACGGTCTTACTTACCCCCTAGACACAGAAACACACTTTTCCAAAATCCATTAAAATCCACCAAAATCCAAATTTGAGACTATTTCCATGTCTTCCCTAGTGAGCAGACAAGAATCACTTACTAGCTAGAAAAAGAGACGGAATTTTTCTTTCCTCTCACATTCAAGAACCACAAATCACAAAAAGAAACATCTGGGCAACTGTCCTGGTGGAGGTGCAATTTTGTGGTCTTATTTTCAAGGCTACAAAACTAAACACATTTGGTTGAGAGGAAGATCCATCTAGTTAGCAAGGGTTACTTCTAGGTAAACATGTTTGACCTTCTTCTAATTGTTGTTCAGGTATAAACTATGATTCATGACCATGGGATGTGAGTTCCAGCAATGTAGGGCACCTTCAGAAACTTTCTTTTATGTTTTGAGAATGATACAAATACAGCAACAGTAAAAGAGCGCTCCTGGCTAGTCTACATGAACATTGGACACACTAGTTAGTGAAGAAATGCCTTATTGGACAACCTGAAAAGTCTTTGACCCAGAAACCATCCCTAGTACGCTGATCATACCCAGCTCTATTTCTCCTTTCCATCTAACTCCTAGAAAGCAGCTTCCACCCAGTCCATTACTGACAACAGACCAGAGTCTGTTGTCAGTAATGGACTGAATAAGAGCAAATAAACTGGAGTTTAATCCAGAAAAGACAAAGGTACTCCTGGTGAGAAAATGCAGATCAGAGAATAGCCTGTACCAGATGGGATCACCACCACCCACACATTCCCCACCCAAGACACATTTCACATATTGGATGCACAAATATAGGATGGAGGACACGTGGCTGAATAACAGTACATGTGAAGAGATCTAGGATTCTTGGTGGACCACAAGCTGAACACGACTCAGCAGTGTGATGCAGCAACCAAGAAAGCCAATGCGATTCTTGGTTGCATCAATAGGGGTATGGTGTCTAGATCAAGGGAAGTAATAGTACCTCTCTATTCTGCTTTGGTCAGACCTCACCTGGAATACTATGCATAGTTCTGGGCACCTCATTTCAAGAAGGATATTGACAAGCTGGAACGCGTCCAGAGGAGGGAGACCAAAATGGTGAAGGGTCTGAAAGCCATGCCTATGAGGACCATCTTAGGGAGCTGGTTATGTTTAGTCTGCAGAAGAGAAGGTTAAGAGAAAACATGATAACCATGTTTAAATATTTGAAGGAGGGAGAGGGCTTGTTCTCCCCTGCTCCAGAGACTAGGACAAGGAGCAATGGATTCAAATTACAGGAAAAGAGATTCCATCTAAACCTCAAGAAGAATTTCCTGACAGTCAGAGCTGTTCAGCAACGGAATATGCTGCCTTGGAGCATGGTGGAGTCTCCTTCTTTGGAGATTTCTAAGCAGAGGCTAGACGGTAATCTGTTGGGAGTGTACTGATGTGGGTTCCTGCATAGAAGGGGGTTGGACTGGATGGCCCCTGTGGTCTCTTCCAACTATGATTCTATGACTTCTGGAACCAGCCCTGAATTTGCAGGGCCAGGTTTAAACAGTGGGCAGGTGTACATCTGAATAAAGTAGTACATTCAGTTAAACTAGTGCACCTTCTGATCTGACCACAGTGACACATGCCTTGGTCACAACCCATCTGGATCACTATAGCATGTTCCAGGCTGTCTTTGAAGAGTCCTCAAAGACTTCAGGTCATACAAAGAGCTGCAGACAGATAGTTAGCTGAAGCTGGCTACAGGGAACATACAATTTCCTTGTTGCAGCACCTTCACTGACTGCCAATCCATTTCTGGACACAATCGAAATTGCTGATTGTAAAGCCCTGCACAGCTTGGGTCAAGGCTCTCTGAAAGACTCTTTCTTCACTTATGAGGATACACAGACCCTAAGGGCTTCAGCAGAGGGCCATCTCTTAGTCCCACCACAGCCACAGCCATATCTGATTGAAACAAAGGGGAAGACCTTCTCAGTGACTGCTCCCTGGTTTTGAAACTTCCTGTTGTCTTTCCATCACCAAGCAAAAAGCTTTCTGTTCCAAGAAGACTTTTTGTCAGAGCTTTTAACAATGTGCCATTGTGCTTCATGGATCCTGATGTCTTAACGGATTCATTTTGATTTGTTTTAATTCTATTATGTAATTTAATTCTATGAGTTATATGCAACTGTCATTTAGCTGCATTTTAATGCATTGTTTTATGTATGATTTTATTTATGACATTGTAAAAGTTTTAACTCTGTTTCTTTTAACTTCTCTGAGCTGCCTTGAACTTAGCAATAGGAAAAGGGTGAATGAATATAAATGAATAAATAATAACAACAGCCACAAAAATCCAATCAGCCATGTACTGTGGCCTGCCAAGTGCTTGTCAGCACCTCATTTTTGATACACAAGAAGGCAACAAACACAGAGGATTTATAGACCAGGGCTTCTTTGACAGACCAGGTAGACAACAAGTTCTACTTACAAACCAGCTTGGGCTTTGAGATCTGCTGGAGAGCCCTTGTCTCTGTCCCACCATCTTCACAACTGTATTTGGTGGGAACACAGGAGAGGGCCTTCTCAGTCACTGCCTCCAGGTTCTGGAACTCCCTTCCCAGAATAGTCAGACTGGCACCTTCCCTAATTTCTTTCCTTAGACAAGCAAAGACATTTTTATTCCAACAGTAATTCAATATCTGATCATTACCTGTATGATAAAAAGTTCTGGCTGTGCTTAACTATGAGGAATTTATGAATGTTTGTGTTTTAACTATGTATTTTAACTTTAATTCTTATTTGATCATTTGTGTTTTAACTTTTGTATTCCATGATTTTTAACTATTTTTTTTAATTATTAAAAGCCGCTTTGAGTCCTTACCAGGAAAAAAGCAGAGTAAAAATAAAGATAATGATAATGATGATGGTGATGATAATACTCCCAGAATCCCCCAGCCAGTAGAAACACTGTCCATGGGAACTAGAAGGCTCTGGGAAATGTAGTCCAAGAAAGTAAACTTTCCAAACACTAGCTTGTCTTCAAGTGTTCATCCAAGGCAACATTTAGAATAAAAAATATTAAGCTGAACCCAGCAACTGAGCTACTACAAGTGAAAAATGAGTATGACATATTTCTGGGGAATCAGAACAATGAAGAGATGGTTTCTTTCCCTCTTTGTAGGAGGTCAATCTCCAATCCTAATTTGCAAAAGGCAAAAATATTCTTCATGGTTTAATGCAGCCTAGGGTTAGAAACATAACCTTATAGAGGAATATTATGCAGCTTTTGGTCATGTTAGTATTCTTAGGCACATCTGCCTTTTCTGAGAAGCACTTAAGTAATTTGTGACATGTTGCTAACCACTCTGCAAAATACTTTACGTTCTCAGGCTGTTCCTGAAAAGCCTACTCCAAGGTGAGGAATGGATCACTAAATCAGGGTATCTTAGAAACTAAAGTTCAGGGGAGTGAACAAATAAGCAGAGAAATCTAAGCACCTCACCAAACTGAATCCCATCCTGGGAGAAAGGTGGGATATAAATTCAGTATAAATAAATAAACAAGCAAACATACATACATTCCAGGATATTTAAGATGGAGCTAGGACAATTTCAAACTGATATAACTCCGTTATGCAGATATACCTTAAATTGCACATGAGAAAATATGGCCTCATTACTGCAACTTCTGGAACCCCTCAAGTTATCCCCCAAACCCCAGACCATTTTCCACCCTAAAACCACCACCCCCAAAAAAACATGCAAGCTGCCATGTTTTACACCCCCAAACTTCAAGGCTGCAAAGAAGAAAGGTCAGAAAAGTGGGTGTGATGTCACTTACAGTTTCAATGTGGCACAGTGATATAGCCCACCATTTCACATGACTTTAACCAATAGTTTTCAAGGCTCTGCATGCACACCAGGTTCCATCTCAGGAGACCACAAGACTTCCAAGTCTAGGACTGGAACAGTGCAAACTTTATAAATACTTTGGGATACGCAGTGTGCAGAGCAGGGGAGCAAGTAAAGACCTGCAGATGCAGTTAAGCGAAAGTGACTACTGACACTGGGGAAAGAGGAGACAAAAGAGAAACCTCTGGAAGAAGAAAAGAACGGCCAAGAAAGGAAGAGCTATTGAGGAGAAATCTGAAGAGCAACCTTTTGCCAGAAAGGATTAGTATGTTCAGTAGCAAGAGGCTGAACATCAATAACTGTCTGCAGTGTTTGAAAGCAGTAGCTATCCTGCCTTTGTTGAGTAGCACTTTCTTTGTAATTACGGCTTGATGCTTGACTTTTTAAAAAAAAAATTGGCTTGTGTCATTGTGTTTGTTATTAATATTGCTACTCAAGTGAAAATAAATTAGCCCTTCTATTTACACACCTCCTAGATTACTGTAATCTGCTGCTTTTCATCCTGCAAAGAGAATCCGGCCACCCCCACCCACGTGAAGCGGGTGGTGGGGGGACGCCATTTGCCATCCTCTCGCGAGAGGAGAGCACAGGCTGAAGGGGGCGGGGCGCTGAGGCTCTATTTAGGGCGGCCCCGCCTCCCCTCCAGCCTCTTTCTCTGAATCCCTGCGACCCACCCTCCCACCCTATGGTTTCAGTGTAAGGACTGCTGGTCGCTTCGGGGCCGGGTAGGAATTTTTTCCCCCTTTTACGGGGGCTTTTTCGCCTACCCTACACTGCACCAAGGGATCGGGGTAATTGGCTGCTTCGGGTGGTGTCATAAATAGGTGGTTAAATAGGTATCCACATTCAATTGCAGGTTCCCTGGCCGGTAAGGGGGGGTCCATGGGTTTCGGCGTGTACCTATGGCACCCTTTGGTGTAGGATAAGGACTATCCTTGAGGAGGGCCCGGGACTAGCCCTTACTGGCTTGAGCCCGGGGCACTCGATTTCGGGCTCACCTTCCAGACAGGGGCCGGCCAAGGTCATGGTCCACGTTCTGGGCGTGACTTTGGGGCCTGGTATCTCGTCCTGCGGCCAGGGGAGATGGTCTGAGGCTGACTCTTGCCCTGGTCCACCCAGGTTGGTGGCCCCCTCCCTCTTTTAGAATAAACATCATTTGCACGCTCAAGTTCAAGTTCAAGTTCAAGTTCATGTTCATTACCATGTATGTTAATTAGGCATATTAATAAATTGCCCTTAGTTCAACCCAAGCCCTGTGTGTGGTCTCCTCATTTCGTGGGTGGGCGGCAAACGGGAGATATTCTGATGGGACTTGTAACTTGGTCTCATAATTGACAGAGTGAGCTCCAGGTACTCTCCTGTCACCAAGAATATGTTCCAAATGCTAAAATAAACACTGCTTGGAAACATTTTGTTGTTGTTCACAACTCCCAGAATCCCACAGCCACCATGGCCACCACCTGACTGGGGATTCTGGGACTTGCAGACTTAAAAAGTAACTTTTCTAAGATCTAAGTCATCCAGTATCTCTCTCTCCTAATGGCCACACCAGATTGGTTAGTCTGGGAGTTTGATTCCAGAAAAGTAACATTTCCTAGATCTGAGATTAAGTTAACCAACCTCTTGCTCTCTCTGGAACAACTCAGATCACTTACTGCTCATCTCAAAGACATGCTTCTTGCACTGAAAAACTTGATGCAAGCATTCTTTAACCAGCCCAAAGCTAACAATTGCATGTGTCTAAGGAGAAACTTTCTTGTCTCTCAACAGCGCTTCCAAGTTTCTGCATCTTGCCACTACAATTCCACAGAATTCGGACCAAAAGTTCTGACAAAAAAAAACAACTAATAATAATAACTTCAGCCCTCTGATGTGCTCAGTGGTGGCTGTTTGACTCACATGCTAGTTAAGTAGTGAACCTTATCAGAGTTTTTGCCTGACCTTAAAAAGACCTGTCCATGGTAGTAAACCTATTTGAAGTAATCATGGATAACTCTTTTAAAATTCAGAGTAATATCTGGTATAGATTCACCATCTCAATGACACGGAAGCTACTAGCTGCCTTTCAGCAAAGCCATGCTAAGATGACTGCACAGAGAATCCTACACATACACACTGACTTGGGTGTGAGACTCATGGCAAACAATGGGAACTGGTTTCAAACACATATGTTTTGGATCTCACCGTACAGGCAATGCTTATGTCCGACCAGTCAGGCAACAGCATAGTGAGAAATTCTGAAATTCAGACAGTTACCATGACAGTCTCTATTGTTTGTTCTCCCTCTCTCTCTCTCTCTCTCTCACACACACACACACACACATTCTTCTCACATTTTAAACATCCTCTAGAAGCAGGTCTTTTGCAAAGATAACAGATCTTAATTGCTCATAGAAAGTAAAACTTCCCCCAAATACTCTCTCTGGATTGCAACAAGGATACTCTACCAGTAAAGCATTACTGGGAAATCCCACCCTTCTCCTAGATACTGTAATGATACATATTAAGCCCAGTGGTTCACCTTAGAGTCAGCCTAAGTTGGAAACAACTTGGAGGCACACAGTAACAACAACCAGAGGGAAAACGGATGCCAGGAATTGGTGAGAGGTAAGCAAATGAGATCATTATTCCTGCTAATCAAAAAGTCACAGCACTTACCCACTCCACCTCCTGATTCCACTACATCAGTCCTTTCCAAGCTGTCTGATGTCGAAGATTGGCAATTATTCCCTTCCAATGTACCAAGGAATGGTGCTATATTTATACTCACTGGCTACAATGAGTTCTTTCTCTCCTAGCAACTCACCAGGAACTAGCATCCAATGGCTTGTGGACTGGCACCAACCCCTGAATCACTACTTTAAGTAGCACTCCACTACATCTCTCCACTTTGAAGATGTGCTGTTGTTACTGTGATATGTTGTACATGCATCTGCCTTCGAAAACCACTCAGAAATGTCAGCTGCTTAAAAAAGAGCACCTGGATTAGAGATATACACACCAAGCGAAAAAAAACAGAAAAATTCAAGGGGAAAGCTTTTTTTTTCTATTTTTCCTGCATTTTCTCATTTCAGAAAAAAAATGGAAAAAATCTATTATTGAATATTTTCTTTTGGAATGATGAATAAAATGTTTAAGACAAAGGCCCTTTTCGCACGGCATTTTTGAAGCGAAAGGGCCCCTTGAGCATCGTGTAAATGTGAGGAGTGGTCTGCATGACGCACTCACATTTACGCAACACTCAAGGGCCTGACGCGGACCGCGCACACACTTTTTCATTTTCAGCTCAAAGCCGAAAATGGTGCGCGGTCGTGCATTACTCCGGGGCCCTGTGCGCACTTACCTGGCGTGTGGTGCCTCAAGAGCCAGGACAGTCGCGCGTCCTCTCCTCAGTGCAGCCTGGGAGGTCCCAGGCTGCACTGCGAACGGAAGAGGCGGGGCGCTCGTACGAGGAGGAAGGAGTTGAGGAGCCCAAGCAGCAGGGACGCCTTCGAAGCCTTCTTGTGCGAGAGCCCCGACCCAGCAGCGCGAAAAGGTAAGGTGCAAAAAGGGCCAAAGTGTTCACATATCTACTGCACACAAATCATTTCTAAAAACTATGTAAGAAGACTTTTTCGTAAGATTGTATATAGTATCAGACCATTACAATTCCTGGTCTTGGGTTCTCTTTTTAAAGTTCTTTCTATGGGAACTGTCAGCTTGAAACTATGGAGACAAAATCATTTTCTCTGTTCTAGGATTTTTATATCCCATTTTTCTGCCAAAAAGGCTCCCAGAGTAGCTTACAAATGTTATTTAGTTTTTTATAGTTTCATTCTCAGCTTGGAGGGGGACTGATAAGAAAATAGCTTTACGCTGTTTTGTCACCAGAGGGGGAGGTCCCCTTTGTAATTATCTGTTAATTGTCAGGTGTTTTTGTGTAACCCTAAGCCCACGAATGTTCTTAAGTACTTGCATAATTGAGTAAGATCTGGCGCGCTAGGAAATGCTATTTTACCAACTTGTTGGCCACTGTAATATGCACCTTTACTAATGTGAGACACTGTTATGCAGATGCTGTTTCAAAATGTACTGTGGATGGATTGGTACGCTTGTGTCTAGATTTGAAAGTGCAGATGGATATTCTGTGTACATCAATGAAATGTTATCTAAAAAAAACCCAACAAATATTATTTGATTTTTATTGGAGGATTTTTGTCTGCCACTAAACTGACATGCCAAAGAGTTTTTTTTCCATAGCTTCAAAATTTTTGGATATTTTACATATCTAATCTGGATTAACCCCTGGGACCAAACCTCCTGAATCAGATCTCCCCTAGTCCAATTTTAAACTCAAATCAAGCCAGCCACAGATTATGGAAATTGTAATCCAACACATCCAGAAGACTCCAGATTGGGGGATACTGCAAAAGAAAATGTTGAACCTTAATGATGAGTTTGCAAGCTTTCAGCAGCGGTTCACTATTAGAAACTGACTGTGTAATAAGGCAAACCTTGCTCTGTTCCGGCTAGGCTTAAGATTTTTTGTAACAGCATTGAGCACTGATGGCCCATCCATAATGCAGTGTGGAAGGCAACCAGGAGAAGAGTCACAGTGAAGACAAAAGTAGGAATGTACCCTAGAACTCTGTAAGACTGAATTCAGAAAATCCCACATCACCTTATGTTCATGCAGCCATAAAGTTCAGTAATCATTTGATCGTCGCTTTTTCTAACACTGCACTAAAGTGGGAAGTGCTGATAAATACCACCAAAAACACATACTTGGCAAGCAAAAAGGAGGTGTCAGGGGCTCAGGTCTGCAGAAATATTTAATAATCCAAGAGGGAAAATTAAAACTCAAGGACTAAGCCTGCTCAATGGTTAGAAAGACAGAAAAAAGATCAGGAGGGGAGTTTTATATGGAAGAAAAGGCTGTCTGGAACCCTTAAAAGACATCTCTTTTTATAAGAGGCAAACACAGTGCAACATTTTGTAACAATTCCACTCGCATTCAGTAGTATAGCAGAGAACATGTTTTGAGAAACCACTACTCATCATTTTTAAGTATGTTTTCCATAAACCATACACCTATTTTTCTTTTCTCTATGCCCCTCCACATCTCCCCCTCCTCACTTTAAATGAATGCTAGTTCTACAGACTTGTTCCTTCCCTGATCTATCGCACCTCCAGCAAAATGTGCCAGAGAGTGTTAGTCAGCAGTTTTACTTTTTGCTCATTAATAACCTCAACAGGGAGCAAGAAGCAAAGCCTTCAGCTTTTGATATTTTCCTTAGATGCAAAAAAAGAGAGAAGAGAAGGAAAAGCAACCCAAAACAGAACTCTCAGTGAAACAAAAGGGTTATAATGTAAGAGATTTGGAACAAAACAACTGAAGAATGCTTCAAGAGCACACTAAACCCCTCAATTTATATATATTCATTGATACTTATATATCACATCCAGTATTTTTGAGTTATGTTGGAGTAGAAAGACTCACATTAACGATTTTGGGCGACTCTGCGGGAGGGAGAGCAATGCAGGCAGCATACTAAACACATGGACAATGGCAAAATGACTGGCCTTTTCAAGTTCTGCATCTTTCTCCAAGACATGTAATAATAGAAATAAGTGATATGACCTCATCATATCATGTATTTCTCAATCAGCCCCCCACAGACCTCCTAGGGGCAGTAAATGATGCAAAATGGGGAAGGGGGAAAGGGGACACACAAAGAGATAGCATCATATAATGGGTTTCTGTTAGGACCTTTTACTGATGGAGGAAGAGGGCAAGGGGGTGGAGGAGGAGGGGGATATTTTGGATAACATGTCAATTCCATACTGGCAACATGAAAAGCTGCCCTCATACTATGTCAGACCCAGAAGGTGTAGCAACAGGGAAGGGAAAAAAACTCATGCACTGGCCCCCAACTAAAATGTTCCTTCAGTCCCCCAATTTTTAGCTCTGCAATAACTGATAACTTCAGTTGTAGAAATACAGTTAAATCATCCAAAGAAACGAGACAGATAAAGTGACCAAGGGAATGTGAATACAGTCAGCCCTCCATATCTATAGATCCTGTAACCACAGATTCAATCATTCATAGCTTGAAAATATTCCAAAAAAAAATCCAAAAAGCAAACTTTGATTTTGCCATTTTATATAAGGGATGCCATTTTACTACACCATTGTAAATAATGGGACTTCAGCATCCATGAATTTTGGTATCCACAGGAGGTCCTGGAACCAAACCCTAGCAGATACCAAGGGTCCACTGCATAACAAATATAAGTTCTAGTTGTAAATGATTTTCAAGGACTTATTCTCTGTGATGTTAGAAATTTGGGAAGTGAAGGAAAATTTAACTGGGGCAGCAGAGTCATATTTCAAGGGGCAATGCCCTCATTATCCCTTCCCCCACAATATAACTGATCAGGCCACTGGCTGATGGCTCCCATATCAGTTAGATGGTGAATCCGCTCTGGGTTTTAGTTTGAACTAAATGAGTGATCCAAAATGTTGACCCTGTTCTGTGGAGAGGGTTCACTGCTTCAAACAGCTCCTTTAAAGTCTGGCCTAAAACATAGGGTGGATTCACTGCTCCACTGGGATGGAAGCCATTAGATGCAGGGGCATCCAGATCAGTATCAACAACTCTGACTGGCAGCAGCTCTTCAGGGCTTCACACAGGATCCTTGCCTTGACTTAGCTGAGGAGTTCTGTTCCCCGGTTGCCTCCCACCCAAACCTGTCCCTACTCAGCTTCCATAATCAGTTGAGACTGAGTGTGGTAAAGCTGATATAGTGCTATGTTGAGATTTATTAGGGCACGACTTAAAAATAGCATACTGCCTTTACATATACCTACTGTGTAATCTCAGTTGAATCATTGTGCAGTGCTCTGTTAACCTCCCCAGAAAAGAAAAAACTGTAAAGCCAGAAAAGAGACAGAAAGGGGCAACTAATATCACCAGGGGATGTAAGGGGAAACATGGTAACAGATATGTAAAAATTATGCATGATGTGGGAAAACTCAAAGGAGATGGAGCAATGGCTTCAAACTTCAGGAAGAGAGATTCCATCTAAATATCAGGACAAACTTCCTGACAGAGCAGTTCAACGGCAGAACACACTGCTGAGTGTAGCAGAGCCTCCTTCTTTGGAGGTTTTTAAACAGAGGCTGGATGGCCATCTGACGGGAATACTTGGATTGTGTATTCCTGCATGGCAGGGGTTTGACTGGATGGCCCTTGTGGTCTCTTCCAGCTCTACGATTCTATGATCCTGACTTTCCTTCTCTCTCATAACAGTAAAACCTGAAGTCATCCAATAACATCAACTAGCACTAGACATGGGGGCTATGAATATATTCTAAGTTTTAATCCATTCTCTAAGGAAGCTATCCAAGATGCTTAACCCAGCTCCAGAAAAGGTTCAACATCTTGGACAGTTTCCTTAATGTTCATACTAAAACCTGGAGCAGATTCATTACCCCATTGGTATGGAAGCCAACAACCACCTGAATGATGGGAGAATTGGTACAGATAAAAGGAAAACAGAGCACAGTTGAACCATTTGATATACTAACAGAAAATGCAAGAATAGCCTCCATTCTGGACAGTTGTTGAAATCACAAGTCAATGGAAGGTAAGACTACTGATGGCTAGTAGAGAGAGGCAACTGTAAATCATCTCTGAATACTCTTTGCCTAAGAAAACTCCATGATACCCACGGGGTCACCTTGAGTCAACAAGGGACATGAAGACACATGATTACTTTTACATTTATCACCTCTAGCATAAAAGCAGTCAGCCTCTGCATACCATTCACAATGGGAGTGTGCTGCTGCCCTTGCTATGTCCTATTTATGAGCATCACAGAGGGATCACACTGGCCACAATACCTCCTGTCTGATCCATCAGGGATCATGTTGTGTTCTTAATTCTTCCCTTAGTGGTACTGTAGCATATGCACCCAAGATCTATGAACAAGTGGCAGAAATATTCAGTTCATCCTCACTAAACAGAGCCTTTAGATTAGTGCTTCTCAGGCTGTCTGATGTAGAGCGACAATTACTTTTTTCCAACACGCCACATGCCCATTAGCAACAGTTGTTTCTTTCTTTCCTGGAAATTCACCAGGGACTGGCAGCCAATTGCTTGGACTGTCACCCATCCAGGGACGCCCACTTTGTTGGTTGGCCTGGACCTAGTATTGGTCTACCCTATGACTACACGAAATATCCAAGCTGCATATCAGTGCCCCAGGCCAACGAAGAAAGCTGCAACATCAGCACTGAGATTCCCTGAATGCTTTTTCTATGGCACACTGTCATTGCAAGGCCCATGCATTGTGGCAGGAGTTAGACCGGATGGCCTCCAAGACTCCTTTGAATTCTACAATGCTATGATTCAGGGGAATCATTTCTTACAAGGTCCTTGACGCATAAGCCATGGATAGAGAAAAATGTGAGGAGGGGAGGTTAGAAAGTGGCCATATGGCTAGAGACAAGAGAGCCAGTGTGGTATAGTGGTTTGACTGCTGGACTGCAGCTCTGGAGACCAGGGTTCAAATTCCTCACTGGGTGACCTTGGGCAAGTCATACTCTCTCAGTCTCAGAGGAAGACAAAGGTAAACCTCCTCTGAACAAACCTTGCCAAGAAAACCCCACTTTAGGGTAACTATAAGTCAGAAATTACTTGAAGGCATACAATAACAATAACAACAACAAAATAGAAAGATAATGAAGGACAACTCTGCTTAGCCACACTAAACAGTGCAACTCTTGGGAATTTCAAGTTAAGTTAAATATCTATAGGGCATTTGAACCCAAGTCTTTGGGGACCCTGGAAGGTTTAAGGCAATTAGAATATTGCAAGGAACAAGTGTAACACACATTTTGGGGCTTGCTTATTATTGGTTAGTTTATATTATTGTTATAGCCTTTCAATTAATTAATTGCTGGTACTGTATAATTTTGAAAGAATCTTGTATTGCTTGAATGCTGATCAGATTCATGACCTGCTGTTAGACGCTGCCTGACACTGCATCTTTCTAAATAAACCATTCCTTCAATCCACCAAGCTTCTACTTATTGAACCCTAAAGGATGATTTTTCCCCCAGCAAAGAGAAGGGAGACTCAACCCAGGACTGTAATGGGCCTTTAATTACCGTTATTCAGTAGGCATATTCACTAAAAGTAGTACAATCCTTCCTCCACATTCTTCGGTTTGACCTTCATCAATCTGATTATTCACAAGGCACACATGTGCCTTCCTCCACCCCTATTCTCCTGTCCCATTCCCTTGCCTTTTGCCAGGTGATCACAACCTGCACCAAGGCAAAAGGTAAATGAATGTGCGGGGGGGAGGCTTGTGCAAGCCTTCCTTCTCCCCTCTGAACCTCTCATTTTATTACCTCTGGACCTAGTGCTGAGAACCCACACTGAGGCAAAAGGAAGGCTGTTTTCCCACTTTCCCAAGGGTTCTGCACCCAAATCCTCATGAATGTGGAGGGGCCACAGTATTAGCTATTGGAAGAGGTTTTCTTTACCATGCTCACTGAGCAGTTAGATTCTGTGTCACTGACTGTGGCGAGTATTGTGATCACTTATGTAAGCATATCATTGCGTGTAACATAGTGTTATGACTGTTCACTGGGTGAAGTCACCACATTGTCATCCATTTAGTGCTGAGAAACTGAGCAGGGCAACATCCAGTGATTATTCTGCATATGTGAAATAAAACTAAATTGCACCTGGGAAAACACTGGAAGCCATGTTCTGAAAAAATTTAGTGATGTTGTCCAAAACCATCACAAGAGCAGCCTGCAGATCCAGCAGCCATGAAAACCAGCCTTAAAAAACAAAGAGAAATAAAAGAAGAGCACTGGAAATATTTGACTTAGCCTTGCATTGTTTATGTCTTGTAACCAGAGCTTGGAATGTCATCTTTAAGAATAACATTCTCATTTAATTAATTGCCATTATAGTTCCAAGATGACCTAGTAATTAGTTAGCACCATCACTATGACATCAAAAGAAAAACTATCCTGTTTCTTGTAATTAATTTAATATGTTCAGTTACTTTTCCAAAGTTTTTTTTTAAAAAAAAACTTGGAACATCTTTTATTCAACAACACAATACAATGCTTAAGCCAGCACCTAAACCATCCACTACTATTTAGCTAGACCAGAAACTATAAGTGTAAATAAAAATGTTGCAACAGAAGTTATCCTTCATTAAGTCACAAGCATAATGTAACTCAACTATACTGTGATCACTGGAACAAGGAATTAATTACAAGTAACTTGTTGTCTGTAATATGTTACTTCTGTTAATCAATCTTATTCATAGGTACTGAAGTACAGAAAAAACATTCTTCCCTAAGGTGGCACCATGCAGAAGACCTGGGCTACAACTCACATCATCTTCAGCCAACACAGGAACACTAGATATGAATAATGGGAGTTGCAGTATGGCATGAATGGCAGGTTGGGGAAGGGGCTGTTCTCGATCGTTGCAGAGTACCAATTCTCCCTTCGGAACATGACTCAACCTTAAAAACATTGTATTGTGCAAGACTCTGGCACAGCCTCCCTCCTACTCTGCCAGTTGAAAATAAATGTGCATTTTAGAGAAACATCCGTTAAAATGTCAACCTACTGTCGCAAACTACATTTCAAGTGGCTAAATGTCAAGGAATCCATTTTCATTTGTTTTTAAGAATCCAGGGGAAAGTAATTAAGCTTACTAGCACATGTACACAGAGTAGATACTACAAATGCAGAACTCACAAGTGCTCTACGGCTCCCACCAAAATTTCCCTAAGAAAAAAGATCATGATGCAACACTGACAACAAGGTATAGGAAGAGAGGTTAAGAATCCCAGAAGCTAAACACCATGAATCTGCACTTCCAGTCCTCTGTATTGTCACACTGGTGGAGATCTGACAGTATAAGGAAAGGATGCTGGTTAACAATTCATTGGTCAGTATAAAAGATGAAGCAAAAGCCAATGAAGACTGCCGACTGTGGGGACCAGAATGACTTCTGTGATTTTAATAATCATGCATCAGGCAGGCTTTTGATAAATGTGACTTCTTCTGCAGAGCATGAAAAAGCTATTTTTGGGGATTATAATCCCAGAATCTCCTAATAGCCATAGTGGCTGTGGAATTCTGGGAGTTGTAGTTCAAGGTCTGTAGTCTTCCCAAGCTTTGTTCTTCCTTCAGTGACATCTCTAAGTACCAATGAAGCATAGGGGGAGCAATCTTGTCCCTGAAGGTAGAAGCAGTATCCAATTATTAATTGCATAGAGGCTTCCCCACCTGCCTGTATGCTCTTCCCTTGAGTTGTGAAAAACAGACTTCCCCCACCCCTTCCAGCTCTTATCTCTCTCTTTCACATCGAGCAGACGTGCTCTCATGTTCTCTACATGGTACATTAGCTTCAGCCTAAAGGAATACCATCTTTCAATGCCTCTTTGTGCAGGCAAGATACTTTCCCATAGGTGCCACTGCTGTGTGGCCCGTTCTGGCAGCCCATCCTTCAACGTCACCTGCACTTATCCTCTAAATAGCCAAGAAGAGCAGCAGCAGTCTGATTGCACATTCTGCTCCATGTTGTAACAGAGGCATTATATCATAAATGTGCCACAAACACACAACACACACACACAAGAATGGCTGCTTCCAATTTTTTTCCACAACCCATTAGCACGAATCATTTTCAACTGCTACCACCATCAGTAAAAAGAATTTAGTGAGAACCCACCATTCATTCCATTGTAGAGGCCCCTGTGATGGGGTGACAAATCATCTGCCACCTGTCTCCTCAAGGTGCCTTCTCTGCTGCTACTGCCCAAGTGCTTAAGATGCTCAGGGCTTCCCCCGTAGTGCTGTTTGAGGTGCTCAGGGCTTGTGCCTCTCACTTTGGGGAGGTGCTCTGCACTTCCACTCAGGCTATGCTTCTGAAGAAGTTCAGGACTCCCACTACCACTGTGCTTCTGGAGCTCCGGGCTGCTCCCAGGCCGATGTTTTTGAAAATGTTCTGGGCTACTGCTCAGCATGTGCTTTGGCAAGGTTTCTGGACTGCTACAGCTGTGCTTCTGCTGCTCTGGAGTGCCTTTGCCATGTGTTTTATGGTGCTCTGGGCTGGGTCCTTTCAGATGCTTCTGGTGATCCGGACTTCCCGAACTCCGACGCCTGGGGAGGTGCTCAGGACTGGCACTCCTGTGCTTTTGATGCTCGGGGCTCCCTTCACTCCTAGTTTTCTGGAGGTGCTCAGGACTCGAGCTTGGGTGGTGCTTGTGATGATCAGGGCTGTCTGTGCTTCCAGTGCTGGAGGTGCTACTTCCATCGCCAACATCCCTTATGAAGGCGCTGGTGGCATTTAACTGGCAGAGGCTGGCTTGGCTATCAATTGAGTTCCGACAGCCGGCAACACCACCCTTCTCATCGTCCAGCAAGACACAAAGCTCTTTCAATTCCAGGTTCTCCTTCACCACCTCTTCCTGCCTCACTTCCAGCTCCTTCAGCTTCTGCAAATATAAGGCAACCTCTTTGTGCATGACACCAGCACTATACCGGCCAAGTCTCTGCCACTCTCGGGAGACTTTTTTGCCTTTCTGTCGGTCATCATCCAAGAAGCAGCAGAGATCTCGCAGCTCCTGGTTGTCTTCCTGAAGCTTCTGATTGATGTCCTTCAAAAGAAAGAGAGAACAATAAATCAGCAAGGAAAGACTGCGTATTCACATCTACAAGGCTGTATGTTCTAGCAGAAAACAAAGCAATCTTGCAAGTCTTGCATCTAGCCGTTCTCTCCCACTGTTCGCTAACCATGGACAATGCCACGCATATACAATCTAGGCCAGTCCTAGATTGTTGGGTATTCTGAATAAGATACAAATTCTCACGGCAGCGCTCAAATCAAATCCTTCTCCAAATCTGTCTTTCTCCCATGAGCTCACCACCCCACTGCCTTGCCAGATCCCCACACTTGTCATTCAGAGCTTCCTAGAAAATAGCCCACTGCAACTGATAGCTGGCTGCAAAGCACTATAGAAGATACATAGCTCATATAGACAATTGATACGATAAGCCTATATCATTTAGAATTTTCTAAAGGACTAACAAATAATGCCCCATATAAGATTAAGTCCTAGCTCAAAGAACTCTCCCCTGTGTGTCAGTGTATACGTCAAAGAAGGGTAAAATGTGGTCCATGGTCAACCAAGGACATTGTTCAGGATATATCCCTATGTCTCCTGATGTCTCCTAGCAACAGAAATATTTTTTAGCAAAACAAAATGTGTGTTATGCTACTTCTGAAGGTTCTCTGAAACAGTGATTTAGGTCTTACAGAGGTCATGGTATACCATGGTTAACCCCAATAGTAAAAGCAAACAAACGAAAAACAGAAGTAACCATTTCCTTTTTTTTTCCCTTTTCTCACTTTTTTCACATTTTCTCCATGGTACAATCCTTTAGCTCCCAGACTGCCAAAGTTGTCAACCCATGTTTTTGGGTCAGTGCTGTTCAAAATGGTGGTTTGTGGAACAGTGCCTGTCTGTGAGCCGTTGGCTGCAAGTGTGCTGCAGGTCTCCAGAACAGCAAGAAACAATTGTAACCAATGGATATAAGTACAGACCTAGTCCATGGCATATGTGAGGGGACCACTGGTGGCTCCCCACATCAGAAAGCACAAGAAGCTTTAGCTCACCTAAAGTACCAAGTGCCAAACTATTGTAAAGAAACTGCCTCTTTAAGCTGTTCCAAAGAGTGTCACGTTTACCATAAAGAACACAAAGCTAATATACACACACAGTTGCCCTCAATGAGGCCACCTGAAGGTCCAGGACCTAAATCCAAGGACAGATTTTAAAGAGGACCCTAGGGCAAGATGAGAAGTTCCCAAAGCCAGGAACTATAGCGCCAGCCTGGGAAACGGATACGCCACATCTCCCAAAAGAACCTCAGTGCCAAGTCAGAAACATACACATTAATTAATATATTTGTGTTTTTACAGTTATATCTTGGCTTCAGAGGCTGTGGCTTCCCAATGTTTGTTACATTCCAGCAACACACCCAACAACAAATGAGAGAAAGATATATCAGTGCAGCAAATCTATGGAGACTGAAAAGGTCTCTGTACCCCACAGCTCCAAACAGTTCTATGGGAAAAAACAGAGAGGCTGAAGTCTGTCTCAACAAAACTAAGCCTTTTTCCCAGAGATGTTGCCAGATACATCCTGCAACTTTCAGCCAGATGTGTGAATGGCTACAACTCACCCATATGGGTAAATACGAGAGTGGAGCTAAAACACTGCATCAGAAAATTTATCAGCTAATTTCCTCTTTCAGAAGCCAGGTCCCTGGAAAGGTCATACAAACTGACTGAGATTCTGTATCAGGATTGTGTAGTATAAATGTCCACATCCAAAGTTGCACATTAGTTGTACTCTGCAATCCTTGTGCCAAACTAACTGAACCAATAATATGCAACTGAGCGTACAGCCAAATGCATATGTGCACCAACATCACGCATGGCATGCACAACTCTGCTCCCAAAACATTCCATATCAGACAGAAATGTCCAGTTACTTCCATAGAGGAATCTACACATGCATAAGACACAAACCAGCTTCAGTGTTTCTGTATGTCAAGAACAAGAACCATGTGAACCACAAGTTAAATGTACAACCCCCACCCCAACAATTGACCTCCTTTCCCATTTTTCTTAATTTTGTGCATTTTTCATCTCAAAAGTTCTCAGTCACTGCTTATGGAAGCCTGCAGGAGTAATAAATCATGTCAGAACACACACACACACACACACACACACACATCTTGCCAAGAACCAGGAAGTGACAGCTGGAAATGACAACCATTTGCAATTTTACGCCAATTTTAGACTATAAAATGGCACAGTGTGACCTGCCACAGAAGCATGGGGGTGGGGAAATGGTCCTGAAACCTCTCATGTGGCTGTTGACCATGCTGACGAAGGGAACATGGGAACTGCAATACAAAACACCCATTCTCCCAAGGTCTGCCCACAGACTCCCCATCTTTCTGCAGGTGAAACAGCAGCCTGGAAAGGGAGACTCTGAACAAGAAAATGGCTGGTGTTGGTTGCGGGGTGGGGAGAGACAATTCAGCAGCTTCTCCTTTCCCATTTTGTTATCCCAAGAGAAACAATATCAAAGGACTCTGTTTCACATGCACTTTAGCCATACAGGCCTCTGCTTCTATCACTAGCTCAACTGAGTGCATCGTTTCAGAGTTTTATATTCCACCTCCGCTGGCTGGATCAATAACCAGCCAGGACTGTCACTAAATACCGGTAATACCATCCGGAAAAGATCTGGGTGAAGCCATGTTTTTCTTACTTTTTTAAAAAAAGTTTCTTCTCCTCTATTTCTCATTGTAGTATTAGGGCAAAGCACACAGATGTACACATCCTTGGGAAAGTTACTTTTCTAGGACTATAACTCCCAGAATCCCCCACACAGTCTGGCCAGTAGCAGAGGCATTCTAGGACTTGCAGTCCTAAAACGTAACTTTTCCATGCACAAACACAGAGATAGAGACTTCAATCCAAGGGCCAATTTACTTTGTAAGCCACAGACTGTCTGCAAAGCAACCCAAACAGTTTTGACATAAATCTATTTTATGCACAGCCCATCTGCACTAACAAAAATAGAAGCTGGGGGAAGCCAGTGAGACCCATGAAAGCAACAGAACACAATCTGACTGTTGCAAAAACGTCACAAATGAGATGTATCATGACAGGGAAGACAGGGTGATGAAGCGGCAAACACTTCCAGGTACATGAAAAAAACCTGGGCCAAGGCACCAGACAAGGTAAAGTTTCCAAAATATCATGGTGGGTGTAACCCACTTATCTGTGAAAGGGAAAGTGGGCAGAACCAACTGGGGAAAGCACCTGCTTGCTATGCAGAAGGTAGCAAGTACAATCCCTGGCATCTCCAGGTAGGGCTGGGGGAAAACTCCTGACTGAAACTATGGAAAACCATGATTATTCAGAGTCAACACTTCTGGACACTTCTAGACAGATCAATGATCTAATTCTGCATCAGAGCTGAGGCAAGTTACTTTTTTGGAGTACAACTCCTAGCCTATATTTTGCCCTGGCACCAGTTGTTTCACACAGCTACTTTCGTCAGCGCCACGCAGCATGACCAATGCTTAGGTACAATGGGGGTTGCAGTCCAAAACATCTGTGGAGGAGACCAGATTAAAGGAAGGTGGACACGCAACCACATTTATATCCCACTCTTCTTCAAAGAGCTTAGAGAACCACCATACACATACTCCTGTATCTTCACTACAAATCTCTGAGGTCGTCTAGGTTGAGAGAGACTGCCTTGCCCAGTGTGGATTCATCTTTCTCCGTGATGCCCAAACTCTGCTGCTTCAGATATTTTGGACTTCAGCTTCCAGAATCCCTGAGTATTGGCCAGGCTGGCCAAGGTTTCTGGAAGTTAAAGTCCAAAACACTTGGAGGATCAAAGTTTAGGAATCACTGATCTATCCGATGATTCACCCAACACTTGTGAGGGCAGACGGGAGGCAAAAGTTTCAAGGAACTATCCAAGGTACTGAACCTGTTTTGGAGAGGGTTCAGTGCTTCGTATAGCGCTTTTAAAATATAATCTGAAACAGATTCACTACTCCACTGACACCAGAGTCACTAGCCTCTAGTGTTACCAAGAGGAGGAAGATGAGATTGCTGACTGGATTGAACCTCTTTCTGTTCTCTTCTTCCCATACACCATGTCTTCAGGATAATAAGCAGAAGCTAGATGGCCATCTCTCAATTATGTTTTGGCTTTAGATTCCTGCCTGGCAGCGGGTTGGACTAAATGGCCCTTAAGGCCATTCCGAGTCTATATTTGTATGATTCCACGATTCTCTGTGCTCAAGAATATGTGCTACATATGGATCTTCTCCCTTGGCAGCCAGGAAGGGACCTCAGTGCAGTGTTGAGCATATGCTTTTTTGCATGCAGTTGCAAGATTCAGTACTCATCAAATCTTCAGTTAACTAGATGACGGGGAAAACTCTTAATTGCCCATGACCCTGGAGAGTCAATGTCAGACAAAGCAGACAAAATTGGGCCACATGGTAGACAACACTGGGCTAGAGCAGACAAAACTGGAGTCGCTGACTCAGCGAATTACAGGAGACAGCAAAAGGCGACGTTTCCAAGGTCTGCCTACTATCCTGTAGGAAGGATCCTCATGAACTGTCACACTGAAGCCCAGCCAGCTGCAATTTCTAACACTATACTTTTATGTTATTTATAACACAATGAAAAGGATGCATATCTCGAAAAGCTGCATATAAATCATTCTAATGAGCAAATTTTTGTCCAATTCTAACTCTCCAGGGTTGCCAATAATCTCTTTCCAACTGTTGCAACCTGAAGATCTTTGAACCGGACAGCAATTATCAGAGAAAGTAGGAATGGCATGCATATGGATTTTCACTGAATGTACATGCACCTGAAAAATAAAACTGCACTCAATTTTTCCAGCAATGGAATCTTTTCCCCATCCTCTCCCATAACCATGAATGCAGTGAAAGAAAATGACTGTCCAACTACCAAACGAGATGGTCTACATGTTTATGCAGCTTTTATTTCCCACACAAAGTATTTTTGCATGAAGTAGTGATAAGTAGTGCAATGGGAAAGCATTCTGCACACACTCTGAGGGGTTCTTACTATTTCATACGATCTGAGGCCAAGAAACCCAAAGAAAAGGGGAGCACTGAGAAAGAAGGACTTGTTTTAGGAAGGGCGTGAAGATCTCTCCTTAAGAGCTCATGGTCAGATTAACTGAGGTGGGCTATTTTCAGAGGCAGATTTGGAGGTATGAAGATAAAAGATAAAGGTGAAAGTAAGTGAGAGAAAACTGAAGCATAGCAGAATGGAGAATGATTCACCAGGAAGCTTACCTGCAGTCCACCTGTTCCACCCCACCTCCATCCCAAAATGAATGGAAACTGCAGGTCTGCAACTCTGTGTGTTATTTTATGGAGAACTTTACTGGAACTTTCCAATGAAATGGGTCCCAAGAGATACTTATGAGAGAAATTTGGATTTGCTTCATATCTGCTCTTTTGGGCATAACACAGAACAACACTGCAAAGGAGATGTTTACAAATCACAGGACCACAGCCTGGATCAGAACCACAAGAGTTCAGCTGGGAAAAGCCCTCATAGGGGGCACTCTGCAGAAGAGCTCTAGAAAGTTACGTTTTTGGACTATGGTTTCTGAGCCGGTAACCACACAAAAATCACTGACAGCTGGAGTGCATATAATTAACTTTTCCAAATTCTATAATGATACTATCTACCACAGTGCCTGGACATGCTACAGATGTCTTTGTTCTAAGAAGATAATGATGGAATAATGAGGCTTTCATGCAATGTTGAGTTGTGCACCCTTCTTGCAACACAAGACTTTTGCAAATACTGCACCCCTTGGAGCACCCAGAAAGTCGAGACAGGCCTCTAAAGAGAACTGTGGGAAGTTCCTTGTGGGGACTACAAAGCCCCAGAATCTTCTAGCCAATGACCATCCTGGCTGGGAGATCTTGGAAGCAGGACCACATTAAAGTAAATTCCCACGTTTTGCAATGGGGCCATCTAGCAGACCACCTGGCTGAGCAATCCCTTTGGTTCTAACAAGTGAATGAAGGGATAACAAGGCTTTCAAGTGACGCTAAAGGACACCTGCTTCCCCACCTCCCCTGCCAAAGTATTTTGTGACATGAACATTTCTGTCTCTCTTTGAACAACTAAAAAGTTGGGGGAGCCTTTTAATCAGAACTGTGGGAACTTCCTTTACTGGAGTGCACAGTCTATAACCCCCCATTCCGGCGCCGTAGCTCAAGGAAAGCGCTTCCCATACCTCTGTTCCACAGCTACTTGACCGCTCCCATTCCACCTCTCCCCCAATCCCCACCGAGGCTCCCGGGGGCTTCCTTACCTTCAGCCCCCGGATCTCTCCCAGGTGGAGCTGGAGGCGGCGGTTGACCTCGCGGATGAGGTTGCTGTGGTCCAGCATGGCGCTCATCTTCTCCGCCTCTGCCTTCCGGAGGCTCCGGATCAGCTCCTCTTTGCTCCACTTCAGCAGCTCCTCGTCGGACACCTTGGAAAGGTCTTCGGCCGCCGCCCCCGCCGCTCCGGCCGCCGCCGCCTGCCCCGCCCCGCCACTCGCTTCGGAGCCTCCCGGGGCCGCCGGGGCCGCCCCGCCAGCGCCAGCGCCGGCCGCCGTCGCCAGGACCTTCGACATCCTGGCGGGGCCGAACTCGCCTCCGCAGTCGGCGGAAGGGAGACCGCTGCCCAGCGAGGTCCGGCTCGGGCGCGGGAAGGGGACTCCGCCGTCGAGCGATGGGGAGCGCCGGCTTCTTTCGCAAGTTTTCCTTCGATCTCCTCCTCGAAGGAAGAGGGGCAGCAACAACCCCTAGTCGGACAAATATCTTTTCCCTTCTCTCTGTCCAATCTCCTCAGGTCTCCACGGGGCGGCTGCGGCTCTCCAAGGAGGCGATTCGGAGTGACTCCGGAGTCCAGCCAAAGGATCTTGGCATCCAAAAGGACGGAGAACTTTTCTCCTCCGCGGCTTCTCCCGGAGAGCCTGGTATCTTCGCCTATTATTCAGGAAGGCAGGGGACCGGCAAGTCCACCCGGACCCTCCTCGATCCAGTCCTCCCAGCTTGCGCGTCTTTCTGGATGGCCGTGCGCGACTCCGGGGGAGCGGGACTCCAAGCCAGTTAAAACGAAGCCCCTTCGCGGCCCTCTCGCCCGCTTCGGATCATTCTTTCTTCCTCGGCAACCGAGCCAGCTATTCACACGCTAACAAACGCCCTTCTCCTGAGGTCTCGAGCCCATTCCACCCACAAGCGCGCCTTCGCTGGAAGAACGGGCGTCACAGGGAGGAGGCCCGCCTCCTCCTACAGAGGCACACGTGTGCACGCATCCACACGTGGGAGTGGGCGTCAACTCGGTTCCTCCCGCGCCTGCCAACCGCCATGGGTCCATCCCATGCCCTTCACAGCGGGGGAAAGGGCGCCCTCGGGGTCGGCAGGTCCAGCCGGTTGCCAGGGATGCTTCCCCGCTCCAGTCCCCCACCACGGCAGGCGGGGGGTTTCTCTGGGCAGCGGACCGACTCCCGCCCGGGGGGCTGCCCTGAAAGGGCGCGCCCGCCCCAAAGCGCGCGGCGCCGCGGCTTCTTCCGGCTCTCCGTCTGCGGTGGCGGCAGCTCCCCCTCCCCACGGAGCCCCGGCCCCGCAGAGCCCGGCGGCGGCGGCGGCGGGGAGTGGCGCGCTTCGAAGAGGCCGGAGGCGCCGGGACGAGAGGGCGGGCGAAAGCAGCCGGCGGGCGAGAAAGACGCCTCGCTTCCTTTTGCTTTATCGAGGCAGGCGGCTTTCCAGACACGCTTCAGGCGCGGGTGAGCCGACACGCGGGTCCTCAGCACGTGGGAACAGGGAGACTTTCGCCCCCTCTCCCAAACACACACAGCGGGAAACCGGTTTTCCTCAGGAAGCTGACGGCTTCGGGAGGGTAACCAACGGGCGGCGAAGGGCGCGTGTCTCCCTCTCCCGCCGCCGCGCCCCCGTTCTCGCGGAGACTGAGGCTGAGCGAAGGCGGGAGATGCCGGCGGCTGGGCTGGGACCACCAGGCCCTCGGCGACGTCCTTCCCGCCTCTTCCCAGCTGCGGGTCAGGCTCGGCCAGGCATGCCCTCCCTTCCACGCCCCGCCTCAGCTGGGCTCATCCCTCGCTGCCATCCTCGCCGGGGCTCCTCGCCCCGCCCGCTCCGCCCCTCTCAGCCCCGGCCGGCGGCTCCAGGGGCGCCGCGCGCTGCCGCCCGAGCTGCTGCCCCCTCGCGCTGCGAGGAAGGGCGCGCATTTGGGGCGGCGGCGGCGGGGCGGCTCCCGCTCGCCACTTTTGCCAGGGCGAGCGAGGCGGGCGAGAGGCGGCTCGCGGCTTTTCCCCCCGCCCCGCTCCTCCCTTCACCCGGGAGGCGGCGACCGAGAGCCACGCGCTAGCCCGGAGGGAGGGGCGGGCGGCGCGACGCGACGCGGCTCTCAGGCGCCACCTCCCGGACGCGGCGGGCATCGCTCGCCCCCTCCGTCGCGCGTCTCGCTAGGGTAGCCGATGATTTTCACAGTCTTTTGCGCGGAGGTGCATGAAGAGAACGGCGAGATGACTACCTCCTTTCCCAGGAGTGTGTAAAACGCATGCATGCAAAACCAGGGTGGTAGTTTGAGTCTTGGGCTAAGCTCCTGGAAACCCAGGGCAATGATATATTTCAGTCCTTTACTCCAGGTCTCAAGTGAAATCTCAAGGCTTTGTCTTCAAGTCTCAAGTCCTTGAAGATAACTTCCAAGTCAAGTTGCAAGTCCGGAAGCCAACTTTATACCCCAACGTATATTCCAGAATTTCTGGTCAGAGTCAAATAAAATCAGTTTTAACAACTTAAGAAGAGATGGCTTTCCATATTTGCGATTTTGCCATCTGCAGCTTTGCACGTGAGGAATAGGATCCTTCTTTCTCCTTCTTCCAGAAGGTGGAGGCTTTTGGGTCAACGGGCATAAAAGAGTCTGCAGCTTCAGAAGTGGGGAACGGGAACTTTCTTACTTCTCATTTCCGAAGCTGGAGGATTTTTCAGAAGCGGAGGATAGGATCTGATCTCACTCCCCATTACTGAAACTTCAAAAGCTTTAGAAGGAAGGATGCTTTCTTCTCAGTCTTGTTGCCTAACATGTTTGCTGTTCCCCTCTGAGAAATGCACCATGCACTCTGTGGCGAGTCTTGTCTTCTGCTCTTAGGAAAAGTTTTAGAAGGCTCCTCTGACATGCAGCAGGGACAGGCTGCTGAACAGACCTCTAGCCTGCCTCAAGCCCGTTGCCTAACCTGTTTGCTGTTCACCTCTGATAAATGCACCCACAATTAGGGCTTGAGACAAATTGTCATGTGAATAGTAGGCAAAAAGAGATGGAAGCATTGTTCAAAGTCATAAGGTTTCTGGATGAATGTGTTAGGTTACTGAACAAAGGGCAGCAAGTCAGTCACTAAAAATATACAAGTCTCCAGTCGAGTCAGTGCATCATTTATTTCTGAGTCGAATCCGAGTCAAATCACTGAACTGACTTAAGTCCAACTTGAGTCTGGGTCAGTCAACTTGAGTCTGCATCACTGGACCAGGATTCGATTCACCACTCGGCCATGGAAGCCACTGGATGATCTTGGGAAAGTTACACACTCTCAGCCCCCAGAAAACTCACTGATAGATTCACCTTAGGATCACCATAAGTCAGAAAGGGTGTTCACATCACCACCATTTTACATATAAGGCACAATACTCCATGATAACTAGAAGTCGATACAGAGGTCACCATTACAAAGGGTTCACTGTATCAGATTTGCTGCTTACTTATAACTTCAGTAACTGTTAAGGAGTATCAGGCAGCTGGCAGGCCATGATCCATGAGTGAAGGTGGTGTTTGTTACATATTGTGCAACTTTGCATTGAGGTGCCCAGCACTTGGAAGTTAATCAGGTACAAATAACTTCCTACTTTTTAATAATTTCTTCCCCAACCCCACAGGAGCAGGAGCATTCCAAACTCTCTCACTGCTTGAGCCAGGAGCAAATCAGGAGCAAAGCATCATCCTCTCATCACACTACCAATAGGAGTTCCCATACTGGGAATGGAGAGAATTGTTGGAGCTTGCTTTCTCTCACTGCTCATCACCAGCAAAGCACCCTCCCATCCACAAAGGAGGAGATGGATAGAAGCGGCTGTGAGACCACTAGAGGCCATGGAAAACTCCCCCCCCCAAAAGTAGCTTTGGGGCTTGACAGCCAGGTTGTGTGAAAGGGGCAAAAGTATCTAGAAAAATAGATTTCCTAGACCCCTTAGCTGTTTCCAAAGGGCCTTTCTGCACTAGACTGTTATAGTGCTATTGTTCCGTTTTCAGCATCCTGTGGAATTCTGGGGTTTGCAGTTTACTGAGGCCAAAGAGCTCTCTGGCTGAGAATTCTAAATGCCCCTCCCTAAATGGCAAACCCCAGGATTCCACAGGATGTTGAAAGTGGAATAACAACACTATATCAGTGTAGTACAGAAATGGCCTCGCTCTTCCTTGGAAGGATCGGTGAGACTTACTGCATAATGTGACATCATCAGGCCCTGGAGCCAGTCTGTCAGGAAAATTTTGCTCATAGAACCAGCACAGGCATTTGGGCTGTGGATACTACCCTCTGCTGTCTCCGCTGCCACTGCCCTTCTCCCACAGTTTTCTGGGTGGGAGGACTTTGCTTGGAAGCAGCTACCTGACAGGTGAGCAAGCAGAGAAGGAGAACTTCAGCTCATGGTTTCTGGTGAGGCAACTAATTTCAGCTCTGGAGGGCCATGTAGTTCAGTGGCGGCCTCCCAGAGTAGCAAGAGCCCTGCCAAGGTGGGTTGAGGGGTGACAAATTTGCCATTTGTAGTGCCCCACTGCCTGAATCGGTTGCCTTAGTGAGGTTAAAGGTAGGGCCAGCCCTGCCAGTAGTTAAGGTGTAATTACATTATATTGCATTTACATTACTTTACAATCACACAACTAACAGAGAGACAATGTACCTCCTTTAGCATTCCTTTTGTTGTTGCAAGGAGATGTCCTCTAAATGGTGGAGGAAGAATGGTTCACAGAATCGTGGAGTTGGAAGAGACCACAAGGGGCATCAATTCCATGCCCTGCCATGCAGAAATAAAGCACCCCTGGCAGATTGCAGTGGTGTAGACTCAAGTCGGTTGACTCAGACTCAAGTCAGACTTAAATCATTTCACTAACTCGACTTGGACTTGACTCAGCAATAAAGACACACTGACTCGACTCAAGACTTGTATATTTTCAGTGACTAACTTTTTGCCCTTGGTTCAGTAACATAACTCATTCATCCAGAAACCTTACAACTCTGAACAATGCTTCTGCCTCTTTTTGCCTACTGGTCATATGATGATCTGCCTCAAGCCCAAAGTGTGGGTGCATTTCTCAGAAGGGAACAGCAAGGCTTGAGGCAAGGTTGAAGTCTGCTCAGCAGCCTGTGCTCACTGCATATAGGAGGAGTTTTCTAAAACTTTTCCTAAGAGCAGAAGGAAAGACTCACCTACACAGCACAGGGCAGTGGCAAACCGAGGTGGGGGTGGGAGCGGCGACACACACACACGCACGCACGCACGCCCCTCCCCCCATGGCGCAGCTGAGGCAGAGAGCAGGGAGAAGTGAGGCGAGAGGGGCAGAAGGCAAGCAAAAGGGGGAAAGAGGAGCTGGTGTAATAAAGAGCAGACACACAGGCTTTGCTGGTTACTGCTCTGTTGGGCCATTTGGCGCGTGGCTGTTTTACCCTGCCTTCAGGGGAAGGAAGTGGAAAGCTAAACAAGTCTTCTTTTTTTCTGGTTGGAGGGGGATTGTTTTTAACCGAGGAGTAAGAAATTAAGATTAATGTAGAAAGGAGGGGACAGTGTTGGGCTCCCCACTTCTGGTTGTGTTGGAGCTTTTTCTCTGCTCTGCTGCCCCCCGCCGCCATACTTTCGGGCTCCAAAATTTGCCTTTGCTGACTTCAAGAACAGGGGCGGGCAGAGCAGCGGGGTGAAGAGTTTGCCAGGTCTGAATGGAGCAGGAGGTCACAGAAGCGATTTTAACAATGTGCCTGTTTTTTATGGGTGAAAAAGCAAGGTGCCAAATGGACACTCTCGAGCTACAAAATCGCTTCCAAGTTCTTGATCTTATCAATGACGACGGGGAGCAGCAGGAAGAGATAATGCAATGTCACCAAGAGGAAATCCAACATCAGCAACAGCAACCCCAACACCAGCAAAACAAAATCCAATAGCAGCAGCACCAACTTCATAAGTCGACGGATCTCCGGGTTGGGCAGAGAGGGAGGGAGGGAGAAAGGAGGAGAGGGGAGAAGAGGATCCCTGAGGAGGTGGGGAGAGGCACCCGCCTTCTCCCCAACCCCACTTTCCAGACCGGGGACAAGCCCAGCCCAGCCCAGCCAAGCTTCTGAGGAGGGGGGAGAGAGAACCCTCACCACCTTGGGAATACCAGCAGGCCTCTGAGAACATGCAGAGCACCCCCTCTGAGTGCGTGCGCCCAGAGCCCAATCACCCAATGCCAATCAGGTGGTTTTTATTTGGTATTTTGGATAGGTCCTCCCTCGTCTGAGAGGGATGGCAAACTGAGGGATCGCCCCCAGGTGTCAGAAGCTCTTGCTACGCCACTGGCACAGGGCACATTTTTCTGTGCGGAACAGAAAATGTGTTAGGCAACGGCCTTGAGAAGGAAGGATCCTTCCTTCTAAAGTTTTTAGAGCTTCAGTATCAGCAAGTAAGAAGGATCCTATTCCCCACTTCCAAAGGTGCAGATGGCAAAATTGCAAATGTGGAGGGCCAATTCTACTTACAGTGTTAAAACTGACTTTATTGGACTCTGTCCAGAACTTACGGGATACTTGACACTTGACTTGAGACTTGACTTGAAAGTATCTTGCAAGGACTTGAGAGTCAACTTGAGACTTGAAGGTAGAGACTTGAGACTTGATTTGGGACTTGGAGTAAAAGACTTAAATACATCTCTGCCAGGTGACCATCTAGTCTCTGTTTAAAAACCTCCAAAGAAGGAAAGTCCACCATACTCAGAAACAGTGTGTTCCACTGTCAAACAGCTCTTACCATCAAGAAGTTCTTCCCAATGTTTAGGTTGTTTCATGTAATTTGAAGCCATTGTTCTGTGTCCTAGTCTCTGAAGCAGCAGAAAACAAGATTGCTCCATCTTCCATATGACATCCTCTCAAATATTTAAACATGACTATGTCACCTCTTGACTTTCTCTTCTCCAAGCTAAACATGCCCAGCTCCCTAAGTCACTCCTCACAAGGCTTGGTTTGGTTTGCAAGTCATATCTGTTTGATACTCAGAACTTCAGAAATTTCTGGAGCTGAAACTCTCACACTGTATACTGAACAAATAAGAGAAACATGAACTGAGGCTAAGGCTTTTATTTTATTTTTTTATTTTTTTGTCAGCCGATGGTCAGAGAGAAAAGTGGGGCTGGCAGAAAACATTCAAGGACAGTTCAGTGTAACTGGGCTGCAAAAAGGAGACTATTGAAAAACTTAGAGGAAATTGGGAGATGTATCCAGTTTCTTTCTGCTGATTTTTTTAATGCTCCCCGGTTTTTGCATCTCAGTGTTCCCAAGGGAGTGTCAGTAGATCAGTGGAAGAGCATATGCTTTACACACAGTACATCCATTGCTCCATGTCCTAGTCTCTGGAGTAGAGAAAACAAGTTTGCCCCATCTTCAACATGACGTCCTTTCAAATATTTTAACATAGCTATCATGTCACCTCTTAATCTTCTCTTCTCCAGGGTAGGTGTACCCTGCTCCCTAAGCTGTTCCTCATAGAACGTGGTTGAAATACTAGCACATGCTGTGCCTGGTGCTGCAGTTTAATTCTTTTTTGTAAGTCTGGAGGAGGAGGAGAAGGAGGGGGGGAATAAAATGTGTTTTGCTTAGAGATGGGATGAATCCAGAATGTTCCAGATCCGAATCTCTGGAAGGTTCTGCGAATCCACGAATCTCACAAATCTCGAATCTTTTGAATCCTTTTTTACGAAAGGGTTTAAAAAGCAAGGGAAACAAAGTACTTCTACTGAAAAGTGTTTTGAAGCAGAAATTGACATCTTTGTTTAATGAAAAACAAATTAAATACCAGTTTTCACTTTCAGGAAAACATACCCATATACTTCTTATTAAGAATTACATGTAATTTGGAAGTAGCTCCAGATGTTGGAGTTGACTCCTGGGTTGACTATTACAAAACAAAAAACAAAAAGAAAGGGCAAGGATAATCTTGGGAAGGACACACTCTCTCAGCCTTAGCAAAAGCCTAGGCAAAGGCAAACCTCCCTCTGAAGAAATCTGGCCAGGACAATTGTCATAATTTTGCTTTAGGATCTTGCCAGATTGAAAATGACATAAAGGCCCTTTCTACACAAGCAGGAAAATGTGGATTATTAATCCCACATTTTCCTGCCTGTGTAAACAGGACCACGTACTTCAGTACAGAGATAATCCAGGTCAAAACTGGATTTTTCTTTGCATAGCTCATTATGACATCCTGGGTTTGTAGTTGGATGATGCACTAGCACACTTTGGCAAAGAAGGCTGTGACACCTTGTCCAACTGCTAACCCCAGAATTGTGTGTGAAAGGGAGCCTTGCAAAGGAATCTTCTTCAGCTGTCCTTGAAATCTCGAGGGCACTGTACTTTCCAGTCAAGTCTCAAGTCCTGCAACAAGGAAGGGACTTTAAAAAAACAAAAACACCAGCCTCTAGCCCAGTCTCAATTCTCTACCCTGATTAAGCAGAGGCTAGATGGCCATCTGTCAGGAGTGCTTTGAGGGTTTTCCTGCATGGCAGGGGGTTGGACTGGATGGCCCATGTGGTCTCTTCCAACTCTACATTTCTATGATTCTATGATTCTATGTCCAGTCTCAAGTCCTAAAACAAGGAAGGCACTTAACAAAAACAAACACCAGCCTCTAGTCCAGTCTCAATCCCTACCCTCCAGTCTCAAGTCAAAAGAATAGGAAGAAGAGAATACTTACCTTGCAGAGGGAGGCAGCGACAGGGGCAGGCAGCAGTAGAGAGCTTGATCTGGGGCGCTCGTGCCAGCTCAGGCCTCCGGGCGTGCAGGGATTCGAAAGATTCGATTCACTTGTTTTGGCCCAGGGATTCGGATCCGCAAATCTCGAATCTTTCCCAAGGATTCAAGGATTTGTGGATTCGGTTGGCCCATCCCTAGTTTTGCACCACAGGCTAGCATTTTGGAAAACTCATTTTTTTAAGGAAGGAAGGAAGGAAGGAAGGAAGGAAGGAAGGAAGGAAGGAAGGACAACAGACAGACAGACAGACAGACAAAAAGGCAGCTATTGTAGCTACCGATGGTGGTCGGCAAATTTTAGTCTGAACTTTAACAGAGCTAGGGGGAGGAGCCAGCTAGGGGAAGGAGGCTTTATTAGGAACTCCCAGCGGCGCGCGCCTATGGCGCGCGCATTTTCATTCAGCTACTTCATTCCTTCAAGTTCAATCATTCAAGTTTAGGAACAACCAATCCTTATAGCGACTGAACAAATTTAGGAAGAGTTCAACTGAGCTTGGGAGTTAGCTGAGCAGACATAGCTTATACAGCTCAAATTCAGAAAAGAGGCCCAGTTTTGGTTTTTGTTTTCTTGTTCTATTCTCTGTATTATCAAGTATGGAAGGTGAGGGAGCTGCTGCTGTCACCTGTAGCACTTGTGGCATGTTCCTTTTCTTGCCACAAGATGTGGTCGGGTACACCTGCAGCAAGTGCAAGCTGGTCACCTTCTTAGAGGTCAAGGTGCGGCAGCTGGAGGCACAGGTTTCTAATCTTCGTCTTATTAGGGAAGGTGAGGACTTCTTAGATAGGGCAGAGAGGACCTTCCTGAAGACCGGATATGTGGAGGAGCTGCCTGATCAGGAAATCAGTTCCGTGACCCAGGAAAGCGATGCTTGGAGGAATGTCACACGGAGAAGTAGAAGGGCCAGGAAGGAAACAGAGACTCTCAAACTACAGAATCGCTTCAACGTTCTTGGTGCTGTGAATGATGAGGAACACCAGAAGGAGGGAACACAACATCAGCAAGAAGGAATCCAACTTCGGCAACTGGAACTTCAACACCAACAGGACAGCATCCAACATCGGGAAGTCCAGCACTCCCGACCTCAACACAATGCCCAGGCAATCCTGGAAGAATCTGCTTGTCGAAGAACCCCGGACAGGCCTCAGAGGAGGCGAGTTCTGGTGGTTGGGGACTCCTTGCTCAGAGGAACCGAACCGGCAGTTTGCAAACCGGACAAGCTCAATCGAGAGGTCTGCTGTCTTCCTGGGTCCAGGATAAACCACGTAACAGAGAGGCTAGCCAGGCTGGTCAAGCCCACTGACCGTAAGCCCCTCGTTTTGGTTCACGTTGGAACCAACGACACGGTGAAGCGCAGCTTTCACCACATCACAAAGGACTACGAGCTGATGGGGAGAAAGCTTAAGGACCTTGGTGCGCAGGTGGTCGTTTCATCAATCCTCCCTGTTCAAGGATATGGTGCACGAAGGGAAAGGACAATAGTAGAGGTCAACAGCTGGCTCCGCACATTTTGCCACCGCCAACAGTTTGGCTTTTTGGATCATGGCTTGAAATTCCAGGAACATGGGCTTCTGGCAAGGGATGGGCTGCACCTCACGAAACTTGGCAGGAACGTTTTTGCAAACAGTCTCACAAGGAGGATTAGGAGGGCTTTAAACTAAGTACAACTGGGGAGGGAGACAAGATTATTCAGGACAAGGACTCGGCAAGTGCGGGGGAAAAGGCCCAAATGATATTGACCAAGTAGGAATAGCATCCAATCGTGGGAGGGGTGGAAAAAATGCTATGGGACTTGCAGGAAGGGCACGGGGACTTAAGTGTCTCTACACTAATGCACGGAGTATGGGAAACAAACAAGATGAATTTGAACTCCTAGTACAGCAAAATAAATATGATTTGATAGGCATCACTGAGACCTGGTGGGATGAGTCTCACAATTGGAATGTAGGAATAGAGGGGTATAGCCTATTTTGTAGAAATAGACCAAATAAGAAAGGAGGAGGAGTAGCCTTATATGTCAAGGATGTTTTCACCTGTGAAGAGATCCATGACTTGAACACTGGAAGCCAGGTCGAGAGCATCTGGGTAAGAATTAAGGGAGCGAGAAACAATAGGGATATTATAGTGGGGGTTTACTACAGACCTCCAAGCCAGACTGAGGACCTCAATGGTGCTTTCATAGACCAAATGACTGCACATTCAAAAAGGAGAGATACAGTAATAATGGGAGATTTCAACTACCCGGATATATGTTGGCAGTCAAACTCTGCAAAGCCGGCAAGGTCCAGCAAGTTTCTTGCTTGTCTTGCAGACAATTTCATGGTCCAGAAGGTGGAAGAGGCCACAAGGGGATCAAATATTCTGGATCTGATCCTGACCAACAGGGAAGACCTTGATAATGACGTAGAACTGGTTGGATCTTTAGGAGAGAGTGACCACGCCCTATTAGAATTTTGTATTCAGTGGGGAAGAGAAGGCAAGTGTAGCCAGGCATTCGTCTTCAATTTTAAAAAAGCAGACTTCTGTAAACTGAAGGAGCTGCTGGCTGAAATCCCGTGGTCAAGAATAGTCAATGAGAAAGGAGTTCAGGATGCATGGGAGTTCTTTAAAAGGGAGGTACTGAAGGCACAGGCTAAAACTGTGCCATTAAGGAGGAAAAATGGAAGGCATCTGAACAAACCGGAATGGTTGACTAAAGAGCTCTCAGCTGAGCTAAGTATTAAGAAAAACATGTACAGGAAATGGAAGAAGGGGGAAATCACCAAAGAAGATTATAAGCAAGTAGCCAGGAGATGTAGGGAGAAGGTCAGAAAGGCTAAAGCACAGATCGAACTTAGGCTGGCCAGAGACATTAAAAACAATAAAAAGGGCTTTTTTAAATACGTCCGCAGCAAAAGGAAAAAGAAGGAGACGACAGGGTCACTGCGCAAGGAAGATGGTGAATTAATAACAGGAGGAAGAAAAAAGGCAGAACTCCTCAACACCTTCTTCGCCACAGTTTTTTCCGAAAAGGATAAAAACACGCAACCTGGCAGTTGGGGAGCAGGTGAGGAAGTGGGGGAAATGCAGCACAGAATAGATAGAGAGGTAGTACAGGAATACCTGGCCACACTGGATGAATTCAAGTCTCCAGGGCCAGATGAATTGCATCCTAGGATTTTAAAAGAACTAGCAGAGGTCATTGCGGAACCTCTTGCTATAATCTTTGAAAACTCTTGGCGGACAGGAGAAGTTCCGGCAGACTGGAGGAGGGCAAATGTTGTCCCCATCTTCAAGAAGGGAAAAAAGAGGACCCAAATAATTATCGCCCAGTCAGCCTGACATCAGTACCTGGAAAGATCCTGGAGCGGATCATCAAACAGTCAGTTTCTAATTACTTAGAAAACAATGCCGTAATTACGAAAAGTCAACATGAATTTCTCAAAAATAGGTCATGCCAGACTAATCTTATCTCTTTTTATGATAGAGTTACTTGCTTGATAGATGAAGGGAATGCTGTGGACATAGTATATCTTGATTTCAGTAAGGTCTTTGACAAAGTTCCCCATGACATTCTTGCAAAGAAGCTAGTAAGATGTGGGCTGGACAGGGCTACTGTCAGGTAGATTTGTAACTGGTTGACTGACCGTACCCAAAGGGTGGTCACCAATGGCAGATTCTCATCCTGGAGAGAAGTGACTAGCGGGGTGCCACAGGGTTCTGTCCTGGGCCCGGTGCTGTTCAATATCTTCATTAATGACTTGGATGAAGGAATAGAGAGCACGCTGATCAAATTTGCAGATGCACCAAATTGGGAGGGGTTGCTAATACGCCTGATGACAGGATCAAAATTCAAAAGGACCTGGACAGATTGGAGAGCTGGGCCAAGGCTAACAAAATGAACTTCAACAGAGAGAAATGTAAGGTCCTACACTTAGGCAGAAAAAATGGTATGCAGAAATATAGGATGGGGGACACGTGGCTGGCTAACAGTACGTGTGAAAGGGATCTAGGAGTCTTCATAGACCACAAGCTGAACATGAGTCAGCAGTGTGATGCGGCAGCCAAGAAGGCCAACGCAGTTCTTGGTTGCATCAATAGGAGTATGGTGTCTAGATCGAGGGAGGTATTGGTGCCACTCTATTCTGCATTGGTTAGACCTCATCTTGAATACTGTGTCCAGTTCTGGGCACCCCAATTCAAGAAGGATATGGATAAGCTGGAGCAGGTCCAGAGGAGGGCAACCAAAATGGTGAGGGGCCTGGAAGCCATGCCCTATGAGGACAGACTTAGAGAGCTGGGTATGTTTAGTCTGCAGAAGAGAAGGTTGAGAGGGGACATGATAGCCATGTTTAAATATTTGAAGGGATGTCATGTCGAGGAGGGAGTGGGCTTGTTTTCTCCTGCTCTTGAGACCAGGACTAGGAGCAATGGATGCAAGCTGCAGGAGGGGAGATTCCGCCTGAACCTCAGGAGGAATTTCCTGACAGTCAGGGCTGTCCGACAGTGGAATGTGCTGCCACGGAGTGTGGTGGAGTCTCCTTCTTTGGAGGTTTTTAAGCGGAGGCTGGATGGCCACTTGTCGGGAGTGCTTTGAGGGTTTTCCTGCATGGCAGGGGGTTGGACTGGATGGCCCTTGTGGTCTCTTCCAACTCTACATTTCTATGATTCTATGATTCTATTCAAGGTGGTGAACCTATTTGGAGGATAAGGTTCAGCAGTTTGAATAGCCCGTTCAAAGATCAGGCTAAAACAGAGAATAGATTCACTGTTCCACTGGTATGAGCCCATCAGCAGTAGCTACTTTTGAGAGACAGGACTGTAAAATGTTACTTTTCAGAAATATAGAGACGATGGTAACAAAAGCCATTTCTGCCCTACACTGTTGTAGTGCTATTATTCCACTTTCAACATCCTATGGAATCTTGGGGTTTGCAGTTTAGAGAGGGGCCTTTACAATTCTCAGCCAGAAAGCTCTTGGGCCTCAGTAAATTACAAACCCCGGAATTCCACAGGATGTTGAAAGTTGGTTTAATAGCACTACAAGAGTGTAGTGCAGAAATAGTGAAAATATTGGTGCAGGCTTTGAAATACAACTGTAACCAATTATGTTAAAAGTAACAATCCATAATCTACCCCTTCTCTCTCCGTACTTCTGACTCTTATATAGGAATAAACACAACTTGAATATCGGCTAATCTCACCATTATGTAAAATTGCACCACTTTTTGAAAAAAAATCACTCCCCAAAACTCCTAAAACGTGTAATTTTGTTTTAATTTATGATTTTGCTATGCTTGATTTGGGAACTTTTTGTCACTTACGGTTTCACATTTTCCCCCATGCTAATTAAATATCTTAATTGTCAGCATATTATAAATAATACATGCTCATGGTATTATTATGTTTGTTCCCCAGATACTCCATTGAGATTTGCAAAGTCACACTTTATCAGCTGCAAATCAAGATGAAAATGAACTTGGCAGAAGCAATCAAAAGTTTGGAAAAGGCAAAAAATAATCATGTTTGAGCAATTTATCCAACGGAACCATTAGACTTGCAAATTTGAAGGGAGGAAAAAAACTGTTACTAGTTCTGGCATTGCTTCTCTATCCGCAATTGCACCATCAAACACCAGGTTGCCAATTGCTTGCAAATTTATTGACTGTCAGTAAAAAAAGAAAAAAATACTGTTGTAAAAAAAAATCATGCCAGTAAATCCTTCCTTTCCTGGCTCTGTTGATGCTTCTTCTAACAACTTAATAGCTATCACTATTTACTGCGTATTTCCCTTGTATCTTTTCAAAGAGCTATTAAAAAAACTAGGCAATCATCAGTATTTTTAAAAAACTTTTTCAAGCTGTCATTTTTATTCAGTTTTTTTGGGGGGAGAGGCAAAGTGCAGAGTACATTACCTCCACCTATTTGAGAAAAGGCAAATACTGGAGAACATCCCATGGAAAAAGGGGAGAAACATTTCAAAGTGCTTGGTGGATACTTTTTTTTTTTAACTTCGGCCTAGTTCTCTAGTTTATTGTCGGTCCACCAATGAATGAGATTTTCATCTCCAGAAATTTCTGCTCCTAGATAGCATATTGGTATGTAAAGACTTTAAGCAATATACAAAAACTGAAATGTATTATGATGCTCTATGTAGAAATTATGCTATAATTATGTGTTCACCTTTTGATTTTCAGTTTGACATTTCTGTTTGTATATGTTTTTTATGTAGCCCCTGAAGAAGGGCATTGAATTATATACATAGGCCAAAACACATTGGGCTTCTTCTAAAAGTGAAAAAAAATTTAAACCGTCCACTAAGCACTTGGAGATGAATATCTATTTTAACCCCCCACCTCTTCCTGCCACAGCGCAGCCAGGTACTGTCCTAGGCTGCATTGGGGCAGGAAGTGCAGCCGTTGTGCTTCCAGACCCTGCACACCCAGGTAAGTGCGGGATGGCAGCGCAATCACAGCTCATTGATGGGAAACCTGTCAATGATTTAATCTGTGGTCACACCGACTAAGGACGGGAGAAGGAGGGGAGTGTGATGATGTCATGCATAACCATCATTGTGTTCCCCTCCTTCTCCTGTCCCTGTGGCAGGACAACACTCTGAGAAAAGGGCCATAGATTAAAATACAATTAAAAACACGTTATGGTTAAAATACACTATAAACACAAAACCATTTAAAATACAAATACATCATAATAAGAATATATCATAATTAAAAGTACATCATAATTAAAAATAGAGTGGGTAGGCCTGCAGGAAAAGATAGGTCTTTAGCACTTTTTTCAATTTGGACAGCATACTTTGCTGTCAAATCTTGAACTTGAAGGCACATTTTTACAGTTGCCTATACATGTGCCCAACTTTGAATTTCCAGAAAGGTTGCTTTTTTTTTTAAGAAAAATTTGACTTTTGCTCTTATTAAATTCAATTATGCTTTTTGTGGATGTTATGGAGCATTTCAGTGTTGTAATGTTTATTCCAAATGTAGCGTACCGAACCTCATCTAAATGGGGATTAAAAATACTCATTCTGTTTAAGGAATCGTGCAAACATGTAAGCATGTGTGTGTATGTTTCAGTTGTTTTAGTAAGTGCAAATGGATATAAGGAGCCTTTGTTGTTTTTAGTACATGATTGGATTTTGGTTGTTTGTGATTATTTAAAACGAATAGATGTAAGTTTAAAAATTAACCAGCTTAACTGTCTTGTAACAGCTATTTCTACTGTTCCATGCTACTTCAGTCTCTGGTAGTAAATTTTCTATTTAAAACATAATGCCTCACAACAATCTACTTTATTAACTGAGGTGTACCTGTATTATTATCTCCCTTATTGCAAAAGAGAGCAGAGTAAAAGTGGCTTGCCTAAGGCCATTTCCACACGAGACTGTTAATAGCACTATGATTCCACTTTCAATATCCTATGGAATCCTGGGGTTTGCAGTTTGCCAGCTGGCCCCTCCCGAAACTGCAAACTCCAGGATTCCATAGGATGTTGAAAGTGGAATCATAGCGCTATAACAGTTGTTACCATCATGTACTGGCCTGGACTTTGGTGAACCAAAGATACCATTTTGATATCACAATTTGGCCCTGCTCTGCCACCAGCCAAGTGTTTGTGAGGCCACCAAACAAGCGCGAAGCTAGGCATGGCTACTATTTGCTGCTCCCACCAAACCAAGCCAGATATTGCCAGATCTGCTTTAGGGGGCCTCCCGAAACAAACACCCTCATTACCAATGCGCAATAAACAAAGAGACCCTCTGCCCTGAGAGGGCACCCTGGCGAGCTAAGTGCTTAACTGCCGAGCTAGCCGCATCTACATACCAGCCATACTATTGTCAATTCAGAACATAATTCAATCATGTAAATTCTGACCTTTCGGAGGCATTGTCTCCAACCCAAAACTTATTGTTTTCACCCAAAACCAGACTAGCCTATGGTCGTTCATTCCCTGATAAAAAACCCCAGTTCTGAGAGCTCTTTGGAACTCTCGCCGGATCGCTCTGGACTTCTACTCTGCCTTGCTGCCGCTCAGTTCAGCAGATTCCCCTCGGCCGCCACGTCGGGTTTCCTCTTCTACAATCGACTTCCCCGGGACTGCAGGAAAGGTGGCGTATCACCCATTCCCCTTGAAGTCTATTTTCCTTTTCTAGTTAGGAGTGTGTTTGTGCTTTTCTTTAATAACTGTTTAATAAATCATAATTGTTGTTTGAACTATTTGCCTCCTCACTGACCCGAAGCTGTAGACATAAGGTAAAAGATCCCCGCTAAGTTGCCCTGCCTCTCGTTAGTCAAGAGAGTGCTCCAGCTAATTTCCCCATCTTGGTTGTGTTTGTTTTGGTTGTTTAGGCGCCCCTCCCGGGACCCCCAATTCAGAGGGTAACAGAGTGGTGGAGCAACTCGGGCAGCTCCGGTACCCCTAATCTGAGAAGGAGTCGTGAACCTCCTTAAATCGGACGGTACTGACTTAGGGAACAGTCAGTGAGGTGCTTTAGAACACCGGTAGGCAGGCTAGTGTGTGTGCGTGACTTCTGTGTGTATGTGCAGTATTTCTATCGGGTGGATATCTGTACCCCTCTTTTGTCCTGGGAACCACCTCCCCATCTTGGGTCTATCGTGGGCTGGGATTGTACATGTTTTAGGCCTAGCACATCGGGAACAGTCTACATGCATTCAACATCTTAGCAGTAAGGCACACAGCACAGAAGGAGCAGCCCCACTTCTTTCGTTGTCCCCATGTGAGTTTCCCTTGGTTCTTGGTTTGTTGTGTATTGGAGAAGGCGCGGGTGGTGATTCCCGACTTCTCAGTTTTGCAGGTGCGTCCCAATATTGCCGGCTTGTTAGGATTGGGTGGTGAGTCTCGACCTAGCTGTGGGTTTAGCGGTTTAGGCCGAGGTAGAGGAGGCACTCCTCACCCAGAAAACCAGAATAGGGGAGGTTCAGTTTTGGGTTCCTCATCCCTCTTTCCCCGCTGCTTGGCCAGACAGCGTAGCAAGTTCCTTTGAGTTCATCTCCCTCCCTTCCAGTGAGCCACAGAAGCTCTCCTGAGGGTTCCCCCTGGGCCTCAGGTGGCCTCCCCGTCCCTGAACCGTTGGCCTTGCCCTTTTGTCGTCAGTGCTGTCGAGGTGGAGAACCGGGCCTGAGCGTACAAAAGTGACCTTTGTTTGGGCAGGCTGGAGTTTGGTTCCTTTTCCCTCTTCCCTCGAGAAGTTTCACAGAATTCATTTTCCTTAGTTTTCCCAGGGGTCTAGGTGATCCTGCCCATCCCTCCAGGTCCTGGTCCCGTATTTGTAGGAAATTGTGTTGGAGAGATTGTTGTTGTGCTTGTCCAAGAAGTTCTTGTGTTGTTGTTGTGTTGAACTCTATTTTCCTTTTCTAGTTAGAAGTGTGTTTGTGCTTTTCTTGAATAACTGCTTAATAAATCTTAATTGTTGTTTGAACTATTTGCCTCCTCACTGACCCGACGCTGTAGACATAGGGTAAAAGATCCCCGCTAAGTTACCCTGCCTCTCGTTAGTCAAGAGAGTGCTCCAGCTAATTTCCCCATCTTGGTTGTGTTTGTTTTGGTTGTTTGGGCGCCCCTCCCGAGACCCCCAATTCACAGGATAACAAGTCTAGTGCAGAAATGGCTTCAGAAAGGCCACCTTGTGCAATCACAGCAGAGGAAAACTCCAAAGCAGGAACCTTCCAGTTCCTAGGTGAGTCAATATGTTACACTGCACTAGTTTCCAAATAATGCTGTCTACTCACAGACACCATCCCATTTTCATTATGAGAATTTCTCTGGTTTGATGCATTTTGGTTGGCAGTACATTTACTAATTCTGTCTAGATGTAAAAGAGAATTCTGTCTAGATGTAAAAGAGAACAAGGAAGAGCACATGGCCATGCAGCATCTAGAGACAAGACAATTTTGACTGGGTGGAGGGATAGACAAGAAGACAAGGGAGAGACAAGAAATGAGAGGAGGGAAGAAGGTCTTGGGCATCAATCACTATAAAACTGATTTCAGAGGTAAAAGATTTTCGTAAGTAACTACAACAAAAAAATACCACCCAATTAGTGCATTTTAATTGGAAAGTGTGTTGTTAAGGTTCCAAAAAAGCAAACCAATTTAAAGAATAGTTTTCCACATGCAAAACAGCTGTGTAAATGAAATAACACTGACTAGGCAGTAAATGCACATTATGCAAGTCATCCTGCTGTAAAGATTTGAACTGTGAGTGAAACCTAATGCACCGTGATTTCTCTGCAAACCAGTGGAGAAGCTGTCCACTTGAAATCCCTTCCAATGCGTTATTTTCAAAAGCCAAGATTACTAAATCTGCTTTTCTCTGAGGGTTCACTGAATGCCAGTGTCAGCACATGTCAAAATTGAGAATCAATTTTCCCACACTGCTATAGATGGACCAAACATGAGTCCTGCAGTATACAAAGCATGCAAAGTATCTGGAAAGGCTGCCTTGCAGATGTACAACATTTTAATAAATTCACGATCTGTTGATGTTGGGCTTTTGCAGATTTCTACCATCTCTTTCTCTCTCTCTCTCTTTTTTTTTAATGCCTACTGTTATAGTTGCATACCTTCAAGTCATTTCCAACTTACAGCAACCCTAAGATGAACCTATCACAGGGTTTTTCTGGTTCTGAGAGTGTGTGATACACCCAAGGTCACCCAGTGGGTTTCCATAGCCAAGCAGGGAATCGAACTCAGGTCTCCAGGGTCATAGTCCAGCACTCAAACCACACCATGCTGGCTTACTATATTTCTCAATGCCCAACTGCAGTGTTAGAAATTTGGAGACTGAAGGAGAATTTCATTGGGGGGCAGAATTCATATGTGGAGCGGCAATGCCTTCATCCCCCCCCCCATCACTACATTCCTGTATGAAGCTACAGCAAGAGACTGGTTGTGCAGTTATTGGAGGCTTTCCTCTCTCAAACAGAAGAAAACTTACATGACTGAAAGAGGAGTTTGAATTATTTGGAAGTGTAACAGCATTTGGCAGAAAGGATTTGGTGTCCCTTTAGATTTACTCTCCAGAAAAGTGGAAGGACTGAATCTATTTATCTGGGGAAATGTTTTTGTTTGCAACAAAGAAACACCGGAATGACTGCTCCCATATCTCAGAGACCTTTGGCATGACGTTGCTTGCACAGAAATTGTGATCCCACATTCAAAACTGAGAAATAGTTTCTGGTCCTTGGGAGGAAACAGTATTTCTGTCAGAGTGAGTTCAGCCACCCCGCTGCCTATTTTTTAAAAAAGAAGTGGAAGACAACACATTCAGCAAATCATATGATGGAGACCTTTGTGAAATCACACCATTTCAGATTGCAAGGGGTGAGTTACTTCAGGACTGGGAGTTGTGCAGCTCTCTAGAGTCTAGATGCTGCTAGACTGCAACTCCCAGCAGCCATAGCCAACGAAGCAAACAGCAAGGTATTATAATCCAACAACAGCTGGAGAGCACCACAATTCTCACTCTTGCATCACACATTTAAATGTAACATTCTGAGTTTGGAGCAGGTTTTTTTGTACCTGTGGAAGTTGTAGTCCCAAAAAAGAGCTTTTCAAAACTGACCAATATTTCATGCACGTAGAACGCTAGCAGGTCAGGGTCTTGTCTGGCTTTTCCCTTTATAAGCTACTAGTGTATGCCCAGGATTTTATTTTCTCATAGGTAATACTTGTTAGAAAGATTTGAGATCCTGTGTCTCTGAATCCCCAAACTGTCTTCTCCAGTACCTGTAACTTTTCCCCATATTCTCCAATCCAGTCTGTATTCAGTTATTAACATACAGAGGTTGGGTTCTTGAGGGGAATATACTGCCCTCCTCCTTACTGCTAGGCCTTGTCTCCATAGCAACTGGCCAGGCCTCACACAGCCAATCATATGATGTCTTCACCTAACACAGCCAATCATATGAGGTCAGGTCTTCACCTGATGCAGGCAAACATCAGGTGTTTTTTTAATTTATATTGAGTCCTATTTCAAGAGAGAGATCGGGTAAAAATTATTGTTGTTGTTGTTATTAATTTATTATTGTTATTATTATCCTGCCAGCAGAAAGAAAGCAGGCAAGAGGCCAACTGAGCATCCTATAGGAAGGAGTTCCACAATTTGGGAAAAGCCACCAAGAAAGCTCTCCTCCATGTCCTCACCAAACACAACTGTGATGATGGCAGGATGGAAAGAAAGCCTTTCCACAATGATCTTAAAAATCCAGCAGGTTCACATGTGGTACATGACCTACACAGTTTCCATCCTGGCTTTAAATTCTCCCATTTATTTGATTGTTTCTTTGATTTATGCCAGGGAGGTTCCAAGGTGGCTATTGAGAAATAAAGGTATAGATTCCAAATTGAGCTTTCATTTTTCTTTTATACTAATCCTCAAGGTCTTATAGCCAAGGAAGGGGACACTACATTTAAAATATACATTTTAAAATGCACATTTACTGCATCAAAATTATGTATCTGTTACTTATCCTTTTCCCTCTCCTGGATGTATGATTCCATCTAGCTACCAAATACTATGCTTTTCATTTTCTGTATTTCAGAACTCACTATCAGTAGCAAAATTAGGAAAGTGGTTGCCACATTTTAAAAGCTAGTCCATGCAAAGCTAGATTTGGATGGAATGACTCTATATTAAATAGAAAATCAGTGCACATCAGAAATAAGAACTGTTAGAATGAAGAACCCAGATCATAACTTACAAAGAGTTCAGTGATTACATTTGCTTATTCCTCATCATATCCAAAATTCTTCCAGGCAAAGACTAACCCCACCCTAATAAATGTTCAAAGTGTCTCTTGGCCTAATTTCTATTGTCCTTTCCATTTTGAGTTGGCACAGTGAATCAGAGAGATTAACAGAAGTGTTAAATCACGTTTTATTAAATGATTCAATTGCAATTGGGGCTCACAATTGGATTTAGCCACTTGTGTTCTACTTGAGTTTCACAAATGTCAAAGACAACAGCAAAGAACTGGGAAAATAATTATTTGTTCTCTCACAAAGTTTTACAAGTTTCCAAGCACTTTAGTATTGATATGCTCCCATTAATCAATATAAGACACTACCAGGCAAGTTGTAATTCAATGAGAAAATAACCTAATTTCACCCTCCTTTCTGTGTATACCTTGATCACAAAAGATGGTAAATTGTTAAATTACTATTGCTCTCTTTTTTTCTAACAATATCTTGCATTTTCTCAGGAGCCCCTTGTGTGTTTTCCAAAATGGAGCATTTACCTGGGATTGAACTCTTTTGATTCTCATTGATTGGAACAATAGGAACCAATCTTCTGAAATAAATGCATTGATTTTTAGAATAAATGTTGTCTGTATCCAGGGGTTGTGCTTTATTTCATCTTGTTTTCCTCCTTCTGTGATCACCAAAGTATCAACTTGTTCAAAAAGTCAGCATGTAGGGATATGAATGACTCGTGGTGTTTTCACAGCCCTTCAAGTACAAATCACTATGAACCTGTGATGTTGTATGTTCTGAATTACAACAGTCCATGTATCGCAAGAGATACATGAAGGGATGTCATTTCAAAGAGAGAGTATAGATTTTCTGGAGTGTTTTTGCACAGTTAAGGTCAGTGCGGCAACTACACAAGTTCCTGGAGAAGATGGATCTGGCCACAGTGGTTCATGCCTTGATTATATCCCATTTGGATTGCTGCAATGCGCTGTACTTGGAGCTGACTTTGAAAAGTGCTCAGAAACTTCAATTAGCCCAAAGAGCTGCAGCCAAATTGTTAACTAGGGTTGACTACATGGAGCATACAACTCCATTGTTGCAACAGCTCCACTGGCTTTCAGTCTATTTCCAAACCCAATGAAAACTGCTGACTCTGACCTATAAAGCCATATACTGCTTGGACCCAGGTTGTTTGGAGAATAGGCTTGTTTTCCACTGCTCCAGGAGCAATGGATTCAAACTACAGGAAAAGAGATTCCACGTAAACTTCAGGAAGAGCTTTCTGATGGTCAGAGCTGCCCAGCTGTGGAATCTGCTGCCTCGAAGTGTGGTGGAGTCTCCTTCTTTGGAGATTTTTAAACAAAGGCTGGATGACCGTCTGTTGTGAGTGCTTTGACGGGTGTTCCTGCATAGCAGGGAGTTGGACTGTGGTCTTTTCCAACTCTATGATTCTGTGCTTCTATTTAAAAGACTGTATCTTCCTTTATGAGCCCAATAGAGATTTAAAATCATCTGAAGAGGACTGTTTCTCTGCCTCATCATCCTCTTAGGCTTGTTTGGGGAACAAGGGAGAGGACCTTCTCAGTGACGGCTCCCAGACTTTGGAGCTCCCTCCCTAGAGAGACTCTCCTTCTGTGGGCTGAATATTTTTGTGCTGTCAGGCTTTTTGTGGGCTGAATATTTTTGTGCTGTCAGGCTTTCACAGACTGACTAGCATTAGGCTTTCAATGCAGTGCAGGTCAGTTTTTAAGTTTTATACAGTCGTAGAATCATAGAATTGGTAGAGATGGCCGTTGAGTTCAACCCCCTGCCGTGCATTTTAATATTTTTAATGTGTAATGTCTTAACTTTATAAATTGTTTCTTTTTTAAATATTATATTTAGACTTTTATGAATAACTTTTATGAATGTTTTGGGTCGCTTTTAATTTGTATTGTTTGGAATACGTTGTTTGCTTGGAAGATAATCTCTCTTCTTTGGGAAGCTTATTGGGGTAAGAACGCCACCATCTTTTTAGAATATTGATTTCTATAGATTAATGAGTGTCCGGAAGGTGTGATCCTTTAAAGGTAGTATGAGGAAAAGGAATATAAAGATGGAATAGAAAGGTGTAATGGAATAAGTTAAAGTAACATATAATACTATTATTTAAATAAATTAAATGTACTACATAAATTTAAATATATTACACTAACCGAGTTACTATAAATATGGTAACTGTCCGTTTAGAATAATATTTATAAATATATATTCGTTTTGGTATTTAGAAGGAATATTACAGATAACAAAGCATATGTATCTTGAATTTCAGCCAGGGGCGGGATGATTAAGTGGGAGGAGGAGGTGGTGGTATTATTATTATCATTATTATTACTATTAATATATTAGCTATTAATATTAATGTAATATAAAGAATATTGGAAAAATATACAAATATAGTCTATTTAATATAGAAGAATAGTAATTCTCAACAGACAAGAATTATAAAACCTTGTGTGTACTATACACGCATTACTATACAACTCTATGAACATTTATGGAAATGATTTAAAATATCGTCACCTCTAGTAAAGTGGGAATATATGTTTAACGTATAGGATTTTAATGTTGGTATTTTGTATGGGGTTTGGGTTTCGTTTGGTCTAGTAGATTAGTTGTACACTTGTGTTCTATGTATGTATTGTATTGTGTATTGTGTATTGCATTGTATTGTATACAATCACTTAATAAAATATTCATGTTAAAAAAATACAAAAAAAAAAGCTGTGCATTCTAACCTCCAAAAAAAAGAAAGAAAGAAAGAAAGAAAGAAAGAAAGAAAGAAAGAAAGAAAGAAAGACGTTGTTTGCTGCCTTCTCCCACTCAGAGAAAGTGTTTCGATTTCCCCAGAGATGGAGGGATGCAAGCCAATTCCACCAGCAACCTGCCGGAGAAAGAGAGTGGAGCCTGGCCAACAAAAGCTGCCAAGTTTGCAAAGAATCTCATCAAACTCTTCAGGGCAAACACCAGCCTTTCAAAGGAAAGCAGTAATTACCCATTTAAGCTGAACATGGTTTCACGCCATCAGGTATGCCTTTAGGAATGATAGGCCGCTTTCCTAGAACCTCTGTCTAATTTGTATTTCCAAACCAATTACACAAATCAAGGTGGGGATGTTGAAGAGGTGTTGTTTGTTTCTTTGTTAATCTGAAGAAAAACAGAGAAAGGGAGAGAGAACGATTACAATCTATTGATTTTTACATTTGGTTCGTAATGACAAAGAAATGAGGCAAATATATTTGCCCTGTTGTAAGCTGGGCCATACCTGGTAATGTTGGATAGTGACACTATTAGATACCACACCGTAGTACAATGTATGTTATAAAAAAGATATAACCAATTCCCCTACTTCTGATATGTAAGAAGATATAAGAATATATAACGGTAAGAAATTTGATATATAGAGAAGCCTGAGAGAAAAGTATGGTTTTCTCCACAGATCCATGTTTGAGGTATAGTAAATAATAGATAGCATTCCTTAACAGAAGATTATATTATAGTGCTGGGTGAGATATTTAATGACAGCCAGGAACATGTAGTGGTTTGAGCATTGGACTATGATCTTGGAGACCAAGGTTCAGTTCCTCACTCAGCCATGGAAACCAACTGGGTGACCTTGGGTGTATCACACACTCTCAGCCCCAAAAAACCCTGTGGTAGGTTCACCTTAGGGTCACTATAAGTCAGAAACAATTTGAAGGCACACAACAACAACAACAACATGTTTAATTCCTTAGCAATGGAAGGCCATTTCCGCCCCACCTTGTTATAGTGCTATTATTCCATTTTCAACATCCTGTGGAATTCTGGAGTTTGTAGTTCACTGAGGCCAAAGAGCATTCTGGCTGAGAACTCTAAATGCCCCTCCCTAAACTGCAAACCCCAGGATTCTATAGGATGTTGAAAGTGGAATAATAGCACTATGACAGTGTAGTATGGAAATGTCCGGAGTCTAAACATCTGCCATTTAGTAAAGTTTCCTAAGATGAATATTATGCTCCAATATGTTGTAAGATGTTTGATTCCTTGTTGTTATGTTGGAACAGCCTTCCAGTCCACTCCAACTTATGGTCACCCTATCCTAGAGTTTTCTTGGAAAGATTTATTCCGAGCACATTGGCCGTGGCTTTCCCTTAGGGCAGTGGTTCTCAACCTGTGGGTCCAGAGATGTTTGTGGACTTCAGCTCCCAGAAGCCCTAGCCACTATGGTCAATGCTCAGGGCTTCTAGGAGCTGAAGTCCACGAACATCTGGGGACCCACAGGTTGAGAACCACTGCCTTAGGGCTTGGATTTCCTCAGAGTCACCCAATATGTTTCCATAGCTGAGTGGAGATTCATGCCCTGGTCTCCAGGAGTCTTAGTTCAACACCCAGACCACTACACTACACTAGCTCTCAAAGGAAACAGTCTTGAACTGGGTCCAAAGCCTTTTCTATCACCAGAAAGAATAATCCAAGGAACACACCAAAGTTCAGAGATTCACAAAGCCAGGCCCATCAGATAAGGTCACAAAGAGTGTGCTGGATTCACTCATTTGTACGAACAGGATGATTTCTTACATGCAAAAAAAGGAAAGAATGTGCTCAGACCGAGATGTCTATGATCCTCCTAGAGGAGTGGAAATGTATGTTACTCTTTTGATTATATAAATAAATAGCCTAAAATAGCCGTGCACATATACATATCTAAAATATTACAGAGGCACGTGACTATTCTGAAATTCCAAATACTCATACCCATAGATATCTTTTAAAGCTATGATTGGCTAAAATATACTGAGTTGTTAAAACTCTGGGGGTTTTTTTTTTTCAAGAAAAGGAAGAGGATATTTGCTTGTTCCAATGTGGACTCAGAATTAAAAAGAAACCCAATCAAAGGCAGGAATAAAATATTGCAGCTGGTACTGGGAATTGCCAAAAAAATAGTCCAGGACATCAGAGACCTCATCTGGATTTTTAAAAACCCACAAAATACAGCAGCAACACGAAATCTTCCAAAACATGTGCCCTATCTGGAGGGAAAGTAAGAAAGTAAAATAAGAAAGTACATAAGCACCTATCCAGCTCAGAGAGGGGTGAGCAACTGCAACAAGTATGAGTACCAGTGTTCATCCCTGGGGATCCATGGTGAGCTGTTCTTACCCAAGATCAACCAAGAGCCACAATTGAAAACAAATTTCCAGTTGCAATTTGCAGGCTTTCAGTGAGCAGCAATTAACTGTTTGGGAGTGTTGGATGTGCCCCATTTAAGAAAAAATATATATTTGCTGCAAGGGTTGGGAGTGAAGCAAGGTGAGGGTCACATTAAAAGGCCTTTGGATGATACTCCTCCACATGTCCCAATTTGGCAGGGACAGTCCCTATGAATCCTCTTTCATCCCACTTTTTCAGGTTCTTTTAAAATGTGCAGGTTTTTCTTTCCTCCTCCCACTCTCCCCTCTCATCTTCCATTTGCTTCAGTTGCTGCAAACTGAGTTCAAAATGCAAAAGTAGTTTGCATTCAATTGAGTCAGAAGGGCTGGGGGTGGGCAGATGATGGGGGTGGAATCTTGCCCTTCCCATTAGGTTCAGGCAAAAAGAAATTACTGCAGCCTCTCCTAGCTTGTCTGTTCCTTCCTCATTAATAATGTTTGCCATCTTGACCACACTCCCATGTTGCTTGGCCACATGTGTCCTAGTTTTCATCTGTAAAATGTTGGAGGGTAGATATGCAGCTGTATTTTGTGCATTACAGGGCTAGATGCTGTTACAATGCTGTGCACCCCCAATCTGTGATACAGTATAATGGGTGATAAATATTGTTTAATTGGCATAAAATAAATATAAATCTTACACTTATGGCTGAATGCCATGTGGAAAAAAAAACTCCAGCTAGGAACTTCATGCTAAGATGGATGGTTTCTGCATGGCCAAGTCGTCAGTCCAAAAGGATTAGTTGGAAAACCCTGGCACTGATGGCCTTGTGACAATCCCCTCAACAACTCAGCCTTCAGGTACAATGGTGAACAAAACTGCTCCAATAGAGCAACTGATGGTCATGAACCTGTAACCTCTTCCCTTTGTCCTCTCACCTGTGCAGACATTAAGAGGCTATCACAGTTCCCATCAGCTCTTTGTCACCTGAAATTAAGACCATTAGTCCATTTTGGACCCTTTTATTTACTCTGCCAGAGAGCAATTAACATGTTACCCTTCAGGGCAGAAAAAGGAGTATTCAAACCCTGGCTCAAAGCCCAACAATTCGTAGCACCTTGGACACATGCAGGCATGTCACTCTGTCTGTTGACTCCCTGATTCTCATGCCCTCAGCTACCCTCAAGCTCTCATTTTTGAGTTATCTCGCTTCAGTCCCTCACTTAAAGAACAGTAATTATCACCCACTTCACCCTCAAACTCTCACTATCCAGTCTTTCTCTCCCTTACCTTTGCGAGCCTTGTTTGGTTCATGAGATGGCTTGGTTGCTTGTGTGTGTGTGTCTGTGAATTCCCCAATAAAGACATTCTTTTGACTCTCAAATGGTGTCCTACAGTTAGTACTGGTATACACAGGTGAAAAGGTCCTGTGGTTACCCCCTTCTCTCAAGCCTCCTTTGAGCTATAATTCCCCATCTCTCTAAGGAGACGCTGGCACTTCTGGAGGACCTCAAGGTCCCCCACCTTTTGGGGTAACAGTGCATGCACATTAAAAAGAGAGAGAGAGGAATCTGTGCTTAAGGCCCTTGCACCTTAAAAGAAACATGATGAAGGATATGTGAATACAACTGGGGGAATTCTTAAAGTCTGTTTCCCCTGTGCTGTTTCCCTGTTTATATATCACCTTATATAGCCCATCAAGCTCTTATTCTCCTGGTGGGCAAAACTTTCAGAGCCTCCATAGGACAAGCTTTTCCAAGGTCTTTGATCTGGAAATGTCTTATGCAGAGTCAGACCTGGGCCCATTTAGCAATGGAACAGAGAGAAACTGGGAGTTTTTAAAAGAAGCTGGAACAGTGGGATGACAGAAGATTAATAGGAAATGTTCCTGCAAAATTGGGACAGTTGGCTAAAGACACATACACAGAGAGCACTGTGAGGAAGAGGAAAGTGGCAGTGTTATGCAATACCTAGAGAGCTGGACTGAGATTTGGAAGTTCCAGAACCAAGTCCCCACTAAGCCAGAATCCTTCTGGTCACTTACATTGATGTAATCAACCCAAGTGCTTTTTGGTTTCCTGCACCTCCTTATGCAACTGTTTTTCCCAGGCAGTATCACAGCAGGTGCATAGGTGTCTAGGTGTAGCTCTGCCTGTCCCAACCCAAACATCAACTGATAGGCCATAGGGAGGCTCTAGGAAAGCTTCATCACATCATTACCCTCCTGAGAGTATACTGGTAGAACTTTATGTTCTGCCAATGTCAAAGAGGAATCCAGCTGTGCTGGGTGATCATGAGCCAGTCCTAGAATGACAGAATCATAAAATCGTACAGTTCAAAGAGACCACAAAGGTCATCTAGTCCAAGCCCCTGCCATGCAAGAATACACCAAAGTATTCACAACAGATGGCCATGCAACCCTTGTTTAAAAACCTCCGAAGAAGGACATTCCACCACACTCTGAGCCAGCATATTCCACTGTCAAACTGTTCTTACTGTCAGGAAGTTCTTCCTCATGTTTAGGTGGAATCTCTTTTCCTGAAGTTTGAAGCCATTGCTCTGTGTCCTACTCTCTGGAGCAGCAGAAAACATTGCTTCATCCTCCATATGACATCCTTTCAAATATTTAAACATAGCTATCATGTCACCTCTTAACCTCTTCTCCAAGCTAAACATACCCAGCTCCCTAAGCCACTCCTCATAGGACATGGTTTCCAGGCTTTCTACCATGTGGGTCACCCTCCTCTGGACATGTTCCAGCTTGCCAATATCCTTCCAGAACTGTGGTTCCCAGAACTGGACACAGTATTCCGGGTGGGGTCTGACCAAGGCAGAATAGAGTGATACCTTCAGTTTCCTTGATCTAGACACTATACTCCTATTGATACAGCCCAGAATTGCATTGGCTTTTTTAGCTGCGCCATCACATTGTTGACTCATATTCAGCTTGTGGTCGACTAAGCCTCCTAGATCCTTTTCGCATGTACTGTGCTCAAGCCAGGTGTCATCCATCTTATATCTGTGCATTTCATTTTTTTTTCTGCCCAGTGTAGTACCTTATACTTCTCCCTATTGAAATCCATTTTGTCAGCTTTGGGCCAGCTTTCTAATCTGTTAAGGTCATTTTGAATTCTGATCCTGTCCCAAGGGTGTTAGCTACCTCTCCCAATTCGGTGTCATCTGCAGATTTGATATGAATGCCCTCTATACCCTCATCCAAATCATTGATAAAGATGTTGAATAACACTGGGCCCAGGACGGAAACCTATGGCACCCCACTAATAACTTCTCTCCAGAGTAAAGAGGAGCTATTGGTGAGTACCATTTGGGTTCAGTTGGTCAGCCAGGTACAAATCCACCTAGCAGTAGCATTGTCTAGCCCACATTTTACTAGCTTGTATGGAAGAATATCATGTGAGACCTTGTCAAAGGCCTTACTGAAGTCAACACACTTTATGTTCACAGCATTCCCTTCATCTACCAAGCTAGATGCAGATAATAGATAGTCATTCTACCAAAAAAAAAAAAAAAAGGTGATAAGATTTGTCTGGCAAGACTTATTTTTGAGAAATCCATGTTGACTTTTAGTGATCACAGCATTCCTTTCTGAGTGCTTACAGACTATCTGTTTGATTATCTGCTCTAGAGTCTTTCCCAGTATTAATGTGAGGCTCACTGGGCAGTAATTGTTTGGGTCCTCTTTTTTCCCTTTCTGAAGATGGGGGCAATATTTGCCTTCTTCCAGTACGCTGCGACTTCTGTTGGTTCTCCTGTTGGGTTCTACCTGGGTTTGGGTAGTTCTGAGGAGAAAGTTGGGAATGGAAAGCTGTATATGCCACCTTGAGCCAGGCTGAAAAGATGAGGAATAAATGAAGCATTTTTAAAAATGCACTGCTAGAGGTATGTTTTGCTGAGCCAGTGTAATGCAACAGTTTGAGTGTTTCACTAGCATTCTAGGCAAACAGGGTTCAAATCCTCACTGAGCCATGGAAGCCTACTGTGCAACCTTGGCCATATCACAGTCTCACAGCCTCAGAGGAAGGCAATGGCAAACCTCATTTGAACAAATCTTGCCAAGCAAACCATTTGCCTTGTGATAATGGGGCTCCCCATTATCTAGGCTTATCAAAGGGAGATACTTCCCTCTTCAGGTAAACCAAGGGTTAATGAGATGTTGGGGTTACATCAAGGGTCACAGGGTGAGAGTTGACCAACCAAAAGGAAAGGGACAGCATCACAGGTCACAAGGTGAGAATTGACCAACCAAAAGGAAAAGAGGTGGGCATTTTGGAGATGCTTCCAGATCCCTCCAAAGAGGAATAGATAAAACTTCTGAGAGGCCATGTGGCCAGAGAGAGAGAGAGAGACAGAGACAGAGAGAAAGAGAGGAGAGCTGGGCCAGTCGAGCTGGCAGGCATGCCATGTCTCCTGGACCCCCCTCTCTTCTCCTTTAGACTATCTACGCCTATAACCTAATTGTGAGTAACTAGAAATAAGTAGTCAGTCACGTTAGGGATGTTGTTATTTTGGGAATTGGCTGATCTTAAGAATGTATCTGTGCTGTTATATCTGTTTTGTAAATTCTTGTAACTAAGTGTACCTGGGAGAGGGGAGTCTCCCAAGTGTATATTGTTTATTTGCATGCCTTGATTAAACACTTTTATAAACCTCCGTTTCTCTCCATTTCCACGCCAGGGTTGGCACACGCTACATAGGACCTCTCTCACTCGGGGGGTGGTGGAAGATCCTTACGCTTAGAGATTGGGCAGGGTCCCTCCTGTTCTGTCCAAATAATTCATAATTCGGGGGGGGGGTGGCAGCATACCTGATAGAGCTGGGAGATTGCCAGTCATTCCATGCATGGAAGTCAGCTTTGGAAGGCTGGCAAGAACCCTAGTAAAGCACTGGGAGGGAATTTCCAGTCTTGCAAGGCTGGAAGTCCACTTTAGTGACTGGAAATAAACCTACAGTGTCACACCTGCTAAAGGAAAAGACATAGAGGAATATAGCAGCCATTTCCACTGTTTTCTTCTGGGATGCTGGTCCTTAGCTGTAGCCCTATATAGGTAAGAGGACTGCCATATCTGCATCCTTCCATAAACTAAAACAAGACAACTTTCCAAAGTTCAATGTGAGTAAAAACCGGTGTGCTAAGGACCTCTCTCACTCGGGGGGGGGGTGGAAGATCCTTACGCTTAGAGATTGGGCAGGGTCCCTCCTGTTCTGTCCAAATAATTCATAATTCAGGGGTTCATTCAGAGTTGGGGAGATTGCCAGTCATTCCAAGCATGGGAATCAGCTTTGGGAGGCTGGCAAGAACCCTAGTAAAACGCTGGGAGGGAATTTCCAGTCTTGCAAGGCTGGAAGTCAACTTAAGAGACTGGAAATAAACCTACAGTGTCACATGGTAGCAGTGGTTTTCGAACGGACAGTGGGGTTTTTAGGGTGCAGAGTTGAGGCTTGGGCTTCAGGTTCCCCTGTGTCTGTGGCGAGGAATTAAGCTCAGGAGAAGGTGGGGTGGATGTGTGAGCGAGGGAGCCTTCTTAAACAGCCTGTGGTTTAAAAGGGACTTTTTTTTCTCTCCTTCTTGTCCTCTCTGAGGCTTGAAAAGGGAGGGGGAGTTGGAGGCTGGGGGAACGGAGTCGCCTACCTGTTCATTGAGAGTGTGATCTCTGCCTGTTTTCCCTTCCACTCCTTCAAGCAGGAGGAGGGAGCGGCTTTTTCTGGTGAGGAGTTGCTTCCTATCGTCAAACAGAAACTCTCTTTAGGAAAGGAGTGCTTTTCTGGTTTTGTTTTGTTTTTTTTAAAGCTTTCAGTGAAGAGCTGCTGGCTCTGTCATTCAAAGCTTCTGCTGGGGAAAGAAGTTTTTTGTTTTTGTTTTTTGGATTTTCAAAGCTGCTAAACTCAGTGGGTCTGAGTCAGAGCAGGCATTTTTTTAAGTCCCCTGCAGCGGTGGAGCTGAAAAAAATCTGCATACCAATTGCTTTTGGCTGAGTACTTAACTCGGGCAGAGTTGGCTTTTGTTTCCCTCAGGAGGGAGGAGGGGGGCGAAGAGCAGGGAAAGGAGAGAAGGCTTTGGGATTTTTTCCACTTTTCTTGGTTTTTAGGATTTCTCCCTCTTTTCTGTGGCTTTTGAGGCTTCTAGCACTATATATATTCTTTGATCAGCCAATCAGACCTTTTCTGTGTTGTAGTTTTCGGTGCACAGAGGTAGTCAGGGAGTTTTATGAACTTAAGATCCGGAAAAATCCTGGAATGCACTATGGATCCTAGTGGTACCAATGACACACAGCAGGATGCTACTGCTAGTGGTAGTAATCTGGCACAGCAAGGGGCTTCAGCACACGCAACCCCTATGCTAGAACATGCTAACTCTCCTGCTGCTTTCTGGGATGCCATTAAACTCTTCCATGATAAGCTTACACTGGAACAAGTTGAAGGCCTCCTGGATAAGACAATGGACATGATGCACTTGAATTCTACACAGGCTCCACTGCAAACCAGACAGCTGCCCAGCAGAACCCAGAGCCGTGACTTGCTCTTACCCGCATCAGACAGCTGCCAACTTACAGAGACTCAGATGATTTTGAAGCTTTTCTCATCTCATTTAAACGTGCAGCAGATGATTTTGGGATCCCTGAGGAGAATTATATGAGTGAACTTCGGCTTAATCTCTCAGGGACGTTACTGAAAGTGGCAGGCGACTTGCCAGATGCGGACCGGAATGATTTCACCAAGTTTGTGGCCCTAGCTCGGAAGAGGCTTGGACTCACACCAGATAAATCTAGATCCCGATTTCGTGCCATTAGGAAAAAACCGGGTGAGACTTACAACGAGATGGCTTGTTCACTTGAGTGGGCACTGGACTCTTGGATGCAAGCAGCTAGAGCTTCCAGCAAGCAAGAGGTCTTATTTCAGTTTTTATTGGAGCAATTCTTGGAGCACATACCTCCACAGACTGCATCCTTCGTGTTGCAACGCGAGCCAAAGACGCTTGAGGAGGCCGCCAAGGCAGCAGATTGCTTTGTTGCCTCCAGGGGTGAAGAGGCATTCCAGCCTACTGTGGTAATGCCTCCTACAGACAAGTGAAATACCAAAACCACATCAAGATCACCATCAGAGCCTTTAGAGCTCCTCCGGCTCAACTGTCAACAGCACGCGTTCCTGTTCAGTACAAAGGCTGGGAAGGAGTTTGGACTTTTGCTGTTTATGATGACTATGAATGTCCTGCTCTGTTGGGTGATGATCTCGTCTTCCATGCTAGTCAGGCCTGGAAAGAGTCCGGACAGCGTGCAAAGACGGCAAGCAGCCTGAGCAGAGGTCAGTCTTCAGTGCAACTGGAGGACCAGCCTGAACTTAGACTGCAGTCACTGTCTCCTGCTACACCAGAAGGAGTCCTGCCTGAAGAGGTGGCGGAGCCTAGGGCAGACTCCCACCACAGCATCGTAGGCCCAGAGGTCGGGACCATCCTTGCTGATACCTCGGATGTTGGAGCAGCTGCTGGCAGAAGTCCAGGAAGAGCTTCTCCATGCCAAGAGGCTAGTCAGCATGGTCTCAAGTTGGTCCCTGTGGTCACTCCTGACTCAGCGCTGCCCAGGGGGGCAGAAGAGTCTCCGGTGGGCACTGAGCAGAGTCAGGTGCTGGACAATTTGCCTGAGATGCACGAGGCTGGTGCAGAGGAGGAGAATCCAACAACGCTGACTCCAAAGCCAGCAAAGGATTCAACAGCAGTGGAAACTCCAGAGAACACTCCAGCCATGGGAGCCGAACCTGGAGAAGCTGCAATGCAACGAGAATCTGAGGTGAGTCTCCCACTCCAGGTGGAACAGCTGGTTCCTGTTCAGCGACAGCAGTTCCAGGAAAACCAGGAAGCAGACCAGAGCCTTCAAGCTGCCTGGACCAGAGCAAAGGAAGAGGCGAAGTCTTCTCCAGTGATGAAGGAGCCCAGATTTGTAATCGTTGAGGGCCTATTATATCGTGAGTCTGGCCCGAGAGGTAACAAGGGGGGCGTATGCACTCAGAGACAGTTGCTGGTGCCTTCTAAGTATAGAGCCAAACTCTTGAGTCTGGCTCATGATCATCCTAGTGGACATGCTGGGGTGAACCGAACCAAGGACAGATTGGGAAAGTCCTTCTACTGGGAGGGGATGGGCAAGGATGTGACTGATTATGCCCGATCCTGTGAAGTTTGCCAGAGAGTAGGGAAATCCCAGGATCAAGCCAAGGCCCCTCTCCAACCACTTCCTATCATTGATGTTCCATTCCAGAGAGTGGCTATGGACATCATGGGACCTTTCCCTAGGAAGACTGCTAGGGGAAAGCGATATGTGCTCACCTTTGTGGACTTCTGCACTCATTGGCCAGAAGCCATTCCACTGGGTGGGATCTCAGCTAAGGCAGTAGCCCAAGCTTTGACAGACATCTTTGCTAGATTAGGTTGGCCTGCAGAGATTTTAACGGATGAAGCTTCCAATTTCAACTCCAAAGTCATGCAGCGCCTATTAGAGGCACATGGAGTACACCATCTGACATCAATGCCTTACCATCACCAAACTAATGGGTTGGTGGAACGTTTTAATGCAACTTTGGGGACCATGATCCGTAAGTTTGGGGATGAACATTCCAATGACTGGGACTTGGTGCTACAGCAGTTCTTGTTTGCTTACAGATCTGTTCCACACCCAAGCCTGGGTTATTCACCCTTTGAGCTGGTCTATGGCCATGATGTGAAAGGGCCATTGCAGCTGGTTCAAAGTCAGTGGGAGGGAGTTATCCCTTCTTCAGAGATTAATGTGGTTGATTTTGTGACTAACTTGCAGAATACTCTCAGGGAAGCATGGGCAGATGCTCATGAGAATCTGCAGCAGGCACAAGAGAAGCAGAAGACCTGGTATGATCAGTATGCCAGAGAACGTTACTTTGAGAAAGGAGACCAAGTGATGGTTCTGAAGGTTCTCCAGTCTAACAAGATGGAAACTTCTTGGGAAGGTCCTGCCACAGTGCAAGAACACATTGGGACAGTGAACTATCTCATACAGTTTCCAGACTCTAGGGTTAAGCCAAAAGTGTATCATGTGAATTCACTGAAACCCTTCTACAAGAGGCCCAGTCACCTTCTCACACTTTCAGTCCAGGAAGGTGAGGAGGAGGAAGAGTGGTCTGAGGGTGCTTTCTATGATCAGTAGGGTGGTAGCTTGGAAGATGTGAAACCCTCCCCGAGACTCAATGAGAAACAACGCAAGCAGTTCTTTCACTTGACAGGTAAGTTCACCACCCTGTTTTCACCTATCCCAGGTCGCACCACAGATCCTCAACATGTGGTAGCCGCAGATGACAGCAGGCCATCAGCAGAACAGCCACGACGGGTGTCACCAAAAGGGAAAGAGGCGATAGAGAGGGAGGTGAAAGAGATGTTGGACATAGGGATCATTCGCCCATCACGCAGTCCATGGGCATCCCCAGTTGTCCTAGTGCCCAAAAGAGGGGGGACGGACATTCATTTTTGTGTGGATTATAGAAAACTGAACTCAGTGACACGCCCTGAACATTATCCAATGCCCAGAGTAGATGAACTGTTGGAGAAATTGGGGCATGCTAAGTACCTATCCAGCCTCGATTTGACTAAGGGCTATTGGCAAATCGCCCTAGCAGAAGAGTCTAAGCATCGAACAGCATTCATCACTCACATGGGCCTGTTTGAGTTCAATGTCCTTCCCTTTGGGCTACGGGACGCACCTGCAACCTTCCAGAGGCTGGTGGACTGTTTGCTAAGAGGGTGCGGGGACTTTGCTGCTGCTTATTTAGATGACATTGCAATCTTCTCAGACTCCTGGGAAGACCACTTGAAACATTTGGAGATTGTCTTCCAACGCATTAGTGATGCTGGACTGACAGTCAAAGCAAAGAAGTGCCAGTTTGCACTGGACAGAGTGACCTACCTTGGCCATGAAGTGGGACAGGGGACTATCACTCCACTACAAGTCAAAGTGGAAGCTATTAATAGCTGGCCAATTCCTCGTTCCAGGAAGCAGGTGCAGTCCTTCCTTGGCCTGGCTGGGTACTACCGGAGATTCGTGCCCAACTATAGCCAAATGGCAGCACCTCTAACAGACCTGACAGGTTCCAAGAAGCCTAAAGTAGTGAAATGGACAGCAGAGTGTCAAGAAGCCTTTGCAGCCTTGAAACAGGCCTTGATGGCAGATCCTGTGCTCAGGGCACCAGACTTTGACAAGCCGTTCATAGTGGCTACAGATGCTTCTGACAGAAGCATTGGAGCAGTATTACTACAGGAGGGTCCGGATGGCACCTTGCATCCCATCTTGTTCCTCAGCAAGAAGCTTTCTGCAAGGGAGTCCAATTGGTCCACACCAGAGAAAGAATGCTATGCTATTGTATATGCGTTAGAGAAGCTGAGACCATACGTCTGGGGACGTTGCTTCACCCTCCAGACTGATCATGCTGCCTTCCGATGGCTACATACAGTCCGGGAAGCTAACAAGAAGTTACTACGATGGAGCCTGTCCCTACAAGATTTTGACTTCGACATTCAGCACGTGGCTGGAAGTTCTAATGTGGTTCCAGATTCCTTGTCACGCAGAGGACTGGAGGGAGGTTAAGAGGGCTGAGTTTTACATTGATAATATGGCTAACCTGTACTGTTGTGTGTGCTTGCATTTATTCTTTGACTTTTCCTTTCTTAGGTCCCAGGATGAAATCCCAGCCGGTGTGGTTCCAGCCTTCAGCTGTTCCCAGACCGTCTGAGATTTGGGGGGCGTGTGATAATGGGGCTTCCCATTATCTAGGCTTATCAAAGGGAGATACTTCCCTCTTCAGGTAAACCAAGGGTTAATGAGATGTTGGGATTACATCAAGGGTCACAGGGTGAGAGTTGACCAACCAAAAGGAAAAGAGGTGGGCATCTTGGAGATGCTTCCAGATCCTTCCAAGGAGGAATAGATAAAACTTCTGAGAGGCCATGTGGCCAGAGAGAGAGAGAGACAGAGACAGAGACAGAGAGAAAGAGAGGAGAGCTGGGCCAGTCGAGCTGGCAGGCATGCCGTGTCTCCTGGACCCCCCCCCTTCTCCTTTAGACCATCTACGCCTATAACCTAATTGTGAGTAACTAGAAATAAGTAGTTAGTCACGTTAGGGATGTTGTTATTTTGGGAATTGGCTGATCTTAAGAATGTATCTGTGCTGTTATATCTGTTTTGTAAATTCTTGTAACTAAGTGTACCTGGGAGAGGGGAGTCTCACAAGTGTATATTGTTTATTTGCATGCCTTGATTAAACACTTTTATAAACGTCCGTTTCTCTCCATTTCCACGCCAGGGTTGGCACACGCTACATAGGACCTCTCTCACTCGGGGGGGGGGAGATCCTTACGCTTAGAGATTGGGCAGGGTCCCTCCTGTTCTGTCCAAATAATTCATAATTCGGGGGGAGGGGTGGCAGCATACCTGATAGAGTTGGGGAGATTGCCAGTCATTCCAAGCTTGGGAATCAGTTTTGGGAGGCTGGCAAGAACCCTAGTAAAACGCTGGGAGGGAATTTCCAGTCTTGCAAGGCTGGAAGTCAACTTAAGAGACTGGAAATAAATCTTCAGTGTCACATGCCTTAGGATCACCATAAGTCAGAAACGACTTGAAGTCACACAGTAACAACAGAGACATGTCGTAGCTGGTTCCACTAAGCAAATACATCTTACCAAGAAGAAGTAGTTTCCTTTCAGTGTGAAAATGCCTTCCACAAAAGAAATGTTGCGGCAAGGATAAAGAAATGAAAACAGCAAAGCAACTTAACATTTGTCAAGTTTGTTTCAAGTGCCTTCAGTAGACAGATCACTGGCATCAACCAACCTGCATTATGTATAATTCCACAGCGAAATATGGCCCTTACTTTGCTACTAAACATTTCAGCTCTGATTGGTGAATAGCAAAAGCCAAGTCATATTTCTCTTGACAATTTCTGCCAGAAAATTCTTCCCTTCCCATAAATGCCAGCCCACAAAATGCAAATGCCCTTGTTTATCATCATATCAAAAACTGCAAAACTGAGGAGCCTCAGGGCGAAGTTCATCTGAAGGGCATGGCTTCAAAAGCCGCTTAGAGGCGGCCTCTTTGGCTAAAGTTGTTGACACACATTTGTGTCTCTGTCTCCTGGGAAGATCCCTTGGCAACGGGGCCTTCAAATCATCCACTTTTGAGGGTATTAGAGATAAGGACATGCAGGCAAGAGGGAGAGAGACAGGTTCAGCGTGTGGATTCAGATTTATCATCGGTTTGAGCCCTAAATCCATGGAAGTGATACAGGCATAAGAAGCAAGCTAAGCTCTCTCTTGAAAGAGGAAAATCTGCCTGGGAAATGCTATGGAAAAGAGGGGCTCCCCGGGAAACACCCCCAAGAACAACAACTGGGTTTACCTGCTTGTCACTCAGCAGCCCATGCAGGTGGGGAAGGCTTTGGAGGATGGGCTGTAGCTATCAAGAGCTGCTAGACTCAGAAACCCACCAGGAGTGGAGTTTAGAGGAGTGGGCAACTTCCAGAGTTTGGGGAGCTGCACTAGCCCCCTACAAGAGCTCAGGGAGGTATGTGTCCATCCCATCCTCACCCCCACTGTGCTCTTCAACTTTGGATCATTTGCAAATTTTCTATTCAAAATATTTTTCACCAAATTTAAAAATAATTTTAGATAGTTTTAAAGTAAATAATTTTAATGTGTAGGGTGCACATTTTTAAAAAAATCAAAAAGGGAGTGGCTGAAGGATCCTCAAGGGTCTCAAAAATGGCCTTGGGACTACATTCTGGGTGCAGCTATACCTGATTTAGAGCAAGGGTAGCAATTTTGCTTGTTTGCTTCAATATCCTCGAGGCACCAGGTCCAGTCTGCTCTTGGAAACTAAGGAGGGTCAGCCTTATTTAGAACTTGGATGAAAGACTGTCAATGAATACCAGGTGCTGTAGGCTATATTTCAGAGGAGAAAACAGGGAAAAGCACCTTTGAGTATTCCTTGCCTAAGAAAAACCCTACAAAATTCATGGGGTTGTCATAAGTCAACAGGTGACTTGAAAGCACATATACACAATGTGAATGGGCCCTAGCCTTCACTTTATCTAGGGTGCATCACACATTCTCAGCCCAAGAAAGTTTCGCCTTGGGGTTGCCATAAGTTAGAAACAACTTGAAGGCACAAAACAACAAGTTCCATTTATCTCATGGGACTTCTGAGTAATCATGTTTCTCTAGACATGTTAAAGGTGATGCTGATAAATTTTCTCCCTACATCCAGCCACCCACACCAGATGGACCACAGAAATAACTAGAATAACAGCAATAGCAGCAGCAGCAACATTTATACCCCAAGTTTTTTCCCAGAACTGGGACTTCTATCTCTTTCACGCTACAAAGTTATAGCAGTCTGATAATCACCTTAACTGCTGTGGCTATGTCCTTTGTAATCCTAGGAAAGAGAAGCAGACAGCTCCTATGGCACTGGCTCGATTTGAGAAACAAGACCAGATAATTGGAAATCTAGATAGTTGGGGAAAATTTGGATCAGGAAAAATCTGAAGATCTTTGCATGAACTACACAATGAAAAAAAGTCAACCTAGAATCATAGAATCACAGAGTTGCAAGAGACCACAGGGCCATCCGGTCCAACTCCCTGCCATGCAGGAACACACATCAAAGCATTCCCAACAGATGGCCATCCAGCCTCTGCTTAAAAACTTCCAAAGAAGGAGACTCCACCACACTCTGAGGCAGCATATCCCACTGCTGGACGGCTCTGACCATCAGGAAGTTCTTCCTGAGGTTCAGGTGGAATCTCCTTTCCTGCAGCTTGAATCCACTGCTCCTTGTCCTAGTCTCTGGAGCAGCGGAAAACAAACCTGCTCCTTCTTCGACATGACATCCTTTCAAATATTTGAACATGGCTATCATGTCCCCTCTTAACCTTCTCTTCTGCAGACAAGACACAAACACACACACAGAGGAATGTTACTGCCTATAGGGGCCACATGCAGCTTGACAGTGCTCTCAAAAGGACAGAGGCACACCCTGTTCACTTACAGACCATGGTGAATTCCATGTCAGTGGGCAGTGGGTCCGCACTGAGTTTTGGTATGAACTTTAAAGAAGCTAGCCAAGGTGTTGGATCCAATCCAATTCTTTTTTTTTTTTTGAAAGATTTTGAAAGAAAAATTTTTTATTAAATTTTACACATATAAAATAACAGGATATATGCAACTGTTGTGGATATAATCCCCCCTCCACTTCCATGTTTTTCTTCCCCAGTTAAGTTATATCTTATCTTCCAATTTGTATGAAGACAAAAAAATTCACCATTCCATCCTCTAATAAGTTTTTATTTTTAACCATTCCATTACCCCTTTCCATTCCCTTTCAAAGTTCTGGATAGGTTTGTTTTTCAAAGAGATTGCTAATTTTTCATTCTCTACTATATCCAGCACCTTTAATTTCCATTCTTCTAAACTGATTTCTTTCTTTTCTTTCCAGTGTTGAGCATATGTTAGTCTTCCTGCCGTAATCAAATACAGTTATATCTTCTGGTGTCTTCTAACCTCCCTGTTTTGACCTATCATATTTAATAAGTAAAATTCTGGTACCATTTCAAAATTCACATTACAAATTCTTGGAATTTCATCATGTGTTCCCTTCCAAAATTTCCTTACCATCTGACAAGTCCACCACATATGAAAGAAAGAGCCCACCTTTTCATCACATTTCCCACACTTCACATCCCCATTTTTAGTTATTTTTTGTAGTCTTTCTGTGGTGGATCCAATCCTTTTTAAGGTCCAAAGTAAGTCCTAGAATGGATTCGCTGACCCACTCGATATGGGAGCCACTGCTTACAGACCTGGCCGGCCTCTCCCGAAACTGCAAACCCCAGGATTCCATTGGATGTTGAAAGTGGAAAAATTGCACTATAAGAGTGTAATGTGGAAATGGCCAATAATAACAGGGGGAGAAAGAGAAACTACTGAGGCCCCAGGTTTGTACTAATAAGTCAGGCTCCCCCTGCTATAGTGGAGGTTATCATGAAGCCAAAGGCACTGCTGTGCTTTCAGCTGCAACAGAGATAACAAAAGGGATGTTGCTGGCATTTTAGAGAAGCACACTTAGAAGATGGAGGGTTCATGGAGAGATTCAGTGATGTTAAATGACTGGGGAAAGCTAGTTTCCTATCTTCACTAATAGAGGCGTTGTGCAGAGTGGAAAATCCATACATCAGGGGATCAAGGCAACGACGAAAAAAGGACCAACAGCTTCCCAAAAAGGGAGAGTTCAGACCTGAAAGTCCTGCATTGATCCAAAAGCTTCAGAGTCACAAAGAAGATTAAGTGACATCTTCTGCAGACATTAAGAGCTGCAGGTGAAGGTTTTTTAACTTTTGCAGTGCCCATGAGAAAAGCTGTGTTATTTTCACAGCATTCCTTAAGGGGCTGCTTAGTGGCAGAGTGACGTGCAGAGCTATAATTATTCTAGCCTCCCTTATTTGTTTCCCCTACAGATATGTCTGACTGCAACTCCCATCATCCCCAGACAGCATGGTAATTAATACTAAAAGAGAATGAATTATGAAATAAACCAGGCTTGGGGGTACACAGAAGGCTGCAGCAGAGAAGGGGACCACTTCACTGATTCCACTGTTCCACCAGGGGAAGTCCACCCCAAATTCTCCCTGGGATGTTCAACCCCTCTTGGGTCATATGAAAGAAATTCTTTTGTATTCTGATGTAAGGCTTTAGTAAGACTCCTTTCACAGAAGAACCTTGACTAGAACCTTCACGTGAAGCCTCGAAATAACTGTATCATTTATAGGTTAGTGCAGCTGCTAAAGCCACCCACTGATAGACGACTTTCAACCTACTTTGTGCACAATGTTGTGTCATTTCTCTGATTTTCCAGCACCATCTAGCTGCTTCTCACAACAGCAGCTTGTGAAAACTGCTTTTATTTCTGTTACTGCTAAAAATGCACTGCTGAAGGGTAAACAAGTTGGTGGAGAGAATGAGAGGTGGTTTTGAAGCCACCCTGTGTGTGTATATCTCTAACAGTCATCAGAATTGCGAGCGGCAAAAACGTCTAGAGGATTCTAACCATGTGCAACTCATGGGTCAAGCATACTGGCCATGTAACTGATGATACCAAAGCGCAATCATCCCTGCATTTGTGTGTGTTTCCTTGTAGTTTAAATTTAATAATATATAGTGTACAGTGAGTATAATGTATAGGAGTATAGTGTCTAGGTGAAAGGAAGTGATGGTACCACTCTATTCTGCTTTGGTCAGACCCCACCTGGGGTATTGTACCCAGTTCTGGGCACCACAGTTCAGGAAGGATATTGGTAAGCTGGAACATGTCCAGAGGAGGGCAACCAAAAAGATGGAGAGTTTGGAAACCATGCCCTATGAGGAGTGGTTTAGGGAGCTGGGCATGTTTAGAAGAGAAGGTTCAGAGGCAACATGATAGCTATGTTTAAATATTTGAAGGGATGTCATATAGAGGATGGAGCAAGCCTATTTTCTGCTGCTCCAGAGACTAGGACACGGCTTCAAACCTCAGGAAAAGAGATTCCACCTAAACATCAGGAAGAACTTCCTGACAGTAAGAGTAGTACAGTAGTGGAACACACTGCCTTGGAGTGTGGTGAAGTCTTAGCAACTTCTGAAAGTCACCGTGTTGCTTGCAATTCCACAATAAACACTGCTGCTAAACACCTGAGTGTTTCTCGGGAAAGCAAGTTAGCCTGCACATGACAGAGGCAGAGGGACATATGATCAATTAACACATCTGGAGCAAAGGGTCAGGCAGCAACTTGTTCCTCTTTAAATACAGGATGCTGAGTTAATGAAGCCAGCTGGATTGCTTAACTCGATTAGCTCAGTCCAGGGCATTTTGCTGCTGCAGAGAACAGCTCCAAAACTTCTGCACAATTCTGTCTAACATCTCTGTGGATCTCTGATGTTCAGCACATACCTTTGGACTAATCCACACTGGCAACTCCTTTCTAGGCTTTGGACTCTGTTCACGACTGCTGTTTCCCTTTGAACCTTGGACTGCCTGGCTACATTTCTGCAAGTAACCCTTGTATAAGCCCAAGGACTGGCTTTGTTTTTTCCTGTTGATTGTAAATGTTCTCATCTGCGCACTTGCCAGCATTAAACAGGACATCTTGGATTCTAGGATTATGAACATATCTTTTCTTCATGCACTTTCTCCACAGTACACATCATTTCATTAAATTTCAACCTGCTCCCATAAGTTGCCTTTTTCTTAAACTAGATTCAGATTGCTACCTTAACCTTTTCTGCTTCCCATGCAGCCTGCACTGTAGGCATTAAAGTTAAAGGTGACTTCAATGTCAGTGGGGTGGTGAATGTGCTCTGAGCTTCAGTCTGCACTTTAAAGAAGATATCCAGATGTCAGATGTCCAAGCTGGCTTCAGGAAAGAAAGAGGCACTAGGGATTTTATCGCAAACATACATTGGACAATGGAATGTACTAAAGAAGTTCAAAAGAAAATCAGCTTGTGCTTTATAGACTATAGCAAAGCCTTTGACTGTGTAGTTGATGAAAAACTATGGATCACTGTTGAAGAAATGGGTGTGCCACAACATTGGATTGTCCTAATACATAACCCCTATGCAGGACAAGAGGCTACTGTTAGGAATAGGGAGAAATGAAATGGTTTCCAATTAGCAAGTGGGTCAAGCAAGGCTGCATTTTATCACCCTTTCTGTTTAATTGTATGCTGAACATAAAATACCTAAAGCAGGTTTAGACTCAGAGGAAGGAGACATGAAAACTGGAGGAAGAAACATCAACAAGTAGAGATATGCAGATGACACCATACTGCTAGCAGAAAATAGCAAAGACTTGGATCAATTAATGAAGAAAGTCAAAGGAGAAAGTGCAAAGGCAGGTTTGCAGATGAACATTAAGAAAACCAAAAATAATGGCCACAGATAATTTATGTAACCTCAAAGCTGACACTGAAGACATTGAAATAATTCAAGATTTTTCAGTCATTAATCAGAATGGAGACTGCATTCAAGCAATCAGAAGAAAACTAGGAGTTGGAAGGGCAGCTATGAAGGAACTAGACAAGATCCTAAAGTGTAAAGATATGTCATTGTATACCAAAGTAAGGATTGCCCATGCCATCATATTTCCAGTTTGTGAAAGCTGGAAAGTGAAGAAAGTTGAAAGGAAGAAAATCAACTCCTTTGAAATGTGGTGCTGGAGGTGAGTTCTACAGATACCCCAGACTCCTTAAAAGATAAACAAATGGGTCACAGAGCAAATCAAGCCTGAACTCTCCCTAGAAGCCAAGATAACTAAAGTAAGGTTGTTGTACTTTAGCTATATCATAAGAAAACTTGACTCAGTAGAAAAGACAGTAGTGCCTGGTAAAGTGGAAGACAGTAGGAAAAGAAGAAGGCTTCATTACAGATGGATAGACTCAGTCAAGGAAGACACACCCCTGCATCTGCAAGACCTGAGCAGGTGAGGATAGAGTGACCTGAAGGAGTCTCATTCATAGGATCTCCATAAGTTGAAGTCGAAGTCACAGTTAACAACAACAACAAACCTATTTGGAGAATAGAGTTCAGTGCCTTGGGTAGCTCTTCAAAGTAAAACTTCAGATCAGCTCCAACCTGGTAATACTGAAGCCACCAGCAGCCATTGATTAAGGCTTGCTTCAGATCCAGCCTTTGCTGGTACATCTTCACCATTATATCTGAATCTGCCCTGGATCCTGTAGCCTTTGCCCCTGACTACAGTGCATCCAACTTTGCAATTTATATACATGGGGCAGAAACCTATTGGTGATGTGTGATTATTGTGCAAGAAGCTATTCAATACCACCTTGTACGATGCCTCCCCACCATCTTACAAATCTTCTGCAAAAGGCCTGCATGGGCTCCTTCAGCCATTTAATGGTCTGAGGAGGAGAGCAGCCATTTAAGAATCTAAGGAAGGTGGAGGGATTCCAGAAACCATCCAACTGAAGCCAGAAAAAAAGAGGAATTATCTCCCTTCTAGATCTCCAGGGTATTCTTGAGATTTCCAGGAGAGAGCGAGCTGCCATTTGGTCTTAGAGGCAGAAGAGCCATCTGATGGTTCCTGAGCATCTTAAACAGCTGAGGGAGCATGCCCGTGCTTTTTCAAGCAGGCTTACATACCCAGAAGAACAGAACTACACAGGCAGAGAACCACTGCAGGCAGAGGAGATCCCATGCAATGCAGGAATATGGCCTCAGCCAACTTATTAGCTTGCTGTCTCCTTCCTAAATCATCTTGTCTAATCATGATTTGTACATTTTACCTATTGCTTAATCTATCTCTGGTGATCCATTAAAGCTCTGCCTAATACCAGAAGGCTCTTGCCTTGGTAGATAGCGTAACCTATCTACCTAGAGAAATAAGCCATCAGAGCAGCCTAAAATTCAGTGCATATTGTAATTCCCCCATGAAAGGAGGTTGTTGGGTTTTTTTAATTATTGGGAACAGCTCAACAGAAAAGCTGTAGCCTGAACAAGAAGCTGGATGAGTCCCCAGTTCTAACCATATGCAAAGTTCATGCCCTGATCTTTAAGCTCCTTTCCTCTGTTAATTAGTTAATTCCCATAAAGAGCTTTGAGGATAGAAGTCTTCATAGAGCTATCCTTATCCATTAGGTTTACTTAGTTCTCTTTTTCTGTAATTGGATTAAGAAGATTGGATCTTAGAGATAGCAGGAGTGGGCCCAATCCTCTTCTTTGAAGTTTGTTAAGAACAGCAGCTTCAATTTTATGTCCATGCACCCAAAAAGAACAGATCAGCGCACACACTGCATGTACAGAACCCATGAGTGGCAAAGGCAGCTCTACCTGCGATGAGAGACATGCTTTCTCTAGCGAACCAGTATGAGGGTAGAAGATTTCTCATCCTGAGATAGACCCAGTTGACTAGTGAGCCTTCTGTCATCTGCACTAATGATGTAAATCTTAATAAATTTCATTCTGGAAGGTGTGAACAAATAATTGTACTAGTTTTCTCCTTGCTGTGAAAAGGGCATCAGAAATGTGCCGTTTCTAAACACTATTCACACAGTTCAGGTCTTATTATGTGCCAGAAAGCAAGCAAGCAAGCAAGCTTTTGTGCAGAAAACAGCATTTTACGTGCAGAAAACTAGTTTCCTGCACAGAAAGCAGCATTTTCTGTTCTGACATGTTATCTTCTTCTCAGAAAATGCCATTTTGGATTTTTAAAAAAATGTGCATAAATCCCAAACTGTGAAGATCCTTGCCCACCTAAAATTTCCCTCATCATTTTCCAGACATTTGAGAAACCCATTTTCAACCATTTTTCCATCCCTTATCTACACTAACCAGCTGCAGTTTTTCAGTTTTATGTTAATCTTCCCCAAACTAATCAGCTTCCAGAGGGAGTACAGATCCCATAATTCCTAGCCGGTGTAGCCAAGCTAATTGCAGTCATGGGCCATGCTGGCTGAGTCTGAGAGCGGCTGGAGTTGCAATCCAACGTATCTGGAGTGTATAATGTTGGGAAGAGTTGACTTAAGAATCTTTTCTAGTCTTGCTACTGATGATAATCAGGCTGGATTTGAGATCTTCTGTATCTATAGCATGAGTTAATCCATAGAACAAATATTCTTCCCTGAGAGGTTGTAGACTTTCTGTGTGTTTTATATGAGCTTAAACTTGTAGGTGGAAGTGGGAGCTCTATGTCCTAAGCCAATACCTCCTCCACATCTTATCTAGGTCATACTGTTACTGCAGGTTAGACCTCCTTGGAGATAGCATAAAGATATCATTTTGATACCAATAATTTGGCTCTCTCCCACCACTCCTCTCCATGTGTTTGAGAGGCCCCTGGACAAGCCCAGAACTAGGCTCGGCTATCAAACGCTGCAATATCCCAAGACCATACAGACATGCCAGAAATAGCCAGATCACCGCTTTAGGAGACCTCTCTGCAAACACCCTTATTATGTATGCACGCTTTTTACAAAGGACTCCCTGCCCTGAGCAGGTAACTTGACAAGCTAGGAGCTTAAATGCCAAGCACTGAGCATTTGCATACAGTCTACCTCTTTGTCAATTCGGACTTAACTCAATCATGCTAAATTGTGACCTTTCGGAGACATTGTCTCACACCCAAGACTCATTGTTGTCCCCGAGTAAGGCAGAGCCTGCAGTCCCAATTCACCCTATAAAAAACCCTGACTCCGAGACCTTCCTCAGATCGCTCTGAACTTCCATCAAGCCTTGCTGCCACTTTATCCGGTGAGCCTTCCCCTCAGCTCCAGTAGCTGAGACCGCAGCAACCTCGGATCGCTCCTAAGTTTCATCCCGTCTTGCTGCTGCTGTGCTTGGCAAGCTCCCCTCAGCTAATCAAGCTGAGCTTCTTCTCTGCACCCCCGGCTTCTCTCCCGAGGCCCAGGAAAACAAGACAGGTGTTGTATCACCCATTTTCCCTGAAAATCTCTATCCTTAATTCAACCTCTAATTTCTTAGTTAGCTGTGTGAATATGGTGTCTTTAATATTTGTTTGCATGTAATAAAATATCATTTCCACTACTTTAAACCCGTCTGGCTGCTTGACTGACCTGACCCCGTAGACGCTGGGTTGCAAGATCCTGCTAAGTTACCCTGCCTCTCGCTAGCTTAAATGAGTGCTCCAGCTAATTTTCCCCAAAGTTGTGTTTTATTGTTTGGTTACTTAGGTGTCCCTCCCAGGACCCCCAGAGAACAGGGTAACAATACAATTGGTCTTAGATTCACTCTGATTTTTTAATTATGGGCAGCCTTATTTAAACCTGAGTCCAAATATAAAACTGGGCTACCATCACCTACAGCAAGCATGGATAGTGGTTTCGAATTATGGGAGTTGTGCTATAACATTTGGGGACTCAAGCTTGGGAACGGCTATCCAGCCATAAGGATGAATAGATTTGCCCGTTTCTGGACTCTTGGTTACACATATGTTTCTTCAGATCCATTTCATTTCTGCATTAATGTGCATTTTAAAAGCTCACACGTAACACATCTTACATCCATATGCTGAATGTATTTTATCACAGAATGTGCATTTATAAACATGTTTTATCAAAATGCACACATTTCAACATGGATTTTAGCCTCACATATGCATTCTAAAATACATTTTTATGATGGCTTTTCAGCCAAGAGCTGCACTGGAAAATCAGGGAAATGTGAAGTTCATAGGGTAATTACCCTTTGGCCTGCACATTAGTTTGGGAGGTATGGATTAGGGCAATTTCCATCAGAACTGACAAATATAGAAATTATTTGAGTATTCTTATCTATGGGATATTTAAACATGCACATTGAGGTTGATGATTTAAGCTTGATTAACATCTTCACCATAGCCCCGATGACAGGTGTGGCTTTTTTTCTGTCGAAGGTCTTGACATGTGAAACCAGGTCTGTTTCTGGCATCATAATGTCATGATTGTTGTGGGGGCCACTTGACTTCCAGAATTCTCCTGAGAGATTTTCATAGAATCATAGAATTGTAGAGTTGGCAGAGACTCCAGGGGCCATGCAGTTCAACCCCGTTATGCCATGCAGAAAGACACAATCAAAGCGCTCCCAACAGAGGGCCATCCAACCTCTGTTTAAAAACCTCCAAGGGAGACTCCACCACACCCCCAGGCAGCATATTCCACTGTTACAACTGCTTTTACCATCAGAAAGTTATTCCTAATTTTTTTTTTCTGAAGTTTGAAGCCACTGCTCCATGTCCTAGTCTCTGAAGCAGCAGAAAACAGACTTGCTCATTCCTCCATATCACATCCCTTCAAATTTTTAAACATAGCTATTATGTAGCTTCTTCGCCTTCTCTCCTCCAAGCTAAACATGCCCAGCTCCCTAAGCTGTTCCTCATAGGGCATCATTTTCAGGCCTTCCACCATTTTGGTCATCCTCCTCTGGACACATTCCAGCTTGTCCATATCCTTCCTGAACTGTGGTGGTAACTATCCTTAACCAGGTCTGAGAATCATGTGATTTTCCAGATGTCAGTGGACTGCCGCCCCCAGCACTCCTCCCCATGAGCTATGCTGGCCAGGACTCATGGTAGGTACAGTCCAGCAACATCTGGAAGGCCACATAATTACCCATTTTCTCATAAACAGTCCTAAAACCTAATTTTAGTCCCAACTAAAGTAGATTCATTCAGTCAGTGGAATTTAGCTATGTGCTGGCTCATCATTCAACAGCTGGGTGAATGGATATATTGGAATCAGGATTAGCTAACAGGATTTTGGTCTTACTTCACTGATGACCTTCTTTGTCAACTCGAAGAATGGATTTGTAGGCAAAAACATTCTTATTTCAGCAGGCTTTCAAAGCAGCAAGTTTTTAAGGAACAGGCTAAGGCCGCTATATTGTTTTAAACTGAACTGGTTTTCATAGCTTTTTCTCTTTTCAGTTGAATGTTGTTCTTTTAAATGTTGATGCAAACTGTTTTAATGCTATGAATAGTTTCATTGTATGTTAATGTTCACTTTTTCTGTATTGTTAGCGGTGTTCTTATCTTTTAAATTGTATGCTGCCGTGAGTCTCAATTTTGGGAGAAAGGCAGGATGATGATCATCATGATGATGATGATCATAGATGGTTGATGGTCATTGACTCAGGCCATTTCCACATTACACTATCATAGTGCTATTATCCCACTTTCAACATCCTATGGAATCCTGGGGTTAGCAGTTTAGGGAAAGGCATTTAGAATTCTCAGCCAGAGAGCTCTTTGGCCTCAGTAAACTACAAAACCCAGAATTCCACAGGATGTCAAAAGTGGAATAATAGCACTATAACAATCTAGTACAGAAATGGCCTCATTCACTGGACCATTCTTTCTTGCCACATCATGTGCACACTTTTTAACTAACCATGCAACCATCTTCATCATCAAAGTGAAAAAAGGCCATATTTGTATGCCTTCAAGTCATTTCCAACTTATGGCAACCTTAAGGCAAACCTCTCACAGTGAAGGGGTTAAATCCAATGCCACTTGAATAGAAAAAATAAGCGAATTGAATTGTGCCTCTGAGTAAATTGCAGATGTCTGTCTTATCTCAAATTTTAGAGAATGGCCTTGCAACATTCAAAGGTCTGGGAATTCACAGGGAGGCACTATACTCCCTACCATTATTTTGTATCATTTTCTAACTAACTCTTTTGTTCTCCTCTGTGCCAGTCAATGATGTAATGGAAAAGTTAACTAAAGATCTTTTTCTCCAGTGATGGGCGGGCTAAGTAAATGATTGATTGCTGACATAGAAGGCAAAAGGTATATAGTGATGCTACCTCAATTAATTGACACAACAGTTCTGGGATAACTGTTGCCCTTGCGCATGGTATTGTTAACAATAAAATGGCTTTTTGATTTTTCCCTGGAAACCTGGTCTTCGCCTCTTTCTTGGCCACAACATTTCTGGTGCGTTGGCCAGGAATCGGGGAAGGGGCTATTCTTCCCCCCTTGACGGACGTTTGGACGTCAGGGATTGCGGGCCCCCCTTGACAAAACCCAGGGCGCCCTCGACCTTTTGTCGAAGAGGTTTGGTTGGGGGAGTGGTGGCATCCCTGGCGACAGCGATCCAGTCAACGGACCTCGGGTTACAGCTGGAAACCAAGCCTCCCATGGCCCTCTGGTGAGTAGACCCCCCTTATGTTTGGGAGGGGGAAGGAGGAACTGATCACTCCCCGAGTTTCGGCCGAGTACCTCTCAGCGGTGGAGAGAGAAACCCCGAAAACTCTTGGTATGGCGGAATAATAAATGAGACGTCTCAGTTCTGGTTTAATGGGCCTAGTGGGAGGTTGTTTGTCTGAATGAAAGATGCGTGTATGAAATGCTTGCAGCATTGCAGTTCTTACGTCCATGCCATGATCGTCCGGATGGCTAAGTCAGTGCTGGAGTGACTGGAGTCAAAACCCCTTTGTGTGGGCGCACGGGACCCCCTTCACCCGTGCGTCAATCCCATTCCTATTGTGTCTTGTCTGGAACTTGGGAGGAAATGGGTGGGGGAGAGAACCGGTAGAGCCTGGAAACTTACTATTGCCGCTGTAGTGTAAAGAGAAAAAAATGGTTCGTTTCCTCTCCAGTTGTCTCTCAGTGTTTGAAGCCATTTCCTGAAGCCCCTCCTTCTTGGGCTCTCTGTTGTTTTAAGCCAGAGGCTGGGAAATGGCAGAAATAAAGTCAGTGCAAAAAACCTCAGGTGTTAATGAGAAATAGTGAGGAAGCAATGCAGAATCTCATTGTTTTCTCTTAAGTGTAAAGAAAAAGCCTGATTTTGCAATTCAGGCAGTGGGAATTTTGAGGTTGGATCCAAAGGGCTTCAGAGAGCCATTAATGTCAAATGTTACAATTAACTGGAAAGGGATCCCTTTGTTCCATGCTAAGAGGCAGTGGGAGCAACTCTCAGCATGACAGGAAATAAGGGGTTTTTCTAGGACCAAGTCTGACCTCCTTGATGGAGATTTAATGGGCCAGCAATTAACAGTCAAAGGGTTTTAGAAGAGATGTATTTTAAGCAGTTTTTGCCTGGTTGGTGATAGCGGGATACACTGATTTTGGGCTAGACATTTATTTAGCCAAGAGGTTTGAGAATAGCAGAAATAAAGTTAGAGAGTTAATGAAAATAATAATAAGCCTTAAGGTGTTGGATAGGAAACAGGGAAAGGAGAAGGGAGGAAAAGATTCTCCTCTAGTACTTTGCAACACTTCTACAGCAAGATAACACAATGGGCAGAGCTCAGCGCAGAGTCTATTGTTTAAAAAAAAAAAGCTGCATTTGAAAAGGAAAGAAAGAAGAAAAAGAAAAAAAAGAAGGAACTCTGCACTCACCAGGAATTCCCCCTCACCCCTCCCTGTTGAAAGAAAAGGAAAAAAAAAAAGAGAAAAGCAAACCTGACAGCCTGGAGACCGTAACACAGGGGGACAGGCAGTTTCTCCCCTTTAATGATAGCAGCGAAGTCTGGTTTCCTGGTAAATTCTCTCATGTCTCAGAAAAGGGAGAAAGGAGACTTCACTGAATATTTAATGAGCTGTCAGTTTGCAAATTCCCATCCATTCACCATCACTTGAGGCTGTGTATGCAGTGGTGGACAAGACTCAGAAGAAATTTGGAAGAGGTCCCATAAGTTTAGATAGTCCCCTGAGGAACCAGAAGAACTACATACAGCCCCGACATATGTTTCAACAAATTACAACCAGGAGGCACAGGCAGAAGAGGTTCAACAGTGCCAGCAGCAGAAGTCCAAGTGGCCCCACTCAGCTCAGCAGTCAGGGGGCTACCAGTGAGTTCAGAGTTATCAATATACACCCTTCACCATGTCAGACCTACTAAATAATAGAACTTTGCTCCAGAATCATGGCCTCACATGTGTCTAACTGGTAGGATTGTCAATAGTTGCTTTTGACCTTGTTCACTACTGAGGAGTGGAGGAGAATAAATCCAACATGAGGAATGGCGAGCCAGCCGGGAGGGCACCAGAGAAGAGGCAGAGTTCCCCTAGCTGATCCAGGATGGGATCCAAATAATCTTGACCAGATGAATATGCTCACTGATTATCAAGTTGGTGGAAACAATGATAGAAGGGATGAAGAGAGCTGTTGAGACTCCAAGCAGGCAGGAGGAAGAGGCAAGTGGAGAAGAAAGAAGACAGAGGCCTAGACTGGGAAGAAATCAGTGTGCAATTTGCAAGCAGCAAAAGGCCAGTCCTTTCTAAGTCAATAAATAGAAAGGAGGAGGTTGGGAAAGTTCAGGAATAATGGACTTAAAAGCTGTAAAACTCTATCTGACAATGAGTTTTTGGAGAAGCAGTTGACATAGGAATCTTGAACACATGGGAATTGTAGTACCTGAATAAGTTTCCGCCAAGAACCCTTGGGAATTCCAATGCAAAAGAACAGAGAAGTAGAGCCCCCACAGAGGCCTTGAAGCTACAGCTGCAGCTCTTTAGGAGACAACGACGCTCCACCCCCACCGGATCCTTTCTGCATGCCTGTTTCCCTGTCCTTCCCCTGAGGGGACAGATGGGGGGAGCAATAATACCAGCAATAAGGAGTGAGAGCCGCTGCCAGCATCAAGAGGCTTCCTGGAGGAGAAGCGATGGCTATAGCAGCCCTCCCCCAGCTGAGGCGCCGGCCAAGGGGGCCAGGCAGATGACAGGGGGGAGAATGGAAGCGGCGGATGCAGCGGAGGCCGCCCGAGGGATGTGGCAGCAGAGGCTGAGAGGATGCAGCCGAGGCTGGGAGAGTTCACCCCCTCCCTTCCTAGTTCGTCTGATGTTTGGAATTTTAGAACCAGGCGGAAGAGGAAATAAAATGCAGCAGAGTCAAGTGGCTGACAGAAAAAGCTAGCAGGGCAGCCAAGAGTCCAGGAGCTGCAAGGGGCTGAAGAGGGCAAAGGGGAGTGGCTTAGCTGCCTATGGCCATACCACGCTGAACACGCCCGATCTCGTCTGATCTCAGAAGCTAAGCAAGGTCGAGCCTGGTTAGTACTTGGATGGGAGACCGCCTGTGAATACTGGGAGCTGTAAGTTTTTGTAAAAAAATCCAAAATGAGTAGAGGTTGGAAGATGAGAAGGTGGTAGGAAAACCCAGAAGAGGAAGAGGGTCTCTGGGAGTGTGCCAATGTGCCCAGTGTGGGCAGAAGAGGCATAGGTGAGAAAAATCTGGACAGATGGTGAAGACAGTCAGAGAAGGATGTGGATATGTGGTGGATATGTGGAAGAAGACAGCAGGGACCAAGTGAGAGGTGATGTATGGTGAGAATCCTTTTGTAGAAGACGACAGCAGAACTCCATGAATAATGTCAGTGGTCAGCAGTTAAGAGGAAAAGTTTTGTTCCTCACCCCATAAACTGCAAAGGGTAAGGATTCGGAGTTGTGCCATTCTGGTGAGAAATGTTGGCAGCAGAAGCATGGAGAATACGGGAAAGGGCCAGTCAGAACTGCAAAGTAGCACCCCCTCACCAGTTCCCGATAAGATGGAAACTGGAAAGGCTCCCTGGCGCAGTCCCAGCGGGATGGAGGAGGTGATGGAGCACCCCTACGAGCAAGCTGGGAGAAGAGGTGACGGCGCACCTCTGAGTTGGGAGGGAGAAAATAAGGGAGCATTTCTGAGAGGCGATAGAGCGCCTCTCCAGTTTGGAAGTGGAGTTGCAGTTGAGGGACTCTGGCTGAAGAAGGCAGAGCAGGAAAAGAGATGCAAGCTGTGAGACAGCTAACAGACCGACAACAGCCCTGAAAAACCCCACACATCATACAGGCTCAAACAACAGACCTGCATTTGTCCACAAGATCATCAAAGATTAAACCACTGTTCTAGGAATCACCCAGAGGAGTCACATTGTACTTGCAGACCTCAGAATTTAAGGAAACTGGAGAAGATGAAACAAAAATCCTGAAGACACAGTAGTTCAACGTGTATGGCCCAGATAACAGCCCTGGCTATGTTTTTGGACTGGATGCCAGCACAGGGCAAGTGGCATGATACCACATTCATCTCCTTAGCCCATTTTATAGAAACCTGTCACTCTCATTCCATGTGCAGCCCACAACAGAGAAACCAGGAGTGTTTTTGTTTTTTCCCAGAGCCCCATTATGATGGGGAAGAAGATGCAATATATACTTCACAGAGTCATAAAGTTGTTACCTTTCAGCAAAAGCCCTTTTGGATGGATTAAGGGAACATAACTCTACAGGAAAGACTTAGTGTGTTAGGGAAAGCTCTGAGTACGACAAGGGAGAAAATGTTAAAATAGGGGTTTCTTTCCTTACAAGCACAGGCACACCCTCTCAAACCAGGAGACATGAGTGAAGGATTGGGAGTAACCTGGACATGGGTGGAGACCTATCAGGTGGTAGTGACAACCCCCACTGTGGTAAAGGTGGCCAAGATGCTAAACTCAGGACACATGCATGATCAGATTTTGAATATGGAAGAATATCATGGGTTGAGGTAGGTGTAGGAAGGGCAGGAAGTTGGTTTGCCCATTTTATCACTAGGGATTGGAAGATATGTGTAAATGGCAAACGGGTATGCCCAGGGAAATGTCTCAATGTTAATTTCTTTCCAGTTATAGCATAGGTTTTACTGGGTTGAGTGAGAAAAGGGGGGTTGGTCCTCCATAGTCAGTTCTGGAAAGCAACCAGTTATTACAATGGTAAATAGGTATATGGTTTATCTCCTGGGATTATCACTTTTCACTCAGTGCACAAATTGATATAGTGTGGCTGGCCAAAAATGAAAAGGATTCACAATAAAAGCAACAGGTACATGACAACACATGATCCCCATGGAGGGAATTGGTTTTCATGTAAGGCAGGTGCGTTGTTGGCTATCAGCCCAGCATGAAACTATCTCTTCAGTTGTGAAGGGGTACTCAGCATTTTGGTAAAATACAACCTGTTGTCATTATGTAAATGAGTTGAATGCTAAAGAAGGGAAAATGCATTTTGAAGTATACAATATTAGAAGATCATTCTAATGGTCTGCAGGCATGTGGACAAAATTGAGTTCCCTAAGTAAGTATGGGAAAAGGCACAGTAAGCAAAAGTACTTTGTACTAACATAATGGCTTTCCTAAATCTGCCTGTCTTTACTCTGCATGTTAAAGTGATTTCTAATCTGTAAAGCTCAAGTCAATGGAAGAAGGAAGTTGTTGTGTATGCCTAACTGGTGGTTGCAGAAGGGGGGTCAGAAGAATTCTGGCTAGATGATACAATTTGGCGCTCCGGAGGCCGCCAAAATTGTACATCAGACCCAGCAACTGCTGAGGAATTGAAGATTGGGGCTAGATTTCTGCTGGGGTTACACCAGGAAGCTAACCTCTCTACGCACAAATCAGACCCCCTCCGTTATTGGGAACAGCGGGTAATGTGTGTTAATGAATTCTAATGTTGCTATGTATCACTTGTACTATAAGGAAGAAGGAAATAGTACATGCTTGAAATTGCAAAGTTTTGAATTTAGCATGAAGGGGGGAATGAAGGGGTTAAATCCAATGCCACTTGAATAGAAAAAATAAGCGAATTGAATTGTGCCTCTGAGTAAATTGCAGATGTCTGTCTTATCTCAAATTTTAGAGAATGGCCTTGCAACATTCAAAGGTCTGGGAATTCACAGGGAGGCACTATACTCCCTACCATTATTTTGTATCATTTTCTAACTAACTCTTTTGTTCTCCTCTGTGCCAGTCAATGATGTAATGGAAAAGTTAACTAAAGATCTTTTTCTCCAGTGATGGGCGGGCTAAGTAAATGATTGATTGCTGACATAGAAGGCAAAAGGTATATAGTGATGCTACCTCAATTAATTGACACAACAGTTCTGGGATAACTGTTGCCCTTGCGCAAGGTATTGTTAACAATAAAATGGCTTTTTGATTTTTCCCTGGAAACCTGGTCTTCGCCTCTTTCTTGGCCACAACAACAGGATTCTCTTGGGAAGATTTGTTCAGAAGGGGTTTGCCACCATTGCCTTTCTCTGAGGCTAAAACAGTGCGACATAGGCCATTTCTGCACTAGTCTGTTATAGTGCTATTATTCCACTTTCAACATCCTATGGAATCCTAGGGTTTGCAGTTTAGAGAGGGGCCCTTTAGGAATCCTAGGAATCCTTTTAGGCCCCTCCCTAAACTACAAACCCTAGGAACCCACAGGACGTTGAAAGTGGAATAGTAGCACTATAACAGGCTAGTGAGGAAATGGCCTTACCCAAGGTCACCAACTGGTTTCCACGGCCAAATGGGAATCTGACCTCTAGTCTTCCAGAGTTGTAATCTAACACTCAGACTACGATACCACAGTGGCAATTCCTTAATGTCAGTGCAAAACAGATTCGAGCATGCACTGGCATCCTTCGACGAGGTTGCAACAGTTTAAATAATTTTACATAGCCTGTAAATCATTTCATGTCCCCTTGCAAAAATTCTATCGATTGTTTTGCAGCCTAATCAATAGGAATACCAGATCATATGATGAATGCTCCTGGACTTTACAGCCACTGAATGCAGATGAGGGAATTGCTTAATTGAACAGTGATTTTTCCCAACTCTCAGATTTCAGTTATCAGTCTCATAATTGCATCAATTACTTATATCTAAATGGTAGAGAAATGAATGTCACTGCAGTAGCTATTACAGTTTTCCATAAAGTGTACTTGAAAGTTTGTAGCAACAGCTAAGACTGAGAACACCCTTCCAGTAATATGCATGAAATCATTATGACTATATGCTTAGCTCCTCCAGCTTTGGTTTAGAAGACTACAACAGGCATAGGGAGCCTTTGGCCTTCCAGTTGTTTTGGACTTCACCTCCCAGAAGCCCCAAGCTAATGTGATTGATGGATTATGGGAACCGTAGTCCAAAATGTCCAGAAAGCCACAGGTTGTCTACCAGTAGTCTAAAACTATTGGACCGATTTCCATTCCCTCTTTTCCCTCTATTCTCTTTCTTATCTCTAAATCTAACTAGTCTTTGAGAACAGCACCTCCATTTTCATGGTGCATATGAACCGTGGTTGCAGGTGTTGGCTTCCATGTTGATGGGGTGGGGAATCCACTCCGAGTTTTAGTCTGAACTTCCAGGGAATGATCCAAGGTGCTGTCCCTATTTGGGGAGTATAAAATTGGTCAGCAAAAAGGCGCTGAACCATATTTCCTATGGGCTCAGTAACTTAGATAGCTCCTTTAGAGTTCAGACTAAAGCCCATAGTGGATTCACTGCCCCAAAAGACACAGGAGTCAGCTGCCACCACTGAACTGCACTTGCAGTTCTGCTTGTTGCAGGCAATTATCTGTAACTGGTTCTCAAATACTAGCAGAAACTATCTGTATTCCCTGTTTCACAGGCCTCCTCTTTTCTTTCTGTTCCCCCCACACACATACACATATCATTTGTTTTATTTAGGCCTGCTGAGTCTGCTGGGAGCTGGATACTGCCCTTCCCCTCCTGTCAGGTGCACCTGGTTGAAAGGAATTTATGCTAAGAACACTGACTTTTTTTGCTGAATATTTATGAATGGGGACTTGCTGTCCCAGCGTTTCCTTCTCCTCCACTAGAAGCAGATGCCAACATCCCAGCACGAGCATCTTGCAAGTATTGGCTTTTCATGTTCCTGGATAGCTTACCTCAGGTATGAATAAGTCTTCGACCAGGGGCTGCTAAATAATGAAGGAGAAAGCAAATGCAGCCTCCCCCATTTCAATTGCTCTGCTACTCCTCGCGTTGCTCTTTCATGGCTTCGTGCTGCTATCTTCTGTTTCAGGACAAACTCTTATTGTCTTCCCGATCAATAATTCAGCCCCTGTGCTTTGAATACTTATCTGAGTGAATGTGCACACTCAGTGTTACACCGTCCCTCCCACAAGATATGATGACTTGTATCTGTCTAAAGCTCCTATAATTCATCAAGCACAGCTATAAGATGCCACGGTCCTGTGTATCTGGGGTTTTTTAGTGCATTTCATTAAGGCATTTTCAAAACACATACAAAGAAAACAGAAAAAGAAACAACAAATAACAAACAGGAAAAGCTAAAAGAAAAAGAAATGCTGAAAAAGATAATAAAGAATGATTAAAAATGGAAATACACATTTGGGTTCCAGTTTTCGTAATGCAGATTATATATGACTATAGGAAATAACTTTTTTACTTACAAATACCATTCAACTAATTATTTTCTGAATATACCAATGGTCAAAACCTATATTCAACATATTGTACTCTTTTTCTTTGCAAAAAGCATATTGAAAGTTCCCAGTCTTTCAAAACAAAAAGTCACCAATGATTTTTCTCTTAACAGTATTGTTAATTGCCCGTTTCAGCTAAGTCCATTTGTTTTAT
>CAOKZL010002795.1:0-156483 GCA_948472985.1 Iguana delicatissima | reverse complement strand
TTAAGCTTCCAATCCCCATGACATGGTTCATCACCATTTGGTAGTTGCTGGTGCCTAACCTTGAGGGCTTTTCAATTTCTCTTTGGTTCAAGTAGTCTGCCCTGCCATTTCAGACACAATGCTGGATACAGCCACCAAGGCCTGGTGTTCCTTTCAGGATTGTTACCCAAGCTACTATCGCTGGGGCCTGAGACTTTAATTCCTCTACCCTGCCTCTGAGTCCCCAATGGATAGTTATTTCCAAGCAACTCTGCATTAAGTCTTCAATGGCACTATGGGGTAATCGAATTGACAGGTAGCAGCAGCATTAGCTAGCAAAACCAGTGTCTTCTTTCAGGATGCTGGACCTTCCAGTATGCCCCTACCAAAATAAGAGACGGGGAGAACACTGCATGGGTTCAGCCTGAGCAAGGAATCTAGCACTTTTCCAGTGTAACACAAGCAGGGAAGCAAGAAGGTAGTGGAATGTATTACAGCCCAAGTTAGACCACCTTGTAAACTCCAAGAAAGGACAGTAGGAAACTCTGCTTGTCTGGAAGGTACTCCCCGTCATCAAGTGATCCATATCAATCAGTTATTAAACATATTAAACAGTGACTGCATTTATATTCCTCCTTTCTTATGTGGAATCAAAGGTTGTGTTCATCAGGTTCCCAGACAGTCTCCTATCTCAGACAAGGTAGGTAATTTCCTGAGGCTAGGGATGGCTGCATGGGGTTTTTGCCAGAACTCTCAGAGGGGTACATTGCTACTAAACTGGCCACTGCTATCACTGTCAAAATTTGGTGGCTGCCACTGATTCAAGCCTTTAAAATTTGGCTGCAGCTATTGTCTACAGTGCACAGAGACAGGAAGGAAGCAAGCAAAGAGAAGAGGAAAGACAGAAGAGAAGAAAGGACAAGAAGAAGGAATAAAAAAGGAAGGGGGCAAGTAAGAAGAAGCAAGAAGCAGCTTCAATTAGGTATTGTTGCATGTGGCTAAGTGAACAGACACGTAATTTTTTCTGACAGCCACAGTATGGCCAAGTTTCAGCAGCAACAGTAGCAGCAGGATGAAACACAGAGGGCACAAAAATGGCCACGAGTGGACATGTGCAACTTGCAGTTGCCTACTTCTGGTTAAAGCACTGAACAGACTGAGCTTCCAAAAGATTACTGACTGATTTGGTTGCCTTCAGGTTATGTCCATGTCTTGGGCACAAGGGGGAGTAGTTCTTGGTAGTCAACTATCTCCCTGCAATTCTGCTGTCCACCCACCTTTGATTTTCTCTGGACTGGAAGAGAAGACAAATTCCACACTTGCTTCAAAGGGAAACCGTTCATCTGGAGAGAAAACAGAGGTGAGTAAGTCAACTGGGTTCCAGTAAACCAAGTGACATCCTGTCTCACAAATAAATCTCTTTCCAGGAATAAGCCTCTCCTCTCACCTCTCCAGGCTTCATCCAGTTCATCTTTGCTAAACCAGAGTTGGGTGCTGTGAATGGTGCAAGTGTGGAACTGGACTCCGAACACGACATCCCGTTCTCCTCCATGGAGCTGCTTATGGTAGCATTTTACCTGAGGGCAGAAGAGACAAGGGTGGTTAGACAGCACAGCTTTCCCCCGGCATGCAGGCTTTTGTCATCACCCTACTCCACACATGCACACAGAGAAAGGGGGAGGAGTTCTGTATCTCATGAAACTTCTTAGGTCCTGGCCACACTCACCATGACATCACCCTTCAAGAGCAAGGCTGGCTCCAAAGTGATGCAGATCTTCTGAGTCCCACCTGTGCCATGGAGGCTGCTGCAAGACACAAGCAAAATACAAGCAGAACTGTGATTGTATTCATGAATAGAAATAGGTCTCTATGCTAGAACCATCCACAATTGTGATTGTCAGGATGCATGGCTCCTTTCACAATTATTTGCTGGAATTTGAATGTGTATTAGAATGTGTATTTGAAGGTGTATTAGAACAGATCAGCTAGCTTTGGCATAGCTAGAGTTAGCTAGAGTGCTACAAAGTATCATTTGCCAGTATTGATTGCAACTATGTATCTGTTTGAAGCTTGTTCGTGGTACCCAGGTATCAAGTGGTTAATTGTTCCACTGCTTGCTGCTACAATGGAGCCAGTGAAGGGGGCAAAAATCATATGAAAGTATGGAAATGGAAATAAAAGTGTGGAAAGGTGTTGTGAGAACTGGAAATGCTCAAAGATAAGAGTGCAGGAACTTGTGCCGGCCTCAAGGAGGAAAGATGTGTAAACAGCTGTGGGGCTGGGAAATATCTACAATGGGGAGATGATGTGAGATTTATGACCCTCCCCAATCACAACTTTGCACACCTAAATTTGTATGGAAAGGCATAAAACCTGTAAACCACCATGTTTGCTATAGGCCATTTCTACACTAGACTGTGGTAGTATTATTATTTCACTTTCAACATCCTATGGAATTCTAGGGTTTGCAGTTTGCAGCTGGCCCCTCCCTAAACTGCAAACCCCAGGATTCCATAGGATGTTGAAAGTGGACTAATAGTGCCATAACAGTTTAGTACGGAAATGGCCTTAGTCCAAGCAAGTTCAAACGCAATCTGCTGTGTCGCTTGCTTTGTGACAAATAAACACTGCTGTTTAACTCTGAGTGAAGTTTGTGGAGTGCAAGGTATCCCAGGATATGACAGTGAGCTAGGTATTTGCCCTACAGAAAACCATGCTCATACTCACTAGATCCCCGAGGTATAGACCAGCTGCATAGACTGGTAGATCTTCAGGAAAGGTTGGTAACCTAGGACAGGAAAGACGGGGTTATCATATAGGACAGGCTGAGAGAATATCACATTTCTATGGTGGAAGGCCTTTACCTCTCTCTGCTGTCAAGAAAGAAAGAACAATGTAAGTTCATACACAAGCATGTGCTAGAATAGAGGGGAGGTGTGAGCATGTATTTAAATGTGTGTGTATGTCATGTCTCTCACTGGTGGGTTATCAGGATATTACTTTGCACACTTATGGCACTTACCTCCTCCAGCCTCAAAAGTAGGGATAGATGGGAGCAGGACGTGATGTAGAAAGAGCGTATTGCTGTTCATCTTGATTGTGCCCGAGAGCAGCCCACTGAAATAATGGATGTACCTGTCCACAGGGGAAAAGAACAATGGGTCAGTCACAAGCTATTAGGTACACCCACAGGTGAGCTGAACTAGCAGTCTTGCCACTTCTTCTTCTTCTCACTTGGTATGGGGAAAGTATGGCCCATAGGTTACATTGAGTCCCTAACCCCTTTTTGTGATCTCTCCAAGTGCCCTTAATAAATTTAATTAAATGAATATTTATTGAAGAATTTTTTTTGAATGAATGTTATTTCTTTTCATTTACTGCTTCATAAATTAATTTAGTAATATATAACGAAAATCTAATTTTTAAATTTTGAAAGCCCCCTAACCAAAACTTCTAAAGAGAAAAAAAAGTATAGCCTTTGAGCACTTGGCTAACCAGAAAAGCAGCCCCTGCCTTTCCTAAAGTTGCTCAACTTTGTTTTAACTCTTAAAATCTAACTCCCTTTCTTAAAACTTTTAGCCAAATGGAACAACTTAAAAGTGAAAAGGGAGGGGACATACAATGGAATGTTTCTCAAAGAACTTTTATGTACGGAAGAAGACAGGGATGGAGGCCACTGGGCCTGTCAAGGAATTGGAAGTAGGGACAATTGTGGAAGGCAGAGAAACCAGGCATTTGCCAAAGATGTGATAGTAGCCCCCCTCCCCAATAGGGATGCTATTCACATTTTGCATCCAACTTATACCACACTATTGGGGCAGATATTCTAATATTAGTTTATATTATGCCAACACCTTTTCCCATGCTAAGGATTTTTTAGATGTGGGAGGTTAAAAGGGAGCATAATGCAAGTTTGTGTATACTCTCTCTCTCACACACAGACAGACCGACAGAGGTGCGTGTGTGTGTGCGTGCATGCGCGCGCACACACACATCCCTTTTCCCATGCTCTGGATTTTGTACATGTGGGAGGTTAAAAGGGAGCATAACACAGGTTTGTATACACTCTGTCTCTCTTTCACACACACACACACACATATATGCACATGCACATGCACATGCACGCACACAAACACACATCATTTCCTTTTGTTCACCTGAAGCCTCCCATAGAACGCCCTTAAAACAGCCTGATAAAATGTCCTTCAATATGCAACCATTTTAAAAAAGCCTTCTTGGCCATTAGAAGTACAGAAAAGAAAGTGGGAGTGAGTCTCACCTCTTCTGGGAAGGTTGCAGGGAGGCAGCCACTTTGTCCTCACAGAACTTGCGCATAGTCAGAGTGCTGAGAGCCTGGTCTGCACTGAGGAAAGAGGAAAGAAAGAGACATGTGTGTGCGTGTGTGCTCACACCCTTGGCTGCATGCCACTGAATGAAAAAGTCATGTTCTACCTGGATTTTGCCCACAGAGACTGGGCCTAAGCGAGACAATTTCTGAGGAAAGGAAGAAAAAGAAATTTGGGAGAGGGAGAGAGAAAGATAAAAAAATTGCAAGTGAGGGAGAGAGAGAAGTGGCTGCACAGAAGGGTTATGGTCTGTACACAAGTACAATTTCTTGCTACCCACATGAGCCCTGGTGAGTACCTTGCAGAGATTTTGCTGTAGTGCATATAGGCTGCTACAATGACACCTGTCTTCCCCTTGTTGCCCTAGTACAAGAAAAGAGAATGTGTTAAACATTGGAAGTAGTACCACTGAACAAAATAAAAAAGTAGGTTTTCCTTGGGGCGAGCTTGGAGGGAAGGAGAGATAGAGGGCTGAATGAGAAATGAGATATCTTGTTGTTCTTCGTGAATTCTAATATCTCTTCTTCCACATCCCAGCTTTATATGTTTCTTGCCACCTCCTTCACTCAGTCAGTTTGGGGGCATTCCTGCGCAACCCATCCACATTCAAAAACTTAACAAGCTCATGATTTATCAGTACGGCAGAGAATCTAGCTGGAAAGATGTGCAGCTACTGGGTTCAGCTCCCACAATCACAAAGAAGCTTGAATGCCAACCTACAGGACACAATGGGGAGATTCCTGCCAGCTCATAAAGTGTCCAACCTGGAGGCTAGTCTACCCATGCCCTTAAAGTTATTATTTATTTTATTAAATAATTTTATCCCACCATTTTCTTGTAAGATCTCAGGGTGGCAAATGCATTAAGCCAGAGCTTCCCAAATTGTGTGTCATGACACATACTAATGTTGGCTGCAGTGTGTAGGTGTGTCGTGCAAATGTAATAGGTTGAAGGGACTGCCTCACGGCGGGCCGGGCCTGGGTGAAGGGGCTGCCTCTGCTGCTGCCCTGGGCTGAAGAAGACTCCGCCGAGGGCAGTGGTGGCAGGCCAGGTATGGGTGGAGAGACTGCCTTTCCTGCTGCTGTCACCCTGGGCTGAAGAAGACCCTGGCAAGGGCAGCAACAGCAGGCCAGGTCCTTATGGAGGGGCCGCCTCTTCTGCCACCACTGCATCAAGGAAGACCCCGGAAATGACGGCGACAGGGGTCAAGCTCGGGTAGAGGGGCTGCCTCCACTTACTGAATTAGTTACTGAATTATGGTGTCACGAAATGATGCACGTCTAAAAAGTATGTCACCAACATGAAAAGTTTGGAAAGTTTTGCATTAAGCAACACAAACAATGCAAAAAAAAATTCCATATTAAAATAAATTAACAATTTAATTAAAAAAGCAACTGAACAAGTTAAAACACAATAAAAAAGCCACAAGAGCTTTAAAAATCATATGCATCCTTAAAAGTAAAATAGGCCAAAGGCTTTAGTAACAAGCCATGATTTGACCTGGCTTCAAAAGAAACCAAGGTTGGCACCAGCCGGGCCTCCAAGGGAACGGCATCAGAAGTGAGGCACCATAGTTGAGAGGATCCTCTCCCCTTTGTCCTCCATATTCTCACCTCCCAACTGTCTGGACACAGAGAAGACCCTTTGGGCAGGCATATATAGAGGTGGAGAAGTTGTACTTCAAGCACTGAGGCCCCAAGCCATTTAGGGCTTTGAATGTCACCGCCAGCACCTGGAATTCAGAAGTGACTTTGCAGCCAGATCCACAACTGAGCATTTTAGTGCTCTGAGCCTCTGCAGTTCTACTACTCTTGTTACAGGTGGCAGTTTTATGGGCATACCTAACAGTCATGGTCTGCAGAAATTAGCTATGGTATTTTGGGAGTGTAGAAGTTGTTGTCATCAAAAATAGTAACTTTAACGGACTTTCCTTTCTGGCTAATTCATATTAAGCAACCTTAGCTGTCCTGCTGTTCTGCCTTCCCCATATGCACAGCAATTCCTGCCACTTTTCCATCTATAATGGCAAGCAGGATGGGAGCTACCCGCCCTCTCTCCAGCACCTTGCAGTGAAGCACAACCACATGCTGAGAGTCTGAATTCAGCCAGGTCTCCATGGCTTTGCAGATGGAGCAGATTTTGTCCAGTGGTGGGGCATGCAGGTCTGGCCAGCCAAAATCTTGCACCTGTGCCAAGGAAAGAGAAAAAACACCAGAGTTAAGGAGCATGTACATATAGCATCAGAACAGATGGAGAAGAGATATCCAGAACTACAGAAGAACATCACATTCTGCTGGCAAAGATCCAAGTTCAATTATTATAATATACTATGCAAAAATTAAATGCATTTTTATCTGTGGGTTTGGAGGACAGAGGGTTGTAAAAATGTGCTCCCTTGGGTATTAAAGTGTTTATCAGACAAAATGTACATTTAAATGAACCTCCCTCCTCAAACTTTGAAGACTGCAAAATTACTCCCTCTGTTGGCCAGAATCCTGTTGGGGACTTACATCTTCGGAAATGGACTTCTGTCTGTGGGAATTAGAATCGAGCAGTTCTGTAACATCTGTATCCAGTACAAGGCTCCAGTTACGCTGTTGTGTGGGGGAGCCAGCAAAGTGACTGATGCACATTGGGATTGATACATGTGGGTTAGGGAGCAACAATGCACATCGGTGGAGCCTGATATGCACCAGGACACTGCTGCCGGTGTCCCGTTATGCATCTTCAAAATTCACTAACAGGGGTTCTTAGCGCCCCTGCTATGTCCTTAAGTATGTATAAAGTTATGTAACATACATTATGATAGAGCAGAGCTTTCCAAACTTTTCACGTTGGTGACGCATGTTTTAGAGATGCATCATTTTGCGACACAGTAATTCAGTTTTACTAGCAAACTGTAGGTTAAACTAACCCCTTATAAAAGATAAAGACATATACATAAATTGTAATAAATGTATGGGGACACAACATATCTCATAAAAACTTTTCATATATTGTTAAAAATATATGATTTATAAATAATAACATATATTTCCAAAATTGTAGAAAACACACTTACACACTTCAGGTGACACACTAACGTGTCACGGCACACTGTTTGGAAAGCCCTATGATAGAGTATTCTGGCCTATATTGGTTGATTTGGGAAAGCATGGCCATATTTCACTAGTGTGAAATCATGTTGTTTTTTTTAATTTACTGTGTATCTGAGGAAAACCTGTGCAGCTGCAGCAAATACTAATTCAGTCTCTTATTTTATGCATATATGCATTTGATGACCTGCAGCAAAAAGACACTGTGTGCTAATTACACAACAACACATCAGAATAGTTCATTCGAATTAGAGATTAAGCTACGAGACTGGTTTCACTAAAGAAGCAGAGGAGGGAGGTATCCAGACTCAGGATGGGTCTTGACAGGCCATTGAGCATAGTGCCAATATACTCAATGGGGCAACTGTCCTCCACTTCAGCACCTGTTATCCCCAAAATGTGGTGTGTTGGCCAGAATCCTGATGGGGACTTATATCTTTGTAAATGGACTTCTATCTGCAGGAATTAGAACTGAACAGTTCCGTAACATCCATATCCAGTAAAGGTTGCTGCTGTTACGCTACTGGGGGGGGCAGCAAAGAGACTGATGCACATTAGAATGGGAATATTCCTCTCTCCTTTGCTCTGATGAAAGTATCATTGGACACTCCATGCTGAACTTGTGATCTGCTTACCTTCCATTGGAGCAGAGGTTGGAAAAATTACTTTGGGGACTATAACTCCCAGAATCCTTCAGCAGGGAGGGCCAGTGGCCATGCTCACTGGAGGACACCGACAGCTGAAGTTTAAATCCTCCCCACCTTTTCCAAGGTCTACATTTGGGAGTTGAAAAAATTATTTTACATCTGTTCCTCCTGTGAACCTCAGAGAACCACCAATACAGTATCAATCAAGATGAGCTTTCCTGTCAATATAAGGGTCCTCTCCATGCAGCTCCTCTCCCTCTTACCTTTGGGTTTAGCCTGATGATGTCATGTCGTTTCTCTGACAGGTTCAGGAGCTGTAGGAAAAAAGAGACATCTGACTGGTCCACATAATTTGCAGGGATCCTTTAGCAAGGGCTGTCAACCAATCCTTACTTTTACTTGACTGACCAAAATTCTTTCATCTGGCAGATATGATGTGAAAGATGACACATCTCCAGATTCCATTTTCCCTCCAGCCCTGGAGTTATCAAATTTCATTGGGGTTTCCTTGCCCCACAATCCACCCAAGAGACATTTTTAAAATCAAACATTGACAATCCAACCCTCTACTCTTGTTTTGATTTGTATTTTCCTTTCCACAGTTGGACCTGCCATTAGGCAGAGGAAGGATGCAGATTTGGGAGGTAGTAGCAAGATTTTGGAGGAGAAATGCATTGTCTTCCCTGTGCCACTAAGCTATCCTATTGCTTTCTTCAGTGCTCCAGAAAGAGGACCCTTTCACACAACACCATTATAAAACTATGACTCTTTTACTGGCATAGTTCCATTCTATAAAATCCCAGGATTGGTTTAAGGAGGAGCGCTTAGAATTCTTGGCCAGAGAGCTCTCATGTATCATCAAACTACAGATCCCAGGATTCTGCAGCACAAAGGCATGGAACACAAGGGGGCACCATCATGTTGTTTGCCTAAGGCACCAGAACACATTGGGCTGGCCTTGAGTCTTTTCCTAAGCAGCTTCATACACTGCAAAGCTGCAGGGTGCATTGTTATCCTGTGTTTCCTGTTTCTTTGCAAGGTGACTTTCAAAATGTAGCCTTACTCTAGCCCACAAGGTGTCCAAACCTTGCACTGGATGCTTGCAAGTCTTCAAAATTAAGGAGACATCAAGGTTGCATTTTGGATAGGACACTGATGTGGAAGGACAGGCACAGTGGAGAGCTTTGAATTTGGAGATGTTCAAAGTCTCCTTCAATTTCATCAAAGAGGCGGGCATATCCTACATGAGGGGGTGGTCAAATTCCTGCTTTCTAGAGGTTTGTGGACTGTAACTCCCAACCTTCATCATCAGAAGCTCTGCTGCTGAGGGCAGATGGCAGTGGCAGTTTGACAACATCTGGAGGGCTACACTTGGCGCACTCCTGCTCTAAACACTCATTTATTTAAACCCACGAATCCAGAAAGCAAGCAATTTCGATTTTAAGCATCTAGCTTATACCAACTATTCCCCATGAATTTCCACCCCTTTCTTTCCTTGGACTTACCATATACTTGTCCTCATGCTTGGACTTTAGCATTTGGGCTACCTCCCGAAGGTTGCCACGGTAACGTTGCTCCTCCAAGGCAGGGGGGAAGAAAACTGAAATGATGCGCTCAGTGATGTAGATGAGATCAAAATCATACTTGCGTTCCATCACGTGGTCCAAACTGAAACTCCTAAATAAAGGAAGGAATATGTTTTGAGGAACTCACCCTTCATGGCTATTTTCTAATCCTAAAAGGCCTAGCATTTCACAGTGCACCAGGAATCTAAGAAAGAAAAGTTAACGCAAAACAGCAAACTATAAAAAGAGGTTTATCACTGTGGTTTCAAATCTACTGACTGTACATTGTCTGCATGCGCCTGTACAATTGCACAGGTGCGTTTCCTAGTACTTAGCCAAAGTCTAGCCCCTTGGAATTTCCACACATTAGATCTAGTCTTGCCCTTTTGAGCAACAGAAACCAACTCTGCTTCATTTTCTGTATGACAGAAAATAACTTAGTGGTCTCAGAAGACAAGTCAAAATGCAACTGCTGAAATGGACTGGAGACCATGAAAGCTTACCCCTAGATAACACTTAGTCTCAAAGGTGATACAGATTCCTTTATATCTTTTTATGATAAGTCAAGGAACAGGTTTACCATCTCACCTGCCATGGGTAAACATTAGGGCATAGTCTCACTTCAGAAGGTGGTGGCGTTTGAAGAAGGACCTTATCACCAGGTTTTAAGTTATTGTGGGAATTAAAAGAGGAAGAAGAAAGGAGATATGGGGATAGGGTAAGCATGTCCTTACCCAGACATGAAGGGATACAGCTTGCTATGTTAGAGTCACAGATAACGGCCTAGAGCTGTAGAGTGCTTGTTCTGGAAAGCTTAGTGGGACTGATCCAAAAAAGCATGAAGCATTTTTCACAAATATTTTTCAGCAGTATCCAAAGATGTCCCCCAGGTCTTCATTGTTTCGGTTGTATCAAAAGTGAACAATAGTATTTATCCATTCAGAATAAGGCCAGTGCTTCCTTAATTACCCTAACTTGTCTTTAATGATGGGAACATGCCGTCGCTCAGGGTAGCTACACAGCTTCATAAGTTCCTTGCATGTTTTGGGCAATTCCCATGTAACTGATCCAGGAAATGTCACCCTCATTCTTAATTGGCTTCCTCTCCCTACCCTCAAGCCTGCCTCATATGGCCAAATCTGAATGGCTAAATACCAACACAATGCCCATTTCACTACATGATTTTCAGTCGTCTGGAACTTCTCACTTGACTAACTGTGGAAGAGAATTACACAGTAAACTGAAAGGAAAAATGAGACCAAATCAGCAGCACAGATTTTTTTTAAAGGAGAGAACTACCAAAGGTAACATTTCCATAACAAAAGAATGTTGAGGGGGAAGTTTCTCCCCGTTCACCTCTTCTGATGAAAATCAAAGTCGGAGAATATTTAGGGCCCTAATCTTTCACTTACATGCCAGCTTCATATACTTTTGGTCAGACGCCTCATCAGGCCACTTCCCCAAACGCCCAGCTTCCATTCTGGAGACTAGTATTAGATATGTGCATATATTTGTTATGCTCAAGTATAAACTGGGCCCGTTCTGCATGCACACAAATCACTCACTGAATTCTCATTCTTGGGCTCAGTTCTTTAGATCTGCTCTGGAAAGATTATTTCTCAGTATGTTCTTAATTTAATACTTTGGGAACTTGGCACAAATAAAAAAAGAATTCCTTAAGGGTGTAATCATATACTCAAGATAGGGATGGAATGGAATTAGGATAAGACAGAAGCCTGTTACATGGGACTCTGGGGAACTGTAGGGACAGAAGGTCTGAGCACACTCTCCCCTATCATCATGTAGCCTCTGCAACTCCATTAGACTAAATTCTTTGAAACAAAACATTTGGAAATGAGTCTGCATTAGAAATGAGCTCATGTATCTGGGACTTAGCTGACTTGGTACTGAACCTTTCTTGATTCTGAGATCATGGTATTTCCTCTTGGCCTTTCTTCTTGTTGAACATGAAGAATTGGAATTAGTCACAGCATTCCAGATGCATGCCTTTGATAATTAAGTAAGGGCATTTAAATTACTGCCTTCTGAAAGAAATGTTGCTTGCAGAAGTTACAGCATAACCTACACTCACCAAAGACAGCCTACATCTGGGTGTGGTAAACAAAAAGCTGGCTAGGAGGTGCCCTGCTTCTATACTGCCCTGTTCTACTTCACGCTCAACTACTGTTTGGCTTTTGAACCCAGGGCATAGAACCTTACCTGGGCAGCGTGTTCCGTTGCTTTGCAGTGTTAAGAGACTTGGTGGAGCCCTGAAAAAATCAAAGTGAAGGAGAAGGAAGGAGGTCAGCAATTAGTGAAAAGGTATGAGGATAGCAGTACCGCCAAAAGCAAAAATAACAAAGAGGAGGAAGACGAGAGGACAATGGCACAGGCAGCAGTGGACTGAAAATGACCCTCACTAGCATGTATGAACCTGAGTAGCAGACAGCATTCTGCTGGTCTTTTCTTAAGTCATTGCCACCAGGACTTCCAATAAGGAAACGACTGGCAGACTGGAATGCTGGGCTATAAAGGTCTTGGTCTGATCCAACATGGCTCTTCTTACATTCCTATGTTCTCACCACTGACAATAATCATTCATACACCACTGTCATGTTCTTTCAATTGATAACAATCATGTAAGAAATCAAAACAGGAAAATAGAAAACACTGGACTTGGAAAGAAGTTGGATCTCAACTAGTTCTTATTGTCAAACCTTTGGAAAAGGGACTAACATTGCTGTCAGCCTCTTTTTAATCTGATGAATATTAACACTAATGCCATAATAAAGCTTATTACAAATGCTTAAGCTGCAATGAATTTGTTGGTCTTTGAGGTGGTGCAAAAACTACTTTCCCTTTAAAATATAAACTTAGTAAATATACTCACAGCCTACTTTCCTGAGCCTTTTCCTAAGAGTAGTAGGTGAGTCTCACCAAACTACCCAACTCTCCCTGTTTCCCTGAGAAGAAGGCAGCTTTTTCTTTTTCTTGCCAAAGTCAGTGTCTGCACATTCAGGAGACTTGTGGTGCCTTTCTTTTGACCAACAGTTTACAAATGAAACATTCAGGTGTCTAGCAGACAGAACTGAGCTTGCACACAAGCAGCGCTAGTGTGCAAGCCTTGGGAGGGCCCTCACAGCTCATCAAGTGTTCATCAATGTTGGGTCTGTGTACTAGTTATCAAAGATCAGCTCACTGGTGTTTTCAAAGGACTTTCCATTAGTCCACTTCCTGGATTGCTTACTTTTAACAGCAGATTTGTAACGATCATTCCCTATTTTTAAACACTTCATTTATTCTTATCACCATAAAGCAATAGATGACACTGACAGACAGACAGACAGACAGATTCATATCTTCTCTTCATTTTTTACCTAGCCAGGTGGAGTATAACAGACATGCTACTTTTTAATTAATTTTTAATTTAGAAAAAAAACTTTTAAGAATAGGAAAAGGAAATGACCAAAAATCCTCCCACAAACAAAATTTGGGAAGTAATAAAGAAACATTAGATCAGTAGTTGTTAACCTGGGGTCCTCAGAGCCCTCACTGGGGGTCTGTGAAGCCCTAGTGCTGGATAGCAACAGCAACAGCAAACAGTGTTTTCCTGTTACTGAACCTTGCTTTGAGATTATTTCAATAATGTAAAGCAGAGTATAAATGTTCAGAACAATATAAGTAACATTATATTACACACTTGAGTTGGTTATTTTGATTTCGGTGGAGAAAGCCATGCAGAATTCCAATACAGAACAAGTTCCCATTAACTGGGTACTGCCAAACTACTATGTACATGCAAAAATATTCTCTATTTCAAATAGCACACGGGGGGGGGGACAACAATTGGGAACTGGTGTATTTATTATGGAAAACTGGAAGGAAAACTTTAACCCCCAAATTGGGAGCACATTCTGGATGAAGAACCCACATGGTTGTTTTTCCTTCAAAAGAAAAGAAGCCAGTTTAAGCATGTTTGTTTTCTTTTTTTGAAAAAGTACAGATAATGTATTATGTAATTTGCCCCTGAGCTATCAATTGTGAAAGCCTGGTTTAAATCTTGTCATTGACTTACTGGTTAACTTTTGGCAAGCTCAGAGGTTAAATAAGTTACTGTGTAGACTACAAAGACAGCACAACCAAATGCTGGGAACTGTGGTCCGAAAATAACTTTGCCAAATTCTGGACAAGGTTGCATACACATTCACCTTTGGGTCTCTATCTGCAATACGATGACAAAAATACTGGCCAATTTCAAAAGGCGGCAGCAAGGGTTACAGCAATATATCTGGAGTGCTTTGAGCATTCCAAAAGAATGATACAAATGCTAAGAATTATGATTGCTTACAGCAACTATGTAAGATGAATAGCCAATACAGTAAAGAGTAGTCTCTCCTTTGCCCCCATTGTCTTCAAGGATTCAGACTAAAAGTCAAGCTTGCATACCCTCCAACTGTGCCAATTTGAGACACTACCAGTTAATCTTCCTTTGCCCTGCTTTTCCAGCTGCTTTTACTTTTTAAAAAAAATATTTTTATTAAGTATTTCAATTACATTGTTAAAAGAGAAAGGAGAGCTATTACATAACATTTCCTCCCGTATATAATCTTTTTACAATGATCCGTCCAGAGAAAATAAAGAACCCAGAAAAAATAAACACACAATAACATATAATAGGTATTATCCTCCTCATTTTCCATAATTAAATTTCCACATATTTCTTAATATCCTAGATTTACCATTAGTTCTTAATTTCTTAATTCTCTTAATATTCTGATAGCTTCTCCTTTCCTCCCCCTCAATTCCCCTCCCCGCTACTTCAAGAAGTGAGTGGTAATATATATCTATTTCGCTCTCTAAATTTCCATTCTTATTGATTTTGCGAAACCAGTATTTTCCCTAATTTCTTCTATACTTGTTCAGGTCTGTTTTACAATATATGTATAATATATATAACCTACATATATACATACATAACATCTTCTTATAAATCTCACCTCATACATATTTTTCTACTTCAATATTAACATTATAAAATTTCTTTTTATCCTACACTCTCTTTGTATACTACATATAATACCATTTAAATTAAATTTTTTCTTCTAACCATATCAATTCTCTATCTCATTAATGATTCCCTACTTAATCTATTTATTCTAATTCCTTTATATTATTGCTTACTATCAATAAATAATATTCAACATTAAACATACCAATACTGAGTAATCCAAAATTCATAGTTATCTTAATCCCCCGAATAGCCTTTCCCCCCATAGTCGTTCCCATAGAGGTGTTACCAAATTTCATCTATCTTCATTCTGATTCATAGGTCTCTCTGATGTCCATACCCTAATCATGTCATATTCTACCATTTCATATAGCTTCATTGCCCAGTCTTCTATCTTTGGTGGTTCATTTTGTTTTCATCGTTGTGCATAGCTTAATCTTGCTGCTGTGATCATATATAATAGAATCCTTTGTTGTGTTTTATCTAGTTTAGGTACTAAATCCAATATGTTTAATAAATACATTTTTGGCTTTAGTGGAAAATTAATATTAAATATATCCTTGATTATCCCATGTTTTTCTTCCCAAAACTCTCTAGCTCTTATGCACGTCCACCATATATGATAGAACGTGATCTAGCTTCACATTTCCAGCATTTCTCTTTCTCTCCTCTATGAATCTTTGCTAATTGCACCGGTGTTAAATGCCACCTATAAATCATTTTATAAAGATTTTCTTTCAAACCTGTAGCTTGTAACAACTTCCATGTCCTTGTCCATGATCTGGACCAAGTTTCCAATGAAGTGGTATGACCTATATTCCTGGCCCATTTTATCATGCTTTCTTTGACTATCTCTTGCTCCATTTCTATCTCTAACAGTATCTTATAAATCTTCCCCACTTTATGCTCCACATCTTTATTAAATATTTCATCTAATTTAGTCTCCTTCATTTCAAATCAATCTTGTTTCCCATCAATCTTAAATCTTTCTTTTAACTGTCTTATTAATACCCAATGGGTATCTAATTCTTTCGATTTTAATTCCTGTCTTAATTTAAATTGTATATCTCCATCCTGATTTTTTATAAGATCTTTAGAAGCCAATTTTCTATCTTAGGTCTTTCCCATTTGTAAAAAGTTTCATGGGCCAAGATCCAAAGTGGAGTTTTTAAATAGAATCTCTTGTTATATTTCATCCAGACCCTTAACAATCCTCTTCTTATGAGATGGTTTGTAAAATTCTTATCTATTTTAGCCTTCCCATACCATAAATTGGCATGCCAACCAAAATAAATATCTTCTCTCTCTAGTTGTAATAATCTCTGATTTCTTAAATTAGCCCATTCCGATATCCAGTCTAGACAGTTCGCTTCGTAATATAACTTTAAATTTGGTAATCCCCACACTGCTCTTTCTTTTATATCCATTAATATTTTTTGCTTAATTCTTGGTCTTTTCTTTCTCCATATGAATTTCATCAAATCTTTATTCCAATTCTTAAAAGGACTATCATTCAATAAGACTGGTAAATTTTGAAATAAAAAATTCATTTTTGGTAATATATTCATTTTTACTGCAGCTATTCTGCCTAGTAGAGATAAATCTAATTTATTCCATTTCTCTAATTCTATCTTTATCTCTTCCCACTTTTTCCCACAATTGTTATCAAAAAGTTCTTTATTATTCTTTGAAATAACTATTCCTAAATATTTAGCTTTTTTTGTTATGTTAAAATTAGTTTTTTCTTTTATTTCTTGCTCTTCTATCTTCAACATGCTTTTGGTTATTATATATGTCTTCTCTTTATTAACTTTGAATCCTGATAATTCTCCATACTGATTTAAGATATCATTTAAAACACTTACGTCTTGCAATGGGTCCTCTAATGTTATTGCCAAATCATCAGTGAAGGCTCTAATTTTATATGTTTGTTTTCTAACTTTAACCCCTTGGATCGTTTCTCTTCTCTATTTAATACCTCTAATACAATAATGAATAATAAAGGGGATAATGGGCATCCTTGTCTAGTTCCTTTTCTTATAGCTATAGCTTCTGTTCTCTCTCCGTTTATTATTACTTGTGCTGTTTGATTTTTATATATTAAATTGATCCAATTTAAGAAATTATTACCTATATTAATCTTAACCAGTATTTCTTTCGTGAAAGTCCAATTGACGTTATCGAATGCCTTTTTTGCTTCTAACAAAATTAGCGCTAATTTCTTTTCATTGTGTTTATGGAAATACTCCAACATGTTTATTATAATGCTATTCTATTATAATTCTATGTTATTTTTGAGTTGTCTCTTAGGAATGAATTCATTCCGATTATCATGAATCCACTCCTGTAGGACTTTCTTTAATCTTTCCACTAATATCGATACAAACATTTTATAATCTATGTTTAATAGAGACATTGGTCTATAATTTTTCATCTCCAAATAATCTCTCCCCTCTTTGGGTAATAAGGAAATGTTTGCTTCTCTCCATGTTTGGGGTATATCTTCTTTTTCCAAATTCTGAATTAATTCATGTAATGGATCCACTAGTTGTTCAGTGAATGTTTTATAATATAAAGCAGTGCTTTTTGAGACTTTAACCTTTTTATAGCTTCTACAATCTCTTCTTTAGATATTGGGTTGTTCATTACCGTTCTTTGCATCTTGTGAACTCCGGTATATCATTTTCTCTTAAATATTGCTTCATTTTGTCTAAACTTTCTTGGGTCACATCCTCGTTGAAATAAAGTTCTTTATAATAACTTGCAAATGCTTCCTTAATTTTATCTTGATCAATTTGTACTTCTTCTCCTACTCTTAATTCTTGGATAGTTCTTTTTTCTCTTTCCTTTTTCAATTTATACAATAACCACTTGTTTGACTTGTCAGCATTAAAAAATAGTTCTGTTTTGTAAATTTTAATTTATTTGCAATTTCCTCTGTTATCTTTATATCTATTTATTTTTGTAGTATTTTGATTTGTTTATCTATATAGTCATTTTTCGGATTTTCCTTAAGTTCTTCCTCTAATTTTTTAATTTCTTTTATAATTTTATTTTCTTTTTCCTATTTTTCCTTTTTCCAACGAGCCTCTTGTTGAATGAAGAAGCCTCTCATAAACGCTTTCCCTGCCTCCCAAACTGTTTTTGTTAATATACCTTTATCCAAATTATCCTTAAAGTAATTTTCTAATTCTGTTTTGGCTTTTCCTAATATTTTCTAATTCTTCAATAAATTATCCTTTAGTCGCCATACAAATTCTCATCTTTTATCTTCCAATGTTAATATTATTGTGTTATGATCTGAAATACTTCTTGAGACTTTTCCAGCTGCTTTTACAATGTCCCAGTTGCTCTCTCCTCCTCTTGCTTTTACCCTTTGTCCTTCGCTTACTTCAATTACTGCATCTCTCCAGATTCACTAGGGTTAGGGGCACAGGACCCCCATCAAAGTAAAAAAACTGTGAATAACTCTAGGCCTTCCCAAACCACATTTAACACACACAAAAGTACGAATATATCCACCATGGATACCTTTGAGGCATCACGGCTTCTTCACTAGGCAGAAGCGGCTGGCTGGTGTGGCTTACTACTACCTCCACTGCTGCCCACACCATTTTTAATAGGGACTTACAAGCCTCTTTTGCAGTTGCTCGGCGTCATGAGGCTTGCAGTCCCTGTTAAAAATGGCACAGGGAGGCAGCAGAGGTGACAGCAAATAATCTGTGAATAATCAAATCCTCAAAAGTGAAACCTGCAAATGTGGAGGGCTGACTGTAGTTCGCACTTGATTAACTCAGCAGGGGGAAGAGGAAGGGAGAGAGAGAATCTTTCCCTTCCCAGTAGGCTCGAGTAAAAGCAAAGTGCTGCAGCATCTTCTAGCTTGTGTGTTCTTTTCCATTAATAACTTTTGCCACCTTGACCACACTGTGATAGTGCTTGGCCACAGGCTTTCTGATTTTCATCTGTGAAATGCTGGAAGTCATGAAACTGACTAAAATCTAATCTTACCTTCTACTGAAGACCAAACCAATCCCCTTCCCTTGAATAAGAACAGAACATGAACCATCACACTGAAACTCTGGGTTAAAGGTTTAGTGGAAGAGAGCCCTAAAATGCAAACATTCAGGCTGCCAGTTCCAAATAAAAGTTCTGCAGGATGAACAAATGTTATGATATGCTTACTGAGATCTACAAAAATGAGTCACAGACTTGCTACGTTTCTTAACACAAATTAGCAATGAATGTGATGATGAGAATGTTCTTGCTCCCATATCTCGTTCATGTGGTTGTGGTGGCAAATGGTCAGCCACTGTTGGAAACAGGATGTGGAGGCAGATAGGCCTTAATGGCTTGATTCAGCAGGGCTCCTCTTCTCTTCTGTACTTAGAATTCAGATTTGGCATGGCTGGGGTGGTGTTTAAAATATTCTTTGTTTCTCTTACTTTTGCACTTTGTTCTCTTAAACTTTCCCAACTAGGAATGAGGACCAAAGCACAGCAAGCCATAAGAGTTTCAGTGGCTCATTCAAACCACACAGTTACAATGCTATGATTCCACTGTAACTGCCATGACGACATCCCATGGAATCCTGAGATTGGCGGCTGAGGAGAGGGACTTTGGAATCTTCCGCCAGGGAGCTCCTCTGGTGCTTCTGTCTGAATTACAAACCCCAGGATTCCATAGGACGCAGCCATGGCAGTTAAGGTAAGATCATAGAGCTATAATTGTGCAGTATGATGAATGGGCTGAAGGAGTACTCCTCTAGATGGGAACTCAGGGCCTTTCTGCACTACACTGTTATAGTGCTGCTATTCCACTTTCAACCTCCTGTGGAATTCTGGGGTTTGTAGTTTACTGAGGCCCCTGGCTGAGCTCTCTGGCTGAGAATTCTGAAGGCCCCTCCCTAGACTGCAAACCCCAGGATTCCATAGGATTTGAAGGTGGAATAATAGCACTATAACAGTGCAGCGCAGAAAGGCCCTCAGTTAAGAGCCATTATCTGTCCCCTTCTCTTCTCTGAGCAGGAAGGACTTTTTTTTTAGGCCAAAGTCTCACCTACAGACATCTGCAACAAAGACCTGCTGCTTCAAGGTAAAAGAATTATCCCACTATAAATAAGTAACAATAATGAAAAATATATTGCAATTACAAGGTTAGTGTTAGTTTGTGTACATTGCCAAGTCCTTCAGTGTTATAAACTGATGCTTTCTACAACTAAATTAAGCCTATATAGTTGCTCCAAACTGCTTTGCAAACCAGCACTATAGTGTGACTCATATTCAGGTTTGCTCTTTGAACTGGAACTGATGTGGTTCTGGAGGCAGCTAAAATGGTCCCTGGAGAAAACTGGAGCGATCACAGCTGAACCCTAATCCAAAATGAATCAAGTAATTTAATAGTTTGAATCCCTGGACAGCAGTTGTGTGCTTTGATACTGAAAATGAGAAAAAAAAAACCTGGACTGAATGTAAAACATTTGGTGTAATTTTTATTTGTTCTGAAACAAATGCACAGAGATTAGAAATGGTATTTCAGTTTGGGACTTATTTGTACCTATTTGTATGAACAAGGGCACAAGGGGAGAATCTGTTGTCTTCAGCAGATGAGTTCAGAAACTCCTGTGCGAGAGGGGTAGCATTTTTCTATGGTGGCCACCAATTTTCCCAGAATGCCTGGGAACAGTACTGCAACTGGGAAGAAGTGGTGACTGCCAGCAAGAAGCCACTGGGTCAAGTCTTCCCCACAGAAGCAGAGAAGAAAAGTTCAGAATGTTAGAGAGACAGAAAAAGAAGTAAACTAGAATAAAAACTAACTAGAACAAAAACTATTCAGGGGCACAAGTAAGTCTTCAAGAAATGTTGATTAAGCCCCATGCAAAGGAGTCATGAAAAGAATGACATCACCACGTATGAAAATGAATGCAATTATGAAAACAAAGGGGAAAACACCATTTCACCCACCTCTACTGATTATGTGTCAGCATGGTGGCTTGAAATCCATCTTTTAGTTCTTAGCTAATTAGACTTTATACTAGAAAGTCCCACAAGCAACATTGACAAGATCAGCAAAAGAAAAAAAAAAGAAAAAAGTGGAGTCTTACCAAATGTTCAATGCGCCGGACTGGGGCTGTGTTCCGTCTCTTGACATGTGGGTAAAAAATAGGGAGAAGGAAAAGTTTATTGTTAATGTGACATTAAACAGAAGTCTACTGTTAGTGCTGTGCCATTTCTTTCAGTGAAAGACTAGTCATGGGAACAAGACCAGCTACCATGGGGGGCCCACATCTACGCAAAGCATCCACCGAGAGCTTGACCTTCAAACCAAGGCATGCAATGGCAATAGCTATCCTTTGTTTTCATACCAAAACCTGCCCCTTGATCAGTATATGATTAAAATAAAGGTGTAAATTTGTTATGAGCCAACTCCAGCTTGAAATATTTTGCTGTCTGAGATAAGAGTAGTGAATGGCGACAACTCAATGTAACAGTGCATAGACTGAAAAACAGACCAATTCATGGGAGGCAGAAGATCCTTCAAGCACTTTCCCCCAGTCTCTGACAGTAAGAATATACAATAATTAAATAAATAAAATTTTGGTGCTCTTTCATGGCACCCAAAATCTGCTGCCTGAAAAGGCCTCCTCACTCTGCCTAACAGTAGGACTGGCTGTGCTATGAGCAAATATATTCCACTCTCCCCTCCTCTGCAGACAAACAATTAAAGAGGCTTGGATTCTGTATAGGTGCCTATGTATTTTGAGCAAAGCCCTTCAAACTTTCCTTTTCACTCCCCTCTATCAGTAGGAAATCCTACACATCCTTCAGACGATCAAATAACACCGAAAGACTTATGGCACATTATATAATCCTGTTATTTACACATGTACGATTTGGGCTTACAGAGGGTGCAGAAGCAAGCACACAGGAGAGTGGATTCATACCAGCTGTATCAGTTAAAATCCAGGTGAAAACAACTGGCCAAAGTCAGCCTAACCATAAGGCAAAGCTAAGCCTCGATCTCAGGTGGCAACTTCAGATGAGGTAGCAAATTCCACTACCAGACCCTGAAGTACTATCTCTTCAGTAGCCAATGTAACGTCTCTAAAACACTCATGATGTCCAAGAGCACCTAGTACAATTTCACCAGGTCAACATCAGCTTATCTACCACAGATAATGTTTGCTCTGACCCCAAAAGAAACACTGACCCCTTCTGCTCTCTTAGTGCTTCTTTGAGGGTAAGTGCCACGCCACCACTTTTCTGCCCAGGCATTCCAAAAGCTAGAAGGGCCACCATAGTGGAAAGTGTGGAGGGGCTCAGAGCCTCTTTTTGGTTTTCCCAAGACAGACTAAGCTCCTGCCTTTCACCACTCAACTCAGGGAAGGGGATGGATCTTTTTTTGTTTACAGTTCAGGTACAGTACTTACACTGATCTGTGAATAAGTCAATCCAGGTTTGTTAGGTCAATATTATGACTAAAATTTCTAGACTTATACATGAGTATATACAGCAATTTGTGTTGTTGTTATGTGTCTTCATGTTGACTCCAATCTATGGCATCTCTATCACAGGGTTTTGTTCTCAAGGTTGTCTCAGAGGTAGTTTGCCACTGTTTTCCTCTGAGGCTGAAACTATGGCCATTTCTGCACTACACAGTTATAGTGTTATTATTCCATTTTCCACATCCTGTGGAACTCTGGGGTTTCTAGTTTGCTGAGGGCAAAGAGCACACTGGCTGAAAATTCTAAAGACCCCTCCCTAAACTACAAACCCCAGGATTCCACAGGATGTTGAAAGTGGAATAAGAGCACTATAACAGTGCAGTGTGGAAATGGCCTATGTGAATTGCCCAAGCTCACTCAATGGGTTTGCACAGCTAAGTGGGCATCTGAACCCTGGTCTCCCAGAGCATTCGAACTACAACACCACATTAAATTCATGTTAAGAAATGTTGATGGAAACTAACTCCTACCTCCTTCTGCTTCCCCTCTTCTGTCACATTTTAATGGGACTGCTATTAATAATCTACAGGCATCATTCTCTTTTTTACATTTCTCAGAGAACAGTTGGCTCACTCTTCCTTTCTTAACTGCTCAATTTGGGACAATCTGAGGGAAACAAACCTGCCATCACAATGGGAAAGACAGAAAAGGCTTTCAGATGGTTGTGTTTTAGAGAGGATACACCTGTGATGAAACACTGCCAGCCAAACAACAGCATTGAACAGCCAGAAGCCTCTTGATTCCAGAGATTAAGCAACCCTATGATAAAAAAATATAGAGTAGGGAAGATTCTCTTCCTTTATTCTTTTTTTTTCTTTTAATAGTCCAGCATTTTTCAAACTTCCTACCCATTTCAAAGCTCCTATTCTCTTCTGCGTGTATTCCCCAGTTACGTAAACCAAGAGATTCCAGTGTCTGTTAAATTCTCAATTCATGCAAGCATGGTTTGCTGGATAGAGCTTCTGCTGCCTTGTGGAAACTGAGAGTTAACCCCACAACATTTCACTTCTGCTAGGGCTACTCATTCAGGATTGTTCCAGGCCCTGTGGGTTCAGTACCAAAATCTGAGACCAAGAGACAGCTCCCAGTGATGTCATTAAGTGTTATGCATTAAGTACCAAACAGCTACTCCGAGCTTGTCATTCAAATACGAACATACATGCGCACACATAGGGTGAGAGAATATGGAACTTATTTTTCTGCTTGGGAATCAATCTTAGCTAAAGGGGCTGTTCCCAGGTCAATGTGCAATGGGTGGATTATTTATTCTCACATACAGGCTCTAGGCTACTTGCTCCAAACCAGAAGGTGGATGCAAAGCAGAGAGGTTGGTGAGCCCTGGTACCCAAACTAGGAGGGGAGGAGAAGTGAGATACATCCACAATGCCTCCACCAAGAAACTTTGCAAGTTGCAGCAACTAAATAATTACACCTTGCAGGTTGTAGCAAGCTGCTGCTCTTACTAGGTGAGTTGGAGATTTGTACACAGCCTTTGCTTGAGGATGAGCCCACCAAAACCGGAGAATTTGTATCCTTGTCTCCTGCCTGGTGATGACTCATGAAGACTCAGGACAAGACTCAGAGGTTTGGCAGCCCTATCCCTTATTACAAACAAGAAGGGACAATCAGCTGTACAGAGGCCTTGTCTCTTGCCATTAGTAATCTAATCAAGGAACACTTGATGAACACTCCAACAGCTCAAGCCTTCTGCAGACACAGCCTGAAATCCTGAGCTATAAGGTTTGGTCTGAGAATTGTTGCAAGTAAACGGAGACATCTGGAGGACCACGCTTGTGGTCCTCCAGATGTTTTGGACTTCAACCTTCTGGATCACCCCCACACCCACCTTCAGAGCCAATGGCAAGAGATTGTAGGAGCTGAAGTCCAACAACATTTGGAAGGCCAAAGGTTCCTTTCCTTTGCTTTAGGATTTGCAGTGATAGTGTAAGAAAAGGAGGACTGCAGCAAGACAAACCAGGCAGCCTTTTGCTTATACAGGAGCAGAGAGGACTACAGGATTATCAGTGGTTCACTGAGTGCCACTGTTCTTGGCCCTTCATGGGCCAGAGTCCTAGTGCTGAAGGACAAAAAGCTTGCTTCCCCAGTCACTTCCTGAATCTCCTGATGTCCCCGTTATCATCAAAATTTTCTGTGTTATTGAGTAAAAGAATAAAAATGCATGGGTCAAGCTTTTAGACTCAGGCTGCTGGGCTGAAAATCAGATTTTTTTTGCTGCTGAATTTCTTTTATTATTAACTAATTTGTTTCATTTCTATGCCACGGTACCTAGAACAGCTCACACATGCACATTAAAGGGGCCCTGTTTTTGGAACTGCTCAAAAGCTCCATGTGCTTAATCCAGCTTTGGGGGCAGGGAAGAAGAAGACGGGGGGAACAGCAGAGAGGTTGTGCTGGGGTACAGCGGTGGTTTCTTGAGGTGTCTCACACTGTTGCTGCCCAAAACATCCCTGGAGTCTTCCTCAGATTTCTACACTTTCCCACAATTCAGCTGCAAGACCTGACTTGAATATAGCTCATACTTTCCTTTCTGAGGATAAGTTCACAATAGCTTACGCACATACACAGATATATTATACAACTTTCAACATAATGCTTTTCAATAGAGGTGCAAAGGCAGCTGCCCAACGTAGGTTGAATATGTGGATCATACTTTTTTATGTGTTAAATGTGGTTGAGGGGGCTACAGTTATTTGCAGTTTTTCCACTTTCATGGGAATCCTTGCTCCCAACTCCAGAGAATTTGGAGGGATCTGAATTTCAGTACATAAAGCAATGTAGTACATCAAACAATCCTCTAGGCGTTGTTAGAATGTAACTCTCAGCAGCTAATTATGAGGAATGCTGGAAGCTGCAGTCCAACAACCCTTGGGAGGACCATGCTTTGTCTACCCGTGTTATACTCAGATACAAACATTCCAACTGTGCTAATTATGACCCATTTCAATTGTTATTAGAACTCATTAGCTATTTGTGATGTTCCTGCTAAGGCTGCCATTATTACTTTGATTTAAAGGCACACTAAATATTTACTTCTGTATGTACTATATGTGTAATTATGTGCAAGTAGAGGACATAAATTATGTCTCCCATAAATCACATAAATTATGCACCCTAATTATACTCTTTCATGCATAAAAGCTAAAACTGCTAAATTATTGCCTTGGATTAATAGCATTATTCATTTGTGAATTTGCATATTCTACTTGCCAGGTTTGATTAATGACTGAGTAGCTGCTTTGCATATGGTTTCCTAAGAATATGCCTCTTGTTTTAAAACACATATGCCTGGTGCAGAAATTCTGGAGAAAAACCATACTTGCTGTAAACTGAATAAACCCCAAAAGGTTATGTTAGAATCAAGATAAGCTACTCTTGATTTATGAATATACATCTATTAGGGATAGGAGTGGAATTTATTTGGTTTGTATTTTAATACTAAATTGCTTAATTCACACTTTGTGAACTGGAAAACCATTATCTTTTTTCACACTCCTCTGAATTTTGCAGTAGTTTCTCCACCCCCCCGGCTCTCTCTCTATATATTAAGGAAAACTGCTTATCAAAATAAATATATTGGAGGAAATGTGTACATTCCAGATTTATCTTAATATATATTAAGAAAAAATGTGTACAGAAGTGAATAGGACTTGTGGGGTGCACAAAAATGCACATGAATTTTGTGAGGCCTTTCAAAGTAATTAGCAAATTGATGCGGAAATGGAATACAAAAACCTGTGCTTGAAAAAAAAAGTAAACTTTATAGACATCAGGACAGATTCACCCAATCTCTGACAGATAGACTCATAATTTTAACTATATAGATAAATGCCTAGATTCAAATTAGCTGTGATGGTTCTGGAGCTAAGAAAGTTTGTGTCCCAGGTGTTTACCCTATGTCAAGACCATACTATCTGAAATTAAACACACACACATATACTCAAAATTGTTAGTTATTAGAAATGAGTTCTACACAAGCAGCCTGAATTTTCCTGTCCTGGTAGCTAGAGTTATCATATTTTGAAAAGCAAAAGAAGAGGACGTATTTATTGACTGACTGCTTCAAACCACTGACCACTATGACAACTCGCACTTTAATACCCTTTAAGCTCTGGTATGAGAATCCACTGCTCCTGAGTTGAGTCAGTCCACCAGACTAGACAGATCTTCCTTGCAGCCAGGCACCATCCCGGCGACGGCAGAAGGGCATTTTTCTCCCATCCACTGTCTTCCTTTCTGATGGGTCTTTCCTTTAGGATGGAGAAAGATAGCAGTCCTGGTTACAGTGGGGGGCAGCCCCAACCCACCTGGGAACCTGGTGAGTCATTCGGTGACCCCCCAGAGGGCTGAGCTGGCTACTTTGGGGTCATCCCTCTCCCTGCTTTAACTGGCATGTCTCTCTTGCTCCTCTGAGCCCTACTGTTTGATTGCCTGCTTCCTCCAGTCTGGACTTTGTAAAGAAATCCAGACATTTTAAAAATCTGCCTGGACAGAAATTTTAGTTCTAAAAAAAAAGATATATCTGGGAAACTGGAAGATGGGAATTTCACCTCTGAACAAGAGGGTATGTCCTGGAAAAAGGGGACATATGGCAATCTTACATTAGTTTGAGTGACATGTTTTCTAGTTCTGAAGTACTTCAGGGTATTCTTCAGCTCAGACTCTTGGCCTGGTTGCTTGTCTGACTCCCTTGGCACAGCCCTTGCTCATTCCAGCACTCATTTTTTATCCAATGTGGATGTAAATCTTCACTTATTTCATTCCCCCATCAAGAATGAATCATTTCAATGATTCTTCCCTGTTCTACCAGAGCACAAGGGCTTCTGTGCAATTTTCAAGTACTATTTGGACTTTGTTGAAGAAAATTGGTTTTGAATAAAAATACTTGTATTTTTATTTGCAGAAAATGTGTTTTGGGATAGAAAGTGTTTTGTTAATTAAAAGAACCAGTAATTTTCCATGAATGACAGTGTTCTTTGAATGAAATGCACAGATACCTGTACAAAAGTATTGATTTTTGCACGGAAAACGTATTTTGTGCTCTCCCATATGTTTTTTGTGCAGAAAAAACACATGTGGTTTCCTTCCATGGGAATCAGTGTATTGGTGTATTTTGTGCAAATTTACATATTTTGTGCTCCTATGTTGATCCTTGCCCAGGAAAGCCACATGTTGTTTTTCTGCGCAGAAAACATATTTTGGGGGCCATAAAATATTTTTCTGCATTGACATGAAACATTTTGTGTAGGAATCAATGTATTATTTTTTAAGGGCCATCTGCTTTGCAAAAACATTGCTTTGGGGACAAAGAACACTTTGGTGCAAGAAAACCATGTGAAATTTCTGCAAATGAATTGTCTGTAACAAAGTCCTAAAAGGCAACAAATCTAGCAGCTTTTTTCCCTTTGATATGGTGGGGTGTTTCAAATGTCAAGATGCTATTTTGCTATTTTGAAGGAGAGGTTGAGGGTATGAATATTGATAAGTATTCTTCATATCTTTTTCATCTAGTGCTTTTCTCTCAGATGACTTCAGTACCTATTCAAACGAGCCTATTCAAAATGATTGTAGGATTTCCCCTTATCTTGTCTCTCCTTTCTTTCTTGCATGTGATCCTCTTCAATAAAAGAGTCTTCACCACAAGGATTTCCAAAGAGGAGAAAAGAGCCCCAAAGCTGTATATATCAGTTATAGATCAGAATGCAGCCCCCTTAGCTATTTTCTCCTACCAAGACCACACAACCTGCCACTTATCAAGCATGCCACAGTAGCAAAAAGAAAAGAAAAAGAAAGAAATTGTTATTGAAAACAAGATATGTGAGTAACGCACACCATATTATGAATTCTAACACTGTCCCAGCATCAACAAGGTATATGGATTTTGTTTCCAGAGAAAACGTCCTTTGGAGAACACTATATTCATCAATTTGACACAGCAAGTTGAGTAGCAGCAAGGCACACCCCCATTGGGTTCCTGGCGGTCAAATTCGGTCTTTGGACCTTCAGGAGTTGCCCACCTTGGATGCAGATCAAGTGAAAAGGTAATCCCTATTATGTACCCATACAGCCTCCTGGATGAGGAGGTGGGAGGGTATGGATTAAGAACTCTCCTTTACAGAACAAAACCCCCAGCTGGGGGTGAGACTACTATTAAACTCACCCTCTATCCAGCCCTCCAACGTATTCTTCTTCTGATGCTAGCCAGGAAATTGGAAGTGTCACCATCTTACACCAAGCTGTTGCATTCCTCAACAACCTGGAAGACTGCTCATAAATTTGTGTCTTGGAGACTCGTATCTCTTCTGCTTCTAAGAGGATTCTCAGAAACTTGACAACTCCCTATCTTCCTCTTTGTGGGAGCTGTTATAAGCCTAGCTTCTGGACTCACACAGTCCCTATGATGTTAATATCCTTTATTGATCCCAGATTCTAAGAGGGCCAAGGTCTTATCTGCTGCTTGGCCTCTTGGTGTTCTTGAGAAGCATTCTGGTATGGTAGACAGTGGCCAAAATCATCCTTCTGCCAAAAGTGTTGTTCCTAGCTGGCTCTTCTTGAACTGGGTGGGGCTGGGCGCTTTTTCGTTGCTTGAGCTCATGGATTAGCTCCCAGGTTATTGCTCACAGAACAAACAGGCCTATCTGATCTCAACATCAAGGGAATGTGTCCTCTTAAGCTGCATTATTAGCATTTCTTTCATTCCCTCTTCAAGGGGATATCATACTTCCTACCACCATTTAGCATGTAATTCAGCATTCCATAAGTGTTATAGTCATCCATCTTGCATCAGCCCTGTGAGCCAGAGTGATATCACTCCTGTTCAACAGATAGCCAGTGCAAACACAGAGCATACAACACTTGTTCCTCAGCCCTATAAGATAACAACAACAGCAAAAACACCTTAAGTGGTTTTGGAGAGGTTACAGGCTTCTTTAGGGATAATTACAGAGAAAAGGGGACACTCCTTGTCATCTCCAGTCTAACCATGCCTAAGAAATGTATTAGCAGCATAGGTTTTTCTAAGAGCTCAGTGTAAGGGAAGGTGAGTAAGACAGAAGGCATTTCCTTAGTTAACCCATGCTCTGGCCATTTAGGGCTTTCAAGTCTAAGACCAGCACTTCCATTTCCAGAAATGAATTTGGAAACAGTGTGGTTTCTCCACCCTGAGTCTGGAAGTAAAGTGTTACCAGTAATGTAGTTACCTGTAACTGGATGGTGGGGGAGGGGGGAGTGTTTAACAAATTTATTTTCTAGAAGTAACATAAGCAAGAATGACATTTCCGTACTGATGTAACAAATAATGGATTCTCATTACTTTCAACTGTCATTTTTACAGAGCATCATGAGAGGGACTGGGCCAACATTCTGAGTTATCCTGTCAAAAGGATAATGAATAACACCAGTGGGTTATTTGATAAACTCTGTTATCAGTAATAGGCATAAATTACTTTTACAGGGTAACTTCCAAAGTCTTGGTTTTGGCACCAGTTATCTCCCATAGTTACCCAACTCACTGCATTTTCCAGGAAGTTTTGAAAGGCAGCCCTGCCAAGGGGTTCTTATAGCCTGGTGGACTCCAAAGCTTGTGAGACAGTGGACAGGTTGTCCCTGGTGTGAGGAGGACTTTTTAGCCTCATCAGGTACATGGGGGTGAAACTATGTAGTCCCTGAACCAGTCTCCTGATCCTTCCAAGGGAGCATCCAAAACAACCAGCTCCCAGATTAGTTTCTTATATCTCCCCCGTCTCCCCACTAGCTTCTCCACCATGTTTTTGCTAGGCTTCAGTTTGCTTCACCATCACAGAATCCAGTTACCCAATCAGAACTTCTACCATCACACCTAATTCTGTGGGGAAAAAAATTCAAAGAAAGAAACAAAAAGGAAAAAAAAAGGGAAGCATGTACCATCCATATATTGACTATGAACCTTCAGACAATTTTCCCTAGTGTCCCCTCACACTTTTGAACATTAAGATGTTCAAAAGCATGGGGGACATGAAGGAGTCTTGCAGTACTCCAAAGAACGGCAGCTAAGGGGTAAAGGCAGAGCAGTAAGATAGAGGTGGACCAGCATGAGTGAAAAAAGTCACATTCACACAAAGACTGCAGTAGAAGGATCCATGTTCTTTTTGTGCACAGGAACAGCAACTTCTATAACACCATTCAATCTTAGCTGCACTACACACAGGCTAGAGATTTACAGTTTTCAAGCCTGCCAAGGGCTGTGTGTCAAGAACCACTATCTGTTTGTGGGAAGACTCCCTGGTGGTACTACAGAGACCTCAGTGCCCACCATGACTTTACAGTGATCTCAAAGGCCTCTAGGAGTGACATTGACAAGAAACCCTAGAGACTTCTGTAAGTGCCATACTTAAATTTCCATCACCTTGTCCTGAATTCAGAAGAAATATCAGTTCACCAAAATCTGACAGGAAGGATGATGATTCTCTTGGACAGAGTACCCTAGGCAGACAAGATTTTGATATGTCAACTGCTACAACGACCACAGTGATCTCACAAAAAGAGGAAAAATATTTGATATCCATCTTTCTTACTGGACAAAAAAATACCATCCACAGAACCTGTTCCCGGATTATTAGGCAACAAAGAGATGTCTTTCAGATTATATAGACCTCATCATCACAGAGGATAGAAAGTAGCTCATTTACAGGGTATACTGAATGAACGCATTCAATGAAAACGTTTACACGGTACACAGAAAACAGTGGCTGTATGAGTGGTGGAGTGTCTGGGAAATTACACTCATTGTATTTTGTTCTCAGGTACCATTCCCCCCTGCCCAGAAATCACTTTGAAGAAAACTGCTTCTAAAGGTCTAGAGCTGGTGTTGCCTTGCATGGCTTGATGGGGGGCTATCACAAAACTATTTACCACTCCAATGCTTCAAAGATCACCTTTTTGGAGGTTAAATTTTCCCAGAATCCTCCACTCGGTATAACCGTACTAGCTAAGGGTTTGATGGGAACTGTAATCCAAAAGTATTTTTTTCCAAGCTTTGTTCATTCCCATTCCTGACAGGAGTTTCTCCAGTTTGTTAGAAATTGTGTGATAATCGGAAAAAAGTGAAAACAACAAAAGCAATCACTTCATAGCATCATCATCAATGCCCCCACTGCCGCCATGGCAGGTAAATGACAATAAAACCTACCGGTACTAAAAATGGGAAAGAAGCAGGCACCAAGGAAATCATAAATCTGGCAAAAGATGCTAGGCAGGGCAAGGGGGAACAAAGGCAACTCGTTTTTCTAAAGATGCATCTAGAAGCATCCAGAGTTTGTCACATGGCTTTAAGCCTCCGCACTAAGCAGAGCAGAGAATGAGAGTCAGGAACTAGGGAGTGGGGAGGCAGGCAATGTTGGATATGGAAAAAATAAGATAGATAAGGAGACACAGACCTTTTGACAGATGGACAAAGAGCAGCACTTACCAGTTCAGGCGGAGGGAGGGGCTGGCAGGATGATGGAACCTAGAATGAAGAAAAAAAAGAGGAGAATGACGAGTCCAGCTGTACCTCCTTCCTGGGCTTCCAGGCCTCACGGTCTGTCAGCATCCCCACCACAAACCGAGCTTTGCAATGACGTCCCCGGTAGGCCCTCCCTCCACCCCCACAGTACAAGTGGTGAATGAGGGGGGCTGAGGAAAGCACAGGGGCAGGGAAAAAAAGGCCTCTTGCTCAGTTGCCTGGGCTGGGGACAGGATTGGCCTCTTTTCTCCATCAGGGTGTTTGCTTTGGCCTGGGGCTAGGCCCTTCCAAGGACGGCAGGCACATAGGCTGCGATTCATCGTGGCCGGGAGGCAGCACAGCCAGGGGAGGGGTGGGGGCGCTAAATATAGAGAAACATAAACAGGCGGCACCCCACTCAGGAGGGGAGCACAGTGGGGCTATTCAGCCTTGCTCACTCCACCACCTCACCTGGCTCAATGGCCTTTGCATCCCTGGGTGACCAACAAGAGAAGAGGGAGGTTCCAGCCACACACCCCTTCGCCATCCATTCTGGGGCTTATAAAGGACAGAGAATCTATTTCCTCTCCCAGCACCCCGGTCTAGTGACCAGGACCTCTCAGCAGGGCTTTGGGTTGTTCCCCTGCTGTCTGTCTGTTTTTGTTAACTCTTAATTCGTTTCTGTCTGAACTGGATTCATTTGCAGGCTTTCCTTATCCTGTCTACATATCATGCACACTGAGAAAAAAATAGCATACAGTTCAGAGTGAAACAGCAAACATGTGCAAACAATCCTGGATGGCCATGGTGTTCTTCTAAGTGAAAAGCTATTTTGGGAGGGGACAGTTGGGATCGGGGAAGCATTCAGGAATCACTGTGCTTAATGCTTTCCTTGCACACATTTTTCTGTCACTGCAAAAAATCCCCCCACCCCACAGTTTCCTGTTCCCCATGGAGTTCCACACATGTGTGCAAGAGGAATACAAAAAATGAAATGTGAATTTGAAAAATGATGCCATTTTTAAACACAAATCTAAGTAGAAGAGTTGTTGACTAGGTAAATATATTGACTCAGTTATCCATCTGCTTTCCAATAAAAACGCCCATTATTGAATGATATGTGTAGAGACTCATTTCTGAAAAATAGTAAGAATTTTTTTCTTATAACAGGTACAACCAGGTAGAAGAAAGGGGAGGTTTAATTTCCTGACGACAGATAGAGAAGCATGTGATTACCTACCCTCTAACTTTTCATAGATAAAAACCGGGATACATGTGGTCAGCAACCTCTGAGTGTGGTCGAGATGGCAAAAAATATTAATGAGGAAAAATAAAACGACTTAGGAGAGACTGGAGCAGTGTCCTTTTGCCTGAGCTTCCTGGGAAAGGCAAGATTCCTCCTCTCCTCTCCTCCCTGCTGAGTTACTTGGGAGAGAACTGCTTTTGCACTTTGAAATCAGTTTGCAACAACAGAGGACAAAGAGAGAAAGTAGGGAAGAGAAATCGGGATATTTTAAAAGCAGTTGAAAAAGTGGCATGACAGAGGACTAACTGGGACCGTCCTTGCCAAACTGGGACAGTTGGAGGATACATACTTGTTATGATTAAACCTGCCACAATTACTCTGTATTAGACATGCTCAAAAGGGGAGCAGAAATGCCTTTTGTTGATATTTGTATGGCAACTTCTTTCGTTCCAAAAATGTATGACTCACAAGCAATGAAAGACTGGCTTCCTATTAGCCTATCCCAGGCCCTGAAAATTCAGGGCCAAACCCCTATGCCCCAGAAATTACCCCTTGTGATGTCATCAGGGGGAAGGCTCTGATGGTGTCACAAGGGTTATGTTACAAGGCATAGCCCATGGTGATGTCATTATACTAAGGGCCAACCACTGTCTAATAAATGAGGAAAATGCAAACACACACACACATACTTTTTCAAGGCAACACTTTTTCAGGGTGAGAAACTCCTCTCCATCACTCTGTGGACTGGAAAAGAAGGATTGGAATTTGAGATTTGAGAACCTTAGCCTCCATGTATGTTGAAAAGGAAAACACATACACACAGACTTCCATACACGTGCATCTACATAACTATAATTATGTGCATATAACCTCTACTTCTGCATTGGAACCTGTAGAAAAGCACTGGCTCTTATGCAAAAAGTTGTCCTAATAATTCTATTGACCAAAGTGGACCTTGTCTCATTTCTGTCTTGGATACACTTCCTCCATAAGTGACTACAGATTGAAGAAGAGCTTATTTATGTAGTTGTCGCCAGGACATGGGAAGCTGCCTGTTCCTTATCATGTCCTCAAGACAAGGGCAGATCCCTCAAGATGCATGGAACATGTTCAGGTAACAGTCTGAGGTGTTAGGAGGGCCTTGCATGTCACATGGCACTTGTACATCCTTGTGATACAACTAACCAACACCAAGGAATCCAGTGGGAATTGGGCAGATGTTGAATGTCCTTTGGGCCCATCAAAGCAGAGACGCTTTCGAATGGAGGATTGTCCTATGTAAAATTGGACATATGGTCGCCCTAACAATGGGTTTGGAGAAATGGGACTTATAGGTGTATGGAGGAATGGGTGAAAACTTTTGATAGGGATTTGTCAAAATTCACAAGACTCTTCCTATTCAGGACAAAAAGAATTATTGGACGGGAAAAAAAGTTAGAATGGATTATCCATCCATTCTTAAAACTTTGAATATTCATCTCTTGAATTCAAAAAAGTTAGAGCTGAATTAGGATTGACTTTGTTTATCTGAGAGGGTCTTCCTCTGTAAAACTTTTGCGGTTGGCATGTTCAGCGTAGTCTTCTCCTTGCAAGGAACATATTCAGGGGTAGCTGTGTTGGCCATGCCACAAAATACAACAGAATCGAAAACCCACAAAGCAGCGATGCCTTTATTGGCCCAACACCAAGGCATAAAATACACCATGAAGTTTTGAAAGCAGAAACAAGAAAACTAGCATAAAAATTGGCGAGTCACAGATCTTTGCCAAAACCAACCATCATCACATTTGGAAATTACACCATGCATGAGCAAGGGTGCAATTAAGCAAGTAGGTGCTATCAAAAGGAATGCTGGTGGGGTGTACTGAAGGATGTTTTTGCTAGCCTATGGAAAAGTTACATTACTACACCACAGCTTCCCAAATCCCTAGAAGCTACATCCCCAAAAGAATAACTTTCCTAAGCTCTGGTTTCTACTATTTCCTTTCCTTTCTTTTTTCTTAAATCCAAGTGATAGGAAGGTGGGTGCTTTCTCTTACTAAACTCTGGACAGACAGCTTAATCTTTCAGATTATTGTTAGTACCTGTAGGGCATGTAAAAAGGACTGTAAAATTATTGGGCCTTTTCAACTTGCCAGCACTTGTCTTCCTATGACTGCCTTTTCTTACAAAGGAAGGTCCTATACTTTTCCTCTAGGCTGCCTTGGCAACAATCCTGCAAGGGATGTCACTGTTTATTACTCTTAGCCAGGTAGCATGCCCTTCACAGAGGAAAACAAGAACATGTGTAGCCAAGCAACATCAGAGTGTGGTCAGGATGTCAAAAGTTATCAACAAGGAAGAAGGTGCAACAGATTGAAGCAGTTTGTCTGAACCAACAGGGGAGGACCAGATTCCCTACGTTGTTCTTTCCCCTTGCTGAGTTAATTTCACTTTTGCACTACTTTTGCACCTTGAACTCAATCTGCAGCAATTGAAGACAAAGAGGAAAAGTGGGAGGAGGAGAGAGAAACTGGGAAAACAAAAGATTAATTGCGACTGTCCCTGCCAAATCAGGACAATTTGAATGTAGGGTGTTGCCCCTTTCTTTTAGTTTTGTCATAACCTACTTACCTGCTTTTGGCATATTATGCTTTACGAACCCATATCTTTGAATACTGGAATGGACATAAGGATACTGGCCGTGTACAGAGCTCAGAATCAAGAGCCCCCTTACTAAAAGCCAGCCATCTGTTCCTCTACCTTGCTTTTTTTTTTTTTAAATTATATTTTATGCTATTGTTGGCAGGATGTGGAATCAGGAGGGAACAATATTTTTTTAAAAAACTATTTGAATTAATTTAAGGAGGAATCATAATAGTTAGAACACCAAATGACTTTGTGTCAGCTTGGCTACGTTCTACAAGAAAATGCTGCAATAAATTTGTTGGTCTTGAAGGGTCACAAGGAGAACCAGTGTGGAAGTAACTAAAAAAGAAGTAAGTTCACTTCTCGTTTCAAATTCAATTCATTTGGAGTTTGTTTGTTTATTTATGCTTTGTGTAGTTTTTAAGAGATATGAGTTTAGGGGATTTGGGAGAGCAAAAACTGCTCTTTTCTATAGTGTTTTATAGAGGTTGTGAGCCATTTAGGGAGATTTTTGCCACAGTTTGTGGCAAAGTTTGCCAGGTGCCACAGTTGGTGGCCTGTGAACCACATTTTGCCCACTCCCCCCTTAGTCAAAGAAACAACCATAAGGCTTATACACGCAGACTTGGGAACAAGTTTGCAAAGAGGTCTTCCATTGCCCGCAAAAGGTGTTGATTACTCAAATCTTTCATTCTTGATTATTTATGGTGGAACCCCCCCACACACTAATCTCTTGAAAGCTTCTTTGTCCCTCTCAGCTGGAAACTATTTCTGTTTGCTATAGGTGAACAGGTAGTATGCCTTGGAAGTAAATCTGACTGAACTCTGTTGGAGGTACATTTCAGGACCCAGCTAGGCATGATGTACCCAGATGCTTTCCCCTCCATCGTCGATTTGGATCTGGGCCATGAAATGTGCATGTGGCAAGGACTGGACCCAAATCCAAGTCAGGCCACCCCTGTAGCTGCTTTTGGTAGAAGAGTAAGACATCTAATACATTCACATATCTCCTGTGTTATGTTTGACTTGGCAATTATGTGTAGCATGAATTGGGAACCTTTTCTTGGCTGAGGGTCTGAATCTGAATTTGGGAAGGATCTTGGTGGATTTTAAATGTAGACGGAATTAATAACATGGGGGCACAACCAAGGGCACAGTAGGTGGGAATAACAGCAAAAAGTAGGCAGAGATTTGAGACTCTTAACCAGTTGGGAAATTTTCCCACCAAACATATTAAAAAACAGCTCAGTTCTAACTATGTGTATAAAGTTCAACCGGTTTGGAGTATGTAAAGCACAGTTCATTTCTGTACGTGCCTGCTCAAGAGTAAACCTCCTCGCCACACATTCCAGACAATGAGGAACAGGTTATTTTTATGCATATCTACTCAGAAGTTTTAAATGTCCAGATCTTTAAAATATAAAGGTAGTTAAGAGTAGGGCATTTACATGTTTAAATATCTTATCTCTGATCACTGATAGGTGGTATTGGTGGTTTTCTTTGCAAGGTGATCAAGAAATGCTATCTTTATTCTTTCCTTGAGCAGGGAAATTACAGCTCTTCTCTTTCATAAAACACACTGGGGAGAGAGAAGGGGCAGGGGGTGCTAAAGAAGTTCATGGGCTGGATCAGAGGTTCCCCATCCCTGATGTACAAGGATTGGACTACACGGCAACTTTAGTTGTTCACAACTTCCAGAAAGTTAGGGCCCTTTCGCATTATAGAGTTATAGCTCTATGGTTCCAGTTTAACTGCCATGGCAACATCCTGTGGAATCCTGGGATTGGCAGTTGAGGAAAGGGCCTTTAGAGTCCTCAGCCAGGGAGCTCCTCCTCTGGTGCCTCTGACCAAACTACAAAGCCCAGGACTCCACAGGACGGAACCATGGCAATTAAAGTGGAATAGTAGTACTATAATTGTGTAGTTTGAATGGGCCCCTGTTTGCAGCAGGAACACTAACCAATAGCCCTGTGGCATCTTAAAAACTAATAGATCTCCTATGGCGTAAACTTTTGTGATTTACCTTTCACTGCATCAGATTCATGAAGTGTTTATTTCAGCTGTCATGGTAAATATATACATGAGAACGAAAAGGCAGGGACACAGTAAACATTGAGTTGAAATGGTCAAGAAAAGTCAAAATTCCCTCTCTGTGACCATTTCTCTTTATCTTGTTTACAAGAAAGCACTTCTGAATTGTTACTAACTATATATTTCTTACTTTTCCCAACCTTTTGAATCCCACTGTTTACCATTTCCTTGCCGTGCCATGTAAACCTGCCAGCTGAGGATGACGCCTTATGCATCTAATAAAATGGACTCTTCATAAGAAAAAATATCGCAAAGGGACAGTTGCATCAAGCTGCAGTGTTTTGTGACCCTTGTTACTGTGTACCTTGAAGTCATTTCTGACTTATGGCAACCCTAAGGCAAATCTATCGTGGAGTATTCCCCGGCTGAGATTATGTGATGTGCCCAAAGTCACCCAGTGGGTTTCTGTGGCTGAGCAAAGAATCGAACTCTGGTCTCCAGGGTCGTAATCCAGTGCTCAAACTACTACACCACATTGGTTCCTTGGAAATGTTACTGTTTTTGTAAAACACCTCCCAGAATCCCTTAGCCAGCACAGCCAGGATCCTGACAACTGACAACTAATTGAAAAATAACATTCCAAAGCCTTTCTATTCTGTAGTTTAGCCTCCTCTTGTTGCTGCTCCTCAAATACACATACACTCATAGCTATGTAACCTCAGCCCCCAGTCTTCTGCCTCAGTTCGGCTATGGGAAACGTTTGGGAAATATATGTGCTCTGAAGGCAGTTTCTTCCTGCTGCCATCTCTCCTCCCACCCCTCTCCCCTGTTTCTTCCCTCCAGCATGCCCTGGCCTGGGAAAACATCTGCACCAGCCCATGGGATGAGAAGGGGAGGTCGTCAGGATGTGGGAAACTCTAGGAGAAAGTAAAACGTCAGCCCCCTAGCTTAGCAGGCCAACTATGCAGCTAGTGGGCCTCACGGCCAGGTCAGCTGGGCTCCTTCTTAACAAAAGGAAGACATCACAAAGTTAATGCATGTCCCATTAGGGAAGCACAGGGTCAGAGAAATTTGGGAGCGTGGAAGCGAGTTTTCTATCTCCCGCCTTCCATAAGCCACAGATGGAAGCAGCAAGGCACAGAGCAAAAAGAAGGAATCTGTCCAGGTCAACGCATGCATCAGCCATCAAGTGTGAGCCATCCTGATCTCAGCTCTCGTCCTGTTGGATCTTGGGGGTGGGGGTGTGCTCTGCATGTGCAGAATAATAAAAGTGATAGAACAGGCTGTGATACCCCAGGAAGCAAACTGCGGGGAGGAGGAAGAGACATCACTTTCAAACCGTCCATATATTAAGACAATGAAAAAACATAGTGATGACCTTTAAAGTCTGGGGCTGGGCTTTTTGAGGGACTGCCTTGCAAGCCATGGAAAACTGCCGAGGCCCTCAAATCAGTCTCTGAAGCACTGCTTGCAGGACTGTTGTCAAGACTCCAAAGACTGGCAGATATTGGAGGCAGTGGTTTTTCAGCGGTAGTCTCACACTTCCGGAATTCCTGTCCCCTATATGACATCACCTTTGATCATGTTTAAAAGGTCTTCAGGAACATGTTTGTCCTACTTTCTTTTAAATGTGCTGTGAGCAGGGGTATTAAATGCGAATGTTTTTAGTTTTTCATAATGAGACAGTTCTGTTATAAGCACTGTGTTGTTATTGGTTTTAATCATCTTTTTGAATCCACTATAGGAAGGCTTTGCCTTAAGAAGCAACATGTAAATATTTTTAATTACATTAAAGAACAAAGATCTCAATGCTAGTAGAAAATTAGCACAAGAGGGAAGAAGGCTTCACTAGACCCTGGGTTGGTTTTCTTTTATCAGAGAGTAGAAAATGTGCTCCCCCTTGTCCCACTCAGAAACTCTGGTGGGTTTTTAGACACAAGAGGGAGAGAACACTGGACTACCTGGAACTCAGTTTCACCCAGCAAACCAGAATTCATGCATTCACAGAGCAAAGCAATTCCAGATGACTTGGAGAAACAAGCCAATCCGCCCACTACACTCAAGAAAGGCAAACTGCGACAGAATCACAAAGCAATGACACATGAAAGGGAAAAATCCAGAAAGCCACCAAGGTTCTGCAAGGAAAGCCCACATTCAGAGCTTGGAAAAATTAATTCCTTTGGACAATAACTCCCAGAATCCTCCAGCCATCACAGAGAATTCTAGGAGCGGTCATTCCCAAAAGTAACATTCCCATGCTCTATGAATTTGTACTGAGCACAGAAGAACACATTGTTCAGCATTCCTGCATTCTATTTTGTGTCTGTCCCTGAAGCCTCCCATCCGAACAGTCTCCCGCCAGCCAAAGTCCAAGGAAAGTCAGAGGGATTTAAAGGGATTGCAGGCAAGAGACCCTGGAATAGAATCACCCTGGACAAATCATGCAAGAGCTAGTACATAAGCCATGGGGGGGTGGGGAGGTCTGATACTTTGGAGTGTCCACATGCGCAAAAGTGAGATTAATCTCCCAGCCAAAACATTATAGGCAAAACCCTCTCTCTTGGCCCCTTCTCCCACTTTTTTTCAGAAGCAACAATTTTATTTAATTATTTAAAACATATATAGTTGCCGTGTAATTGTTGTTGTTGTGTGCCTTCAAGACATTTCCAGCTTATGCGACCCTAAGACATGGGGCTGAGAGTATGTGACAAACTCAAGGTCACCCAGTGGGTTTCCATGGCCAAGTGGGGAATTGAAGCCTGGTCTCCAAGGTTGTAGCCAAGTGCTCAAACTACTACACCATGGTGGCTCTCACATATAGGTTGTTTTACGGGAAGCGAGGAACTTTTCCTTCTGCATAAAAATCCTTCTAGGGTGGTTACAGCTCATTTAAAAACATTAACATCCCATTTAAAATGAGGACAGCATAAATTAATTCGCCCCCTCCAACAACTCTCTGTGTCTGTTTTACAATAAGGATGCCATTAATGCAAACCCATCAACATCAAAGCAGCCATTTTTAAAAAAGCATTGAAATATTTTATCCACTGCAGACTCAGGGGAATGAAATAGTTTTCTTCACCTGGTGCCTAGAGGTTAATCAAAGGAGGTATCAGGGAACTGTGTTCAGGGAGGATATTCCATAGCCACAAGACCACCACTACCAAGAAAGCCCTGTCTGTGGTAATTTGCTTTGAGGGAGTGACTGCAGAGAACATGCCTGGCATACAAAAGATCCTGGGTTCACTCTGCAACATATTCAAACTGGGCTAAGAAAGAATCCTGCCTGCAAGTCTTCAGAGCTGCAACTGGTCAACTGTACTGAGCTAGATCAATGGGTTCCCAAACTTTGGTCCTCCAGGCATTTTGGACTTCTGCTCCCAGAATTCCTGACTGTTAGCCAAGGTAGCTGGAGCTTCTGGTAGCTGAAGTCCAAAACACCTAGAAGAGCAAAGTTTTGGGAATCACTGAGCTAGACAAACAGATGATCTGAACTGACATATTACAGCCTCTTCTGTCCCATTAGCCACCTAATCTCTGACAGTAGACACACATGGGAGATAAGTAACTTAGGGAGTGTGCCGGCTCATATAGAAGCAGAACAAGCCATATACTTCACTTGTGCATACAATGTCTACTCTAATAGTGAGCTACCCTGAACCTTGGAAATAAAAACATAAGGCACGACTTTCCTGAATGACACCAAAGGCTACTAAGTCCAAATGTGCTCTCTCTCTCCAGTGGCAGTCAGAAAACCCCCATCTGGACATTAAAGGTGACGGCTTTCTTTTCTCAGTTACCACTAGCATCTGGTGTGAAGTGTGAATGATGGAGTAGGAATGGGGGAACTTTGGAGCAAGTTCTTGCTCAGCCATGACATTCATTGGGTGATGTCCATCCAGCCACTCTTTCAGCCAACTCCATCTGAGATGCAGAGCACGGGAAAGCCTAGATATGGTATCTTGGGCATATGCCAGAAAGAGATACTGGCCTCTCCTGTATATGGATGTATAGTTCCGTTAGTTTGGTTAACAGGCATTGTTGTTTTTGTTGTGTGCCTTCAAGTCATTTTTGACTTATGGCAACCCTAAGGCAAACCTATCATGGTGCTTTCTCGGGTTAAGAGTGTGTGACTTGCCCAAGGTCACCCAATGGGTTTCCGTGGCTGAGAGGGGAATTGAACCTTGGTTTCCTGGGTCGTAGTCCAACACTCAAACCACTACAACATGTAGGCTCTCAGAATATGGGTTGTCAGCCCTATAAACAACTAACTTAATGAACAAACAAATAACTGGAAAAATATTGTGCCTTCCTTTGCCTGTCAATTAACCCAGCAAGCACCAACCAACAGTCCTGCCAGGGGCCTACTGCCCCCTGGTGGAGAGGGAGAAAGGTACACTTCTGCTGCAAGAACATCACCGTCTGCCTACCCACCTGTTTGAGATGCCAATCCTACGCCAGTTCAGCAGCAGCTCCCCATGATCCAGCGCAGAGTGTAGACCTACCGGCTTTTGTTGTTGCTCCCTGCCCCAGTCCAAGGGGGAGCATTGCAGAAGAGACATCGGCAATGCCGAGAGAGAGCTGCTGTCTCATGGGGAAGGGGGAACTGAGCCTGCTCCGCTCTCCTGGACTCTCAGTGCCTCTCCATTGCTTCCCTCATGTTCCCAAGAGCATTCTTCTCTCTCACACCTCCAGAGTTCCCCCCGAAGCTGTATCTCCTTTCCTGAGAGCAGAGTTATGTTTGCAAGAAACAGGCACTGATCCTGTTATTTCAAAAACACAGTCCCGGAACAACAGCAGCCTGAAGTTAAGTGGCTTCTCTCCTCCAGCTGCAGCCCTTGGCCTGGCTCCAAGGCAAACTCAGCTCCATAATTACACAACTCAGAAGGGCGGCCCCTCTGCAGGTTTAAAGGGCCAGAAGGTCTGGCGTTCACAGGAGTAGAGGGTCCATAGCTCCAGGGATCATCCTCAAATAGAGCTATTCAGCAGTAACGCATTTGGATCAAACTTGTTTGTGCACACATCTCTGAAACAGCTGTAATGTTTTTGCATCCCCAAGATGTTGGAGCCGTGGCCTTCAAAGAGGGCAGATATCACCTTGGTTTCCCTCCTGTTTCCCTTCACACTAAAAGGAATGACGATCTGGGCCTTTCGGTGCTTTACAAAACCTTCAGTTGTATAAGGTGTGAGCCTTCAGCTTTAGGGGAGACAAGGCGAAATGGAGAGAGACAGACAAAGAATGCCAGCTTCCTGGCCTGCTAATGAACTTGGCTGAAAATATCTGCTGGATGGCCGGCAGTAGCATTACCTGATCTAAGGTTCTGACCTTGAGTCTCAGGGCCTAGACATTCTTCTCCAGTCCTCTGGGCAAGCGAGAGGAATCTCAGGGTGACAGCACTGTCTTGAAAGGTATGCATACACATATATTTCCTCATTTCTCAGACTTTTTTTTTAAAATGTGAATGGCATGATCTGTGTGACTGTGTTTGATACATAGCATATCATGCTTAATGACATCACTGACACCGTGAGCTCACAAAGGGGCATTCCTAGGTCTCAGGTTTTGGCCCTGAAATTTCAAGGCCTGGGATAGTCCTGATCCAGCAACTCCAACAGACACTGACAACAGAAAGGAAATGCAAGGGGCTGAATGAACGGTAGGGATGTAATTTTTCACAAAGTTTCTTCTTGAAGGAAGCAGTGAATAATTTTAGCAATTTTCTCCCCACTGTGAGAAAGTATTGAAAAACCACACCATTTTCGAAGTTTATTTGCAATTTGGGACTTATTCTGTGCAAAATTTGCATGTGCTTGTTGTGCAAAGAAAACAGCATTTTACTGCAGAGGAAACAGCACTTCCTATGCAGAAAGTTATACTCTTGTGTAGAAATATTATTTCCTGTGCAGAAATGTGCTGTTTTTGGTGCAAAAAATGCTATTTCCTACACAAATCAGGAACATGCAAATTTTGTGTAGTAAACGGCCTCAAATACAGCATTTCTGTGCAGGAAATAATATTTCTGCATAGCAATATCATTTTCTGCAGATAAAATGCTGTTTTCTCTGCAAAATGGCAGGACGTAGAGAAGAGACAAAAGTCTCAGGTTGTTGAAAAAGATTATTTTATTCTTGTAATTAGCAGAAGCCTTGAAATTTGGGGTTTATTCTGTGCAAAATTTGCACATAGTTGTTTTGCAGAGGAAAAACAAAAACAACAACAAAAAAAGAAGACTAGTAGCACCTAACAGAAGGGATGCAGAGAAGAGACAAAGACGATTCCTGCACTACACTGTTATAGTGCTACTATTCCACTTTCAGCACCCTGTGGAATTCTGGGGTTTGGAGTTTACTGAGACCAAAGAGCTTCATGCCTGAGAATTCAAAATGCCCCTCGCTGAACTGCAAATGCCAGGATTCCACAAGATATTGAAAGTGGAATGATAGCACTATAACAGTATAATGCGGAAATGGCCAAGTCTTAGTGTGCTGAAAAAGATGATTTTATTTTTGTAATTAGCCCAACGAGTTTTGGCCTACTAATATTTAATTGTCTTCTTTGGGGGCTGTTAGATAAAAGAAAGAAAAGGGACAAAATATACACAGCAAAAAATTTGTCTCCTGTCTATGCATTGTCCCTTTTCTTTCTCTTATCTTTTAACAGCCTACATCTCTACATCCCTTCTATTGAGTGTTACTGAGCTTCTCCCCTCTCTGCAAAACAACCATGCGCAAATTTTGTGCAGAATAAATCCTGAACTGTGAAACTTCTGGCCAGTCCAGGATTCTTCATGTCAAGAGTTTCTCGACATTTGAAAAATGTGCTTTATTGATCATTCTTCAAATATTTTCAGAATATTCTTTCCATCTCTAATGAAAGACTTGAGAATAAAACCAGATGCTGTTGTAATCTGGAAGCCAAGCAAGTGCGGGTCTGGCTAGTAACCAAGAAGGGAGCTCAAGCCAGAGTAGGACAAGGACAGATGTCTGGAAGCATAGGGTAAAGGCAGAGGAGATGTGCTGGAAGGAAGCTGGTCAGTGCCTGGTTGAACCACTGCGTTTCTTGAGCCCTCTATGCACTGTCTTCTGTTCCACAATGGAAGGAGAAAACAGAGCATAAAGATATTAATTAATGATGACTCTTTAAAAGAGAAAAGCAAAGCAAAGGGGAAAAACAATGTGAGGGAGAACGGTAGTAATGCGTGATAGCAAATTTATATCCAGCTCAGGCTGCATGTGTATACTTTGGTTGGGTGCCCTATTGTTCAACACATTTTTCTTTTAACTAAAGTTTAATTTTAATTCTTTGCCTGGCAAGTTCCTTGGCTTTTACCAACTGTTTATTCAGATGGTCTGGGTTTTTTGCTGGCCCTGCTCCTGTGCCTTAAACAGCAGCCTGATGCCCCAAAATTATATAGAGTAAGCTTTTAATGGTATAGCAATGAGTCCTGAGGGAAAACGTCTCTTGTCAAATCTTGGTGTGACTGGGTGTTAAAGATATGAGAGCAGAACCCATGAAAAGGAAAGGAAAGAAAAGTAAAGAATTTAGCCTTAACCATATTGTGTACAGAATCTCCAGACTGAAGCCTTTTCTAGTACCTCTTGAAAATCTTTCTTATGTGTGGTTCTTAAAGGGACAGGAGACTCACTAGAGAAAAAAGGCTAGCAATTTTGGCTGCAACTAAATGCCTAACCATTTGTGAACCCTCTTTGTAATAATTTCCTCACCCACAATGGCTACTGGTCTGTTTTCAGTCTCAGTTCAAGTGGCTGGTTATGACCCTTAAAGCCCTATATGGCTTACATCCAGACTATTTGATAGACCCTGTTTCCCCATATGAGCTTAGCTGGGTCCCGAGATTCTCAGGAGAGACCCTTCTCTCAGCCCCAGTATCTTCACAGGCACGGCTGACAGGGAAGCAAGACAGCGCCTTCTCACTGGATGCCCCTAAACTCCAGAACTCCCTGCTAGGGAGTTTAGAAGGATCCCGTCTTTGCTTTCCTTCCGTTGACAGACAGATGCTTTGTTATTCAGACAGGATTTCTGAGAACCCCATTTCTTTAAAAATGGCTTCTAAGAGGGTGCTGTACTGGTGTGATTGAACTGTTGTTCAAATGGCTTTTTATCATTTATAATTATATCTTCTAAATTGTTTTTAATGTTGCTGCTAGTTTAATTCCATTTCAATGTCAATCCTTCATAAGTTTGAACTATACAGTATTGTGTTTATTTTAATCAGCTTGTATCCTGGTTTTGTGAAAAAGATGGGGTACAAGCAAAGTTGATGATGATGGAATGAAAAATGTATAAAGAATTAAGTGCCTGTGTTTGTTTTTTCTACTCCTGTCCTCACTCCCTTTTCTTCTCTCTCTTTTTTGGTATCATGTCTCTTATGTTCCAACCTGATGGTCAGGCTCAAAGGTGCCGTTGCGTTCCATTTTTTCCCTTCCTCTCCCTTCCTCCTTTTAATGCAGCTCACCAGTGCCATAGGATTACGTCCCTTGGTGTAGCTGGCTGGAATTTAAGGTAGGTTTTGGGAGACAGACTGTAGCCACAACATCACTGCTATGTGTCTGATGCAGGATCTCAGCCATCCACTTTTTACTAATGCCTTGGGGGCCCAACTGATCTTGCCCAAATCAGTACTTGTGTCTGGTTTTTAGAGCCAGCATGGTGTAGAGGTTTACGGGTTGGGGCCAGGATGCTGGGAGACAAAGAATTCCCATTCAGCCATGAAAACCAACTGGGTGACCTTGGGCAAATTATAGCCTCTCAGCCTCAGAGGAAGGCAGTGGTAAACCTCCTTGCAACAAATCTTTCCAAGGAAACTACATGATAAGACTGCTTTAGTGTTGCCATAAGTCAGAAGTACTTAGAAGGACACAATGATAACAGATTGAATCTTCCAGATATTTCTCTCTCCTATCCTCCGTAGCTCTACGCCGGTTTATAGATGGAGAGGTTCCAGCTGAGTTGCAAAATAGATGTGCAGCACTCAGGGGGGTCTCTTAAAGTCACACTTCTGACCCTTGCCCCTCAACCAGGGCTTGTTCCCATGCTCCCATTCCTGCCACCTCCTGAGTTGGACATGACCCTCCATGCCCCTAGGCAATCAGCCTCCAGGTTTCTCTCAGATCTCAGCCAAAACCTTTGGGAAGATCTCTGGTTTTCTCAGAGTTTGGGGAAATTATCTGCTTGGACACCTACTGCCAGAATCAGGATTTAGAGACACATGGAGAGGCTGCAGTCATAAAAGATGCTCTTGCCCTCTTCAGACTGTTCTTCTCTGTAGGTGGAGAGTGATGGTTGAGAGGGCAGGGCTAACCCCCATCCTCTCCTTGCACATTCAACTTAGCCCTGTCCTGAGCCTAACACCTGAATAGGAGCTTGTGTCAACTCAAACACAGTGCTGTTATCACTGTGAACTGGCCTGGCTTCGGTAGACATTAGATATCCTTTTTGACATCACAATTCGGTCTTATTTTGCCACCCTCAGCCAAGTGTTTGTGAGGCCCCTGAACAAGCAAGGAGCTAGGCATGGCTATTAATTGCTGAACATTCCTTTTCCCACCTAAGCAAGCCAGACACAGCCAGATCTTGCTTTAGGAGACCTCCCGAAAAAAACACTTCATTAAGGATGCACGCTAGTACAAAGAGCCCCCTGCCCCGAGCAGGCACCCTGGTGAGCTGGACACTCCACCGCCCAGGCAAGCTGTATCTGCATACTGGTCGTTCCTTTGTCAATTCGAACTTAACTCAATCATGTTAAATTCTGACCTTTCTGAGACATTGGCCCCTTCCACACGCGGAGGGAGAAACGGGGCAAAGCACGCAGAAATAAGCCCGTCGCCACGAGGAGCAGCACACGTTCGCCGCTCCACACTCCTGCAGCATCCGGCGGCGTCCAAAATGGCACCTTACGGCTGGCGGAGGCTCTCCACCAATCGGAGAAGCTCGCCAGCCGGAAGCCCGCCCCCTGGCAGATCTGCAGGCACGCACTTGCGCGTGCCTGCAAATCTACACTGGGGCGCTGCAATGGGGTGGTACGGGGCTGCATGCTTGTGTTTAATAAAAACCACTTGGAAAGTGTTTTTTAAAAAACATGCGGCGCCACCACTTCCGGCCGCTTCAGGGCAGTTTAAGGTACACAACCTCAAAATTAAAACCGATCCTGCACACTCCACGGTGTGGATGACCTCCGGTTGAGGTCACCCTACACCGTTTTATTAACCCCGTGTGGAAAGGGCCATTGTCTCGCGCCCAAACTTCATCGTTCTCTCCCAAGTACAGACTAGTCCACGGTCATATTTTCCCCCATAAAAACCCCAAGCTCTGAGAGCTTCCTCAGATCGCTCCCGAGTTCCAGACCGCCCTGCTGCTGCTTTGCCCAGTGAGCTCCCCTCAGCAATCCACGCTGAGCTTCTTCTCTCCATCTGCAACCTCTCCAGGACTACGAGAAAGGTGTCGTATCACCCATTTCCCCCGAAAACTCTTATTTCTCATTTCCTAAGTTAGCTGTTTGGTTGTGTTGTCTTAAGTGTTTGTCTGTTGTTAATAAAACATCATTTTTGCTACTTTAAAACTGTCTGACTGCTTGACTGACCTGACCCCGTATACGTAGGGTTAAAAGATCCTCGCAAAGTTACCCTGCCTCTCGCTAGCTTAAGTGAGTGCCCCAGCTAATTTCCCCATCTTTGCTTGTTGTTGTTTGGTTATTTGGGTGCCCCTCCTGGGACCCCCAGCACACAGGGTAACAGTGCTCCTTTCTAGAGAAAGAGGGAAGGAGAAAAGGAGATTCCCACCACCCCCATCCAGCTTGACCTGGACCTTTCTGGGTAGGGATGATGAGAGGTAAAGTCCAACACATCTGGAGGGCACAGAGCTGTGGTGGGGAAGTTCATCGTCTAAGCAAATGAAAGACCCAGATGAAATGCACTAACAATTCAGTCATGCAACTCTGTGCCTCCCAGGGCACAGTGCAACCAGCAACAGAGAAGCACATGCTTGCAGTCCTTCTCCTCCTCCCCAGAATGACAGGGAATTTCTGAAGGTGAGGAAACTGCTAGACTATCTGTGAAATCTTGTGGTTACAAAACAACCTTGTGCCACACAGCTACTAAATCTGAGCTGGCCTCTGCTTAGATCTTTTCAACCACAATTGTCATTCAGGAAACTTATGCAACTTATTTTTGCTTATACCAACTGAATCCTCTAGCCCATTACTATGTTTAACCCTTTCTTGGAAAGGAGCTCAAGTTATAAACGGTGGGAATAGTTTTCTATTCAATAAAAAAAGGAACAGAGTAGAATACGTAAGTAAAGAATAGAACAAAATAAAAGCCTGAATATGTGGTTCACTTACTAATTGTTAGCATACTTCCAAAAAACTGTAACAAACCAAAAGGTGATATGAGGTGGTCTAAGAAAAATCTTGAAACTGTCAGCTTTTCTTTGAAGTCTTTTCCAAGCAAACCATCATTCCCAGCATCTTCTGTAAATGAGGGTCATTTAACGCTACAGATTTATAGTGCTATGATTCCAATTTAATTGTCATGGCCAACATCCTATACAATCCTATGGATTTGTAGTTTTGGGAGGTGCTAGAGTTCATCACACGAGAATTCTAAATAGCCCTCCCTTGACTGCAAGACCCAGGATTAAATAGGATGTTGCCACGGCAGTTAGAGTGGAATCATAGCTCCATAACTGTGTAGTGTGAAGCAGCACAGACTCAGCTGCCAATCCAGTCAGCTTTTGCATAGGGGAAGCAAGGGGCACCTTCTTTTTCTTTGCCTGAGAGAGCAAAACACAGCCTGCTGGCCTCGCTGCTTTCCCCAAGTAGCTTTGTACACTGCAATGCCACATGGTGCATCATCTCCCTGTACTTTCTGTTCCTTTGCAAGCTCTCATTCAAAATACAGCTTCCTCATTGCTGTGGCCTACAAGATGTGTAGAAAGGGCTGCAGATTAAAAAGGGGCATTTTTACACCAAACAGTCAAAAGGCAGGATGTGAAGCTTTCCCTTGTATTGGTTGGTATGCAATGCACTCTCCAGCACTGAACTAACAGATCCAGGCAAGGAACGGAATGTATGGCTGTGGGATCTCTTTCGCTCCTTCCCACACTTCAGCAAGGCTTGGCAGTGCAGTGGGGTGGGGTGGATTTAAAGTAGCTACAAGGAGCATGTCTGTATCCTCCAGAGCTTGGATGTGCTACTATGGGGAGGGACTACAAACCTCAGAATCCTTTACCCAGCCATGGCCGTGTTGGGAGATTCTGGGAACTGTAAACCAAAAAGTTACATTTCCAAGCTTTGCTATACTCACAGACTATAAATTGAATGTCATATGCTATGTAATACATCTCTTAAATCATTTAGAACTTTTCTCACAACTCCATTTCTTGCTCTTACCAAATGTACAGGTGCTCTTACCTTGGCTTCGCATTTCTTATGGCTTGCCACTTTGCACACTGTAAGGAAAAGACAAGAGATATTCAGGATCTAGTCCTTGCCATCTTAAGAGGGGGACTGTAGAATGTTTTCATTACAAGTGTATTATTGTTAATGGTATAATAGTATGAAGAAAATAGTATGCAATGCAAATAGTATGAGTATGGATTCTCTTTAATTATGCTTTATTGAATATTCTGTTTTAACACAGTGGTTCTCAAATTTTTTATCCTGTACTCCCTTTACCTCTGCATCAGGACATTGTGCCCTCCCACTCCATGTTGCACCCTCTGTCTCATCCTACGCATCTCTCTTCCTCTGTCTCTCATGGGCGTCTTGTGCCGCATGTGCTCTCCGTCTTCATGCTGAGCTCTCGCACTTTCCACCTCCTCTAGTCACTTCCTGCTCCCTCCCTACCCGCAGAAAATGCCTCATGATTGCTAAGGGGAATGTATCTGCTGCACCAATGTCACAACTTTTGGAGAAGCTGAATGGGAAAAGCATAAAAAAAGGGAAGCCAATTTTTGCTATGTCAGAGGTTGGGGGAAGGCATAATGGAGGAGGATGGTTTGTATCACTCTGACCAGTCAAGCCTCAATGGGGCGCACACACAGCCTTGCCCTTCTTTTTCACATCTGCTGTATTTGGAAGCTGACTTTTCCTGTGCCCTCTTTAAGCAACCATTTCCCCCTTCTTCAGGGTCTGGCCCACAATTTGGCAATCACTGGCTTCCTTGTGAGGGGCAGTTAAAACAATGGAGAGCTGCAAAGGGCCCTGGGAAACAGCTTTCTGTTCGCTAGCCTTTCTGTTAGGGCTCTACCCTGCTAATACAGTGGCCTCAGAGGCAGCAGATCTTGGGTGTCATGAAAAGGCAGCAAATTGTTAGTTGTTTGTTTCTGTTGTATTTATATGGCAAGGAGAGGGGAGAGGCACTTGTGGGATTTTCTATCACACATACCCAGATAACGTGGTTGGCTTTGCATCCTATGCACCTTGAACAGGGTGTAGTGGCATTTAATGCGAAGCCTCAGGCATCAAAATGTGTTGGGCAAGCTCTGCCTTCAGCCACTTCTCTATGAAAGGTGAAAAATGGAGAGAGGCCTACTGCAGGGTGCCACTTACCTTTACAGACAAGCCCCTGAGCCTCAATGGTTTCCTTGCACACAGCGCAAGCCTTTTTCTTCTTCTTAAATACCTTCTCTTTGAAACTGTGAGGCTCAGACACCTTCCCAGGCTAAAATGAGAAAGACAGGAAGGTGTTTGTTATGGTGCATGGTAAAATAATAAATATTTTATTTATTGCATAGACAAATCGGTAATGTATCCCATGGTCATATATATGTGAAACCATACGGTATAAGCTTGTTAACAGAACAGATCCACCAAGCCCTCCAACATTTCATGTGAAAACTGGAACACATGCGACCAACAAACATCAGAATTTGGTCAAGACAGCAAATGTTATTAATGAGGAATAATAGAGAAGCTAGGAGAAGCTGCGGCAGTTTGCTTTTGCTTGAGGCTACTGGGAAGAGCAACATTCTGCCTCTCTCTTTCTTCTTTCTGCTTAGTTGATTGCAAACTGCTTTTGCACTTTGAACTCAGTTTGCAGCAACTGAAGCAAACTAAGGACAAAGAGTGGGAGGACGAGAGAGAAACTGGGACATTTTAAAAGCTGCTGAGAAAGTGGAATGACAGAAGATTAATTAGGACTGACCCTGCCAAATCAAGAAGTTGGAGGGTATGGGTGCTCTGCTCTTGAAGAAGCCAAGCTTTTCATGCATACCTAGGAAGAGATCCTTTTGAACTTAAAAGGACAGGCCATTTCCGCACTAGACTGTTATAGTGCTGTTATTCCACTTTCAACATCCTATGGAATCCTGGGATCTGCAGCTTAGGCCTCTCGACCCCTCCCTGAACTGCAAGCCCCAGGATTCCAGAGGATGTTGACAGTGCAATAATGGCACTATAACAGTCTAGTGCAGAAATGGCCTGTCCTCTTAAGTTTAAAAGGATCTCTTCCTAATAGTCTAGTGCAGTCTAGTGCAGAAATGGCCTTACTTTGAAGAAGCCATGGTTTGCACTAGTTAACAATCAAAGGCAAAGAGCACCTATTTTCTGAGCTCAGGCTAGCAAGACTGGATCATTTTAGTTCAGAAAACCAATCACTAAAAGAAGGGGAGACTCCAAGAACAAAACAACACCAAGAGAGAAAGTGGCTTTCAAAGTGCCTGTGTATATTTAGTATATTATATATTTATTAAAAATTTCCTGGCATGTTTCAGAAACAGAATTTTTATTGCTGAGAGAAATTATTAAAAGTCGATCTTCCCTGGAACAGCTTTTGAGAAACTAAAGGAATATTATTTTGCAAAATGGGTTGTGCAGTTTTTAATCAATCTGAGAACCATATTTTTCTGCTGGTGGTTGTTTTGTAAAAGAAGCCAGTGGAATAAAGCATTTTTATATATGCTGTCTCCATGTTGTTCATAATTCCTAAATGTTTATTTTGCTCATAATGCTGCACATAGTATTAGCCAGTGAAAGTGACTGACAGTTAATTGTAGAGAAATCAAAAGGAAATCCTTCTGTACACAACTTAGAATTAACTTGTGGGATTCATCACCACAGGACCTGACAATAGAGACAGCTTAAATGCCTTTTTTAAAAAAGTTTTGACAATCTGATGGACGAATGGTTTACTAACAGCTGCTATCTGTGAGCATTACATAAAACCCCATACTTAAGGCAGTCTGGCTCTTAAGTACCTCAGACCACTGATAAACAAGGAATATTTTTTGTGCCTCCCTTGTGCAATTCCTAAAAGCATATTTAGTGGTCTCAGATAGAACAGACTGACATGTCACCCTGTTCTGTCTTAGCCTAGCTTTGGCTGTCTGCAGATGTATTAAACCACCACTTCCAGCATTATGAGGAAAAATGGTAATTAATGGCAATGGTTGGGGATGATGGGAATCATGTTCCACTGCATCTAAAGAGCAGAGGAAGGTAGTGAGCACTGATCTAAACTAAGGGTTGTCAAATCTTCTGATCCTTCAGCTCCCAGAAAATCCAGCAAACATGGCCAATGGTCAGAAATTCTGGGAGCTGAAGTCCAAAATATCCTAAAGATTACCAAACAGGTTGTATTGTACTTAGCACATTTTTTGAGGAGATGCTCCCTCCAGTGGTAAAGAATGTCTGTCACAGCATGTGATTTTCCTCTTGCATTTATCATGGTTTGTGTTGTGATTGAGCATTGGAACGTAAACATAGGCTTAATTTGCAGCTCTGGCTTTTCAGACATGTATCACTGAGTAAATCCCTCTATCGGAGGGGAAACAGATTAATCATGGAGAATAAGCATTCGCCTTAACGTCCAGTTTGACCTGCAGGGACGGTCCTCATAAAATGCCTACTAAGCAAACAGTGTGACATTGACTAGATTCAGTGCAAGCAAAGCAACCATGCAACTCTCTCTTCATTCCAGAGCACATTTATGACATACACAGACAGAACTAAACATTCCTCCATAAAATATAGGCCTAGAGTACATCCTCTATAGCCAGCAAGAATGTGCAGTGCTAAGAGTTCATTAGCTAAGTCTTCCTGGAATGATGCCTGCAGGTCAATGGTTAGTGTTTTGCTGGAGAAATTTATGTATATTCTGAATGGACTAAATGGACAGAAGAAAAAACATTAAACAAAGATTCTCTGTGGATTGATTTACTGCTGAAATTTTCATTTAAAGAGTCCGCAACCCTAATTTAATGCAAATCTTTTGGGAGATATGGTTGATCCCAGCATCTGGAACAGGGCTTTCTCCACTTTGGCACTGCAGCACTATAGTACTTTGTCCTAAAATCCTAATGAGGTTACTTGCACCAATGTTTCCTTGAGTTTTAGGTCAGTGAAAATAGCAGCCTCATGTTAATTCCCCCCCTACATAATGTCTTAAATAAAACTAAGGTCACAAGGCAATCTCCTATTTGCTGTAGCCAATGGCAGGGTTCCCAGATCTCAGGACCTGGCTCTCTTTTTTCTCACGTCTTCAGTGTAAAGAGGAGGAATCTCCTAGCGAGAGCACTAACTTGAAAAGTATATGTGTATGACTGTGTGTATTTCTCATTCGTTAGATTTTGCTTTTAAAAATTTGAAAGACATATTCAAATACAAATATAGTTGATGCTTAACGTCCTATGCTTAATAACATCATTGGGGTCTTCCCTGTGACATCACCCTTGTCACCTAAGCACAGCCCAACCCCTGTGACATCACCAGGGGCCATCCCTAGGTTTCAGATATTTACACTGAAATTTCAAGGATTCAGATAGTCCTCACCTGGCAGCCCTAGCCACAAGTGAGGCATATGGCTGGAAAAATGCACACTGATGCCACAGACACACAAATAATACATAATGATATCAGGACATGGGGTAAGCCAAGCTAGATATTAGCAACAGTGGTCAACTGTGCTTATTAACACGTTTTTGCCTTTGCAGAAGAATTCTTAAAACTTCAACTGGCCTCCAGAAGTGTTTTTATCATTGCTTTTTAAAAAAATTGTTATTTCTGCTGTTGTTCTTACTGCTTTGGTGGCATTTGAACTTTGCCAAGATGCTATGCATTCTTTTTTGTTGACTCACAGTAAGTTTCTGTGAGTTCCTTTCTTATAAACAAGGGCAGGTAAAGGCAGAGAAAACAAACAAACAAAAAACATTGAGGAGGAAAGGATTTTTTCCCCAGGTCAGTTTGGCTGTGTCCTTTTACATTTTTTGTTTTTGAATGTGGCTCATTTGCATGTGCCATGCTCTGTTACTTGCTCTGGCAATCTGTGGCATGTAGTACGATCTGAATTGGAGAGTTGGCTTCTGTTTTATCCTGGGGTGCTTCGGGGCAGGTCTGTCCTGCCTCTTGGCAGGGGAAGGACTAGCTGGGCTTTAGACTGCCATTCTCACTGATTTTGTTAAAAAAAATAAAAATAAAAAGATGCTTACCCAGAGAGAGAGAAACCCCACAAACCCCCTAGTTGGCCAGTTTATCTTCTAGGATCAATCAAGATGCCATAAAAGTGCGCAACCTTTTATATTCTTCATCAGACCAGGCAATACCAAAAAAAGGGTAGGTGATGAGGAAAACAGTTACTCTTCTGAATTACTACTTGAGAGAAACTTATTATGTAAGTATGCTTAAGAGTCACATAAACTAATTCACACTGATTTAATCTGTTTATCAGCCTGGAATAATCCTGGCACATCCATGCATTTGCACTTCCATCCTCCACACTGCTAATCAGCTTGCACTGAATGCAAGTTTGTTCGATCGTTGCTTTATCACCATTTGACGCAAGTGTGGGGAGGCTTATTGGGGTTATTTTGTGTGTGCTTGCATTTTTATCCTAAGCCCAACAAGCCATCAACCAGGGTAAGGTGAAAAAGATACAAACAAGGCACCTCTAAGCACATCTTGAGCCCAGGAATTTGTTTTCTGAACTAGAAATGCACTATTGCTGGGGAAAATGACTTTCTTCACTTCTGCAGCCTAATTTAGAAGGGGACAGTCATTTTGCTGTTGCTCTTGCTAAGCCACTGGAATCCAGAAACCTTTGCAACATACTGTGATCAGCCGTGGGTAACTTAGCTAATCCTAACACACCTTTTGCCCACTCTAAATTTAACCTGCTACAAACCATCCAACATTTCACAGAGGAAAACTGAGACACATATGGCCAAGGAACATTAGAGTGTGGTCAAGATGGCAAAAGTTATTAATAAGGAAGAAAAGACAAATTAGGGGAAGCTGCAGAAGTTTTCTTTTGTCTGAGACTACTGGGAAGGGCAGCATTCCACCCTTCCTCTCCTTTTTCTCCTCTGCTAAAGAGGAGAGAGAAACAAAATTTGGAGGAGAAGAGAGAAACTGGGACAATATAAAAGCAACTAAAAAAGTCAATCTGTTCCCTGTGTTTTCCCACCATTTCTTTAATCAGTTTTACAGGGGGGGGAACTATAATCCATTCAGGAGGGAAAAACAGAACAGCTGCAAGTCTTTCGTAGAGTCCGGAAAAATTACTTGTTGGAATTGCAGTTCCTAGAATCTGTCAGCCACCATGGTCATACCACTGACCATTAAATGTGGCATTCACTAAGCACAGCCTACACGCTTTGGGAACTCCACATTGCTTCATATGCTTCTAAGCACATTTTTATAACCAAGTGGACTAGAAACATTAATAACAAGGATAAATGGCGGATTCCATTTACCTTTCTGAAAGATTAGAGCCTACAAAGCTGGGTTCCATATCCAGAATCCTATTCTGCAGTTTACTGCCACTTCATCAGAATCGTGGCATATACAGATGAAAGCTTTGAAAACTAAAGTTACTTAGCTTATTGCCGAAAATTCGAAGTGTGGCTGGAAGGAACAAATGTTTTGAGCATAGGAACCACAGAAACCAGCAGCTGATTAGCAAAGAAGCAGAATTTCTGCTGGCAATGGGGATTCATGTAAGTTTTACTTTGTTCTTGTTGTTTGGTGCCTTCAAGTTGATTTACTCAAGAGAAGATTTGCCATTGCCTGGCAGTGTAATATAACTTGCCCAATGTCACACAGTGTGTTGGGGATTCAAATTCTGGTTTCTGAGAGTCCTAATCCAACATTCAAACCATTGCACCACGCTTGGGACTAGCATCCTGGATTATATTGAAGAAGAAAAATGAAATATCCATTCTTTCCCAACATGTTATGCAGCTTTTGACAAACAAAACCTTCCATGGCAGCCCCAACCTTTTAGCTGACAGATTTTAAAAATGACCTTTCAAAGCTTGCTCCCTCTCCCAGCCCCCTTTTCTGGATTCTGGAGGGCACGAAGCTTGGATTACCTAGAAATGGAACAGCTGTCCTGCCGGAAACAGAGCTGCATTCCAGTCATGCAAAAAAAAGGGGGGGGGAGTATGGAATGCTGCTACATATTATCAACAGAGCCTCCCTCCCTCTCCTCCCACACATCTCCATCCTATGTAGGGGAAGAAGTTGCGGGTGGGGAGGAGGGAGAGATACTACATTATGGAATACCAGATGCCCAAGCAATTTAAGAAAGAGACATATGAGTACAACAAAGACCTAGCAAACTCAGCTTCAGATCCTAGGAAATATACTCTAAAAAAAACCCCAAGATGCTTGACTCTTCCTTAGAATCCCAGCCAGCTTCTAAATTTTCCTTGAAGCTAACAGTGTCTGCAGCAACAATATATGGGGCTTTGAAATGCTGAGAGACTATTCTGAGCCACACCACTGCATATCCTTCAACGTGTCACTGATTAAAATAGGGGCACCCTTGTAAGCAACGCACATTCGCTTCTTACACCAGGATCACTTTTCAAGCCACACTCTGCTCCTCAACCCATGTATTTTCTTGATGGCTGAGGACTCCTCTATTCTAGGCCTTGTAGTCACTCAGCCTATAACCACCTGCTCTCCGCACTTTGAATAAACAGCAGTGCATATCCTCCAACTGTCCTGATTTGGCAGAGACAATCCCAGGACATTTCCACACTACACTGTTCTAGCGCTATTATTCCACTTTCAACATCCTGTGGAATTCTGGGGTCTGTAGTTTACTGAGGCCAAAGAACTCTCTGGCTGAGAAGTCTGAATGCCTCTCCCCAAACTGCCAACCCCAGGATTCCAAAGGATGTTGAAAGTGGAATAATAACACTATAACAAGGTAGCGTGGAAATGGCCCCGGTTAATCCGCATCATCTTTTTTTTCCCCTTTTATTTGGTCTATGACCATAAAATAAAACAAACTGAATTGAATCTTATTTTTTCAGTTTCTTTTAAAATATCCTGATTTCTCCCTTCTCTTTCCATTTTCCCTCTTTGCTCTCAGTTGCTGCAAACCAAGTTCAAAGTGCAGAAATAGTCTGTACTCAGTTCTAAGCAGAGGGGAAAAGAGAGGAAGGGGCTGAATTTTGCCCTTCCCTATTAAGTTCAAGCAAAAGAAAATTGCTGCAGCTTCTCCTAGCTTTTGAATTCTTCCTCATTAACAACTTCCGCCATTTGCAATATTCTGATGTTGCTTGGCCCCATGTCTTCCACTTTTTACATGGGAAATGTTGAAAGGTCTGAGAATGAGTGTTTTCTTGTGAACCACCAAAGAAAATCTGGAGGATTGAACAGCTGCTCTCCATACCAGGATGAACAGTGAACATAGTTTGGGGATTTTAATTTCCTTTTTTTAAGGCAAGGTGGGAGGGATATATGCTAGAAGTGTATGAAGTTTTGCATAGCATCAACAAAGTGGATGAGGAGACATTTATTCCTTGGAAGGCTAGAAGCTACAGCTATCCACTCAAGATGAATGGTGCAAGCATTTGCCACAGAATTTTCCTCCACATAAAGTAGTGAGGGCTATCCACTTAAATGGTTTAAAGAGAGGGTTAACTAAATTTATGGAAGATAAAGCTGTTGGTGACAAGCAGCTATGATACATTTCTTTCTCTCTCCATTTTCTCCTATTTATCTGCTTTAGCATGCAAAATATCATGGCTCCGTGTACCAGTTGTTGGTGAATGCAAGATGGAGGGCGCAATGGCACGCATGTCCTGTCTACAAAGGCATCTTACAGCACCTTTGAGATGAACTGAAAGAAACTTGCAGTATAGGCTTTCATAGACTGGGTGATGAAGTAGACCCAATCTATGAAATTTATGCCACCAACCTCTTTCTCTCAATTAGTTCAAAGGTGCTACAAGATCTCTTTGCATACTGATCCAGACTAACATGGCTCTGTCTTTAAATACCAGTACCATGTATTGTCCATGGGCTTCCCAGAAGTCTCTGACTGGCCGTGCTGGGAAACAGGATGCTGGATTAGAGAGGCCTTTGGAATGATCTTACATTTTTAAATTACCTTTGCAAAAGATGATTCAGTAGCAACAAGGTCTGGCACAGTGAGCTGTTGCCTTGCATGGCACTTTATTATTCCTGCACTTTCACTGACACTTTCTTAGAGTAGAGGGTATGATTAGACACTGGGAAATCCAAATTCAAATACTGACACAACAATGCATGGGTGACATTGAGACAACCACCCTTTTAAAAAGTGGGGTTTGTGATATTTTTTAATGCACTGGAAGAAGACCAACAGTTATCCCTGTGCTTTTATACCTAATTCTAGTAACCTCTCCTAATCTTTAACAGTAATCCATCTGTATCACTGTAGCTAGGACTGATTTTGCTGCCTACATTTCAGCCACATGCTTTCCAATATAAAGAACAGACCAAATAAACACTCGAGAGACAGAAGAGGGGAAGAACAGAAGGGGAGAAGAGGAACAGCTTTTTTTCAACCTAGTCTCCCTCACAGGGCAGCAAGGGAAGAATGTGAAGAAAAAAACCACACATACCAGTTTGAATTTCTGTGAGGAATTTAGGAGCAGAAGATAGGAATATAATCAGAAAGATGCCCATTCATATATGTGCATGCACACACGCTGTCCACAAAAACATTTAATGAAAAAGGAATGACAAACTAGATGCCTTTGCTCTGGAAATCTGTTTTGCACGGAAATCAACATTCAGTCACATGAATTCCCCCCTACATACCACTAATCCATATTTTCCAATATTTCAGAGATGAAAACTGGGACACATGTGGCCAAGCAATATCAAAGTGGGGTCAAGATGGCAAAAAACTATTCATGAAGAAGAACACACCAGCTAGGAGTGGCTGCAGCAGTTTGATTTTACCTAAACCTCTTCAAAAGAGCAAGATTCTGCCCTCATCTGTCTTCTCTCCGCAATGAGTCAACTGACTGCAAACTACTTTTACCCTTCAAACTCAGTTTGCAGCAACTGAGTCCATCCAGGGTGGGATGAGTAGGACATGTGTCCTGGGTGCCAATGACAGGGGAGTGCAAAAAAAGCTGTGCATGTAGGGGTGGGAGGTGGGGATAGGGATAAGAAGGTAGGGGCACAACTTCCATGCTTGCCCTCGGCACTGTTTGCAATAGGTACACCACTGCTGAGGACAAATTAGGAAAGTACAAGACATAGAGAGAAACTGGGACATTCTAAAAGCAGTTGAAAAAGTGGAGCGACATGGGATTAATCAAGACTGTCCCAGTCAAATTAGGATTGTTGGAGAGTATGTTAGTCTATTCATGGTTACAGGAAATTTGAACGTTGGAGGGAGAAGCAGTTCTTCAAGGAAATGTTTATCCCGTCTGTCAAAACTGTAACTAGAAGGAGGAGGAGAGAATGCTCAGTAACCCTGTAAGAGGTGTGGGGTGGGAGCATAACATGCCCAACAGGGCCTAAGAGAGGATTAGGACTCATGTGCTGTCCTAAACTGCAAGCTTGTGTAAGGAAGAAGGAGGTTTCCTGGGACCTGTAGTCCTTTGCTTGCAAGGGAAGGAAGGACGGACTGAAGGATGCTCTGTTTGAAAGCGTGTGTACATAAGCCCTACTGAATGGGCCATTCACACCAGGGCCCGGCATTGGAGCTCTCGCTATTAATAGCCATGAATCGCTTGCTTTGTTGCTGGGGTTCTTACTGCAAAAACAAGCTATCTGTTTAAAAGGGCAAGAAGCAGGAGCCACCAGGCCAAGAGAGGAGCCAGTAATGGGGTAGGAGCAGAAAGAGGGCAGCAGCCCAGCAAGAAGCAGCTTTTGAAGCTTAGGGGCATGAGGAAGGTCTGCTTTCCAGATATGCACTTTCCTCTCTTTTTCTCCAGATAGCGAAACAAACATAATTCATGTTAACTGAGCACAAAAATGTCTAGCCTATGTGGAAATTAATTGGATGATCTGAGAGTCACAAGATTCCACATCAGCAGGCAGATACTTTCCTTCTTCTTGTCTGGAGATGGTGGGTCAGTCAGCATGTTCATTGCCTTGCACAATTTGGAAAGCTTTAAAGTTATTTGTTGCTTGCTAGTTTTTGATCTGCAACAGTAGCTTGCTAGCATGGCTAGCTATTTAAAGTGTGGTGCATTAGTGATACCATACCAACAAGCTGCTTTCAAGTTTCTTTATGATTATTTTTAGCACACTTCAAAATACAAAAATGTACAACCTCCCATTTCTCCAAATGTCTCCTTTTTAGTAATCATTACTTTGCTGTTGTATGTCTTCAAGTCATTTCCAAAATATGGCACTCCTAAGGCAAACCTATCACAGGGTTCTCTTTTGCAAGATTTTTCAGAGGGAGTTTGCCATTGCCTTCTTTTGAGGCTGAGAGACTGTGACTTGCCCAGGGTCACCCAGTGGGTTTTCATGGTACTGTGGGGATTCAAACCCTAGCTTCCCAGTACCCTAATCCAACACTATAAAATGCTGGTTCCTAAAAAAAGGAGGTTTCTCATTGTGGTCCTCTAAGGCTGAGAGAGTGTGAAACATCCAGCACCAACTAGTGGGTTCCCAAGCAGGGATTTTAACCCTGAACTCCAGCACTCAAACTACACTAGAGCAGCAAATGGTACCCTCTCCCCATCATCCAAACTCCATGATTTTAAAAGGTAGCCAAGTGCCTCTTTTCCATCCTTGGCAATAAAAGGAAAACAATAATGAAGTAAAAAACTAAAATTGTTGTTCCACTGCATGACACCAAAAGCTGTCTCTCTCTATCTAATGATAGGGCCAACCCTGACATAGGGAAAGGGTTCTTTCATCCCTTTGCACGACGTGAGCATCCTCTTCCCAAAGAATTCAGCAACTCACCTGAAAAGAGCAGCAAAGGTTTCTTTCACCCTGTGTTCCCTCTGTGTGGATAGCAGCAGACTAGAGCTCTGCCACCATTCTTCCCTTATGTAGCTCATTTCCTCCATCCTGCTGGCCTGGGGCACTCTGATAAAATCCTCTGTTACTGCACACACAAAGGCAGCTTAAAGATCTCTTTCCTAGTGAGTTGGGTCACACTGGAGAAAGTAACTCAGGGATTGCTGTTGGAACCAAGGGCTATTTGGTGTGTTTGTGTGTGAGAGACACATGGAACACCTAGGAGCTGGATTGAATCCAAGTGCTTGCAGTTTCCCTCTCTGCTGTAGGCAAGATTGCCAGGTGAGATCTATACCAAGACCTGAGATTTCACAAAGCCTGAAGCCTAGAAGGGACCCTGTCACATGGACAGACCCTGGTGACATTATAAGGATGATGTGACAAGGGGCAGCCCTGATGATGTCATTCAGCATGACACATGACTTATCAACCACAGTTGCACAGAGTAGGCTATCTGAATTTTTTAAAAAAGTCTTAACAAATGAGGAATATCTATATATCTATACAGTATATCTTTATATTCTCAAGGCAGGACTCTTGCCCTGAGATTCCTCTACTTAGCAATGAGCATTGGAGAAGAAAGCCCAGGCCCTGAGATCTGGGAACCCCAACCATAGGATTTAACACCAGGATTAGGGTAGATGTTGTCTGGATGTTACTGGGACTCCCATCATCCCTCACCAGTGGCTGTGATGGCTAGGGACTCACAGGAGTTGCAATCCATCTGGATGGAGATATATTATGCAAAGTTCTCTGTCCTTTTAAGATTTCATGGGTGGGAAGCCCGGAGTTTTCAAAATAGGAGGTGGGCTTCATGAGCAGAACTCAAAGCTGATGGATAGCTTTCTCACTGCCACTCTAATTTTACAATAACTCTGAAGGGAAAATAAGTCTGAGGGATTATGACCAGCCTGCTAAACTCTCCATAGTGCTGGATCTATCTGGTCATAGGCCAAATCCACTATACCACACTCACTCCTCTTTCTCTCCTTCTCAGTCCAGTTTTTATTTTTACTTCCTATCCCTCTCAAGACATAGTGTGGGGTTATCTGCACCACCCAAGTTACACTATAGTCAGCTACAGAATTGTCTGCATGTATGCATTAAAAGATTCTAAGCCTTACATACCTTGGAGTGTATCACACAAATCAGATCTTAGATCAGTGGTGGCAAACCTGTAGCTCTCTAGATGCTCTTGAATTATCATCAGACCTAGATATTGCTCCACCTCCTTTTTGGAAGCTCTTACATCACATGCCCCCACCCCACCCTTGCTGGACACACAGTTGTTCCCTATTCAGAGAATTTGCATACACAGTGTGCAACATGGTTTAAACTTTGCACTATTACACATAGTAAAGAACACAGTGGAAGCATAGGTGTTTGGGAGAACTCCAACCTATTAACCATCTGGTGTCATAACTCACAGAATGGTTAAAAGTTAACCAATCCATCCAAAGCAGAGGCAGGCGGACCTTTGACACTCCAGATGTTTTGAACGTCTACTCCCAGAAGCCCCAGCCAGCATGGATAAGTAGTAAGGGGTTCTGGGAGCTGTAGTCTGAAAAGGCAGGGGGTACAAAGGATACTCTACCTCAGTATACAGACATTAAGTGGTGCTCAATTTTCGACAGAGCCATCCCTTACCAGTGGGAGAACCAGTGTGGTGTGGTGGTTTGAGTACTGGACTATGATTCTGGAGACCAGGGTCTGAATCCTTATTTGGCCATGGAAACCCACTGGGTAACCTTGGGCAGGCCACACTCTCTCAGCCTCAAAGGAAGGCAAAGGCAAACATCCTCTGAAAAAATCTTGTCAAGAAAACCCCATGACTGGTTTGCCTTAGAGTTGCCGTAAGTTAAAAATAGCTTGAAGGCACACGACAATACCTTGCCAGTAGCAGCAGGGGGAACTATTAAATGCAACATGGGAAACAGCAAGGCCAGGACATAAACCTTTTCCAAAGACGTCTTGTGAGACCTCTCTGCATGCACAGAAATGCAAATGGTGCTCTTATGGCATTGAACAAGGTCTGGCCAGTTCTATATGAGGAATTTATCAAAAAAAGAGCGGGAGGGGGAAGAAAATAAATCCACAATTCAGAGCTCAAACAAGGCACCTTTGCAAGCCGCAGGTGCTGGTGCCTAGTATCTCTTACCAGCATCCTGAGATCTGTACCAAGCTGCAAAACAAATCATCGGCTTGGCTGATGGTCTGGTCCTGTGGTCACGGCCTGTGCAGGCAGGCAAGGAAGTTAACCAAAGCAAGGAACTGACCGGGCAGTGGTTCTTTCATAACTAGGGCCTGTGAGGAACTGCAGCACTGACCGCTCCTCCTTCCGGGATCTCTGAGTGAGTCCAGAACAACATGTTTACTCACTGATTTGGTCACACTGCTGCGCAATGAGTGCCCACTATTGTGTACCAATTGAAATTGCTTTCTCCTGGCTACTCACAGCCTCTTCATCACGCAAATGGATATATTTACACTGCCATAGTCCACATCAGTCTAAGGTCAGCACCAAAGGAATAGCCCAGAGATAACCTATGCTTCTCTATGCCACTTTTTCATTATTTTATTTCACTTTCAAGAAACTGGAATACATGCTTTTGGGGCTGGAGAGGGATTTGATAGCAAGGGTAAGGCAGACAGTATTATTGCTCACCTATTTACTCAAAGCTTTTTAATCCCACTTCTTAGCCAAAAGGGTTCCCTGAGTAGCGGCCAAAAATAAATAAGACATTCTCTGTTCTTAGGCTTCAAGTCACAATGACGTGACATACAAAGAAAGCGGGGTGGAGATGTAGGAAGGAAAAAGCATGCTGAGGCACCAGTTATTCAGTGTAAATGTTTAGATCCACCCGTGTCTTTCCACCAACTGCATGGAAATTGCTAATTGATCAGTTTTCCCCCTCTGTTCTTACAGTGTTCTGCATGCCGGGGCGGGGGCATCTGCTCTGAGAAACTCTTAGGAGCAGACTTGGGCAGGTGAAGGTCTTCAGGGATGGTGGAGGGAAGAGAAAGCCTTATTGCTTGAGCTGAAGTCCAAGGGAGCCCTGGTGGTGCAGTAGTTAAATGCTGGTACTGCAGCCACAAGGTTGTGAGTTCGATTCTGCTGGGCTCCAGGTTGACTCGGCCTTCCATCCTTCCACAGGCCGGTAAAATGAGTACCCAGCTTGTTGGGGGCAATTAGCTAACACATTGTAAACTGCTTAGAGAGCACTTAGCTTCTAAGTGGTATAGAAATACACATGCTATTGCTATTGCTATTTGGATAATGTCAGTTAGCCCACGGTTCCCACCCAGCTCAGCTGTGGCGGTCACGTGAAGGGATATGAACAGATATCAGAATGGGGAGATGGAGGTTTGGACAGGAGATAGGCACACTGACAGCTTTGAAAATGAAGAGTTTCTGCAGGTTCCAAGAGGGTGGAGGGAGCCCGTATGGGAATTTCAGAACTGGTATCACGTGCTCAGAGTGACAGGAAAGAATTTTGGCAGCTGATTGAGGGCTCTCAATGAATGAACAAAGAGGAGGCTATGTAACGTAATGTAAAATCGATTACAGTTGAAGATGAGCATGAAGATGAGCATCAGTGGAAGATCAGAGGGAAGAAGAAAATGGGACACGATAAGACAATGGCAGCAGCAGTACAAAATGATCTACTTCTAACACAGGAGTGTTGCATCGTACCTCCCATCCTCCCTGAACAATGGGTCTGAGGGCTCAGACTGATGGAACTTGCAGTCCAACAACATTTTGAGGGCCACTCATTCCCCACTGGCCACTGAACAATGTGCTCAAGCATTTCCATTGCACTGTGTCTATTTTATTCAAAATGTTATTTACATGGGAAGATGGTTAAGCCTCACTCATTGACAAGGGTATGAGTGATCAATATTGTTAAAGTACTTTGCCCAGTACAGACACAACCAGAGCTTGGAAGTAACAAGTAACAAAGAATGGAAGTTATTTGTAATTAAGTCCTTTCCCTGGCAATGAAAGTGTAACTATGTCACTGAAGGACAACTTTGGCTTTTGCAGTGTAACTCTACTTTTAGTTACTTTTCTAGTTACAAGTATGTGCCCTCACTAAATGGTGGTGAAAGGATATCACAAGATACTGCTGCCTCATGTTCTGATGTAAATGCAGAAGTGACAGTGAGGTGGGCAAGAGGGAGTGTAGTAGCTTGTTAGCATTCAGATTTTTTAAAAAGATAATTCATAACTAAAAAATAACAATTTAGTCACTTTTGAGAATCATGAAAGCAAAGGGTTCCTCTTTAATACGAACACTATGATTATGGGAAGGTACGCTGGTAAAGAACTAATTTGAGGGGGCTTTGGACTACAACTTCATTGAATTGTGTTTAAAAAGTCACATCCAGTTTCTGGACAGAGTTCAGAGACACTGAGCAGAAGCAGCAAAGACCTAGACTGGCAGAAAAATCAGCGGTGGTAATGGATGGGACAGTTTTACTTCTCTGATTTGAAACCCAGAATATGGAGTCTCTCTGGTAATGACTGTAGCCAGCTCTCTGAAGAGGACCAGTAAGGCCCTAATGGTCAATGCCACTATGGTCAATGCTCAGGGCTTCTGGGAGCTGAAGTCCAAAAACATCTGGGGACCCACAGGTTGAGAAACACTGCCCTAATCGTTGCCCTGTGCCTTCAAGTTGTCCCCCCCACTTTTTTTTTGTTTCCTTTATATAGTGACCCTAAAGCCACTCTAGCGCAGGGTTTTCTTGGCAAGATTAGTTTGGGGGGGGTTGCTTTTGCCTTCCTCTGAGGCTGAGAGAGTGTGACTTGCCCAGTGTATTTCCATGGCTGAGTAGTGATTCAAACCCTGGTTGTCACAGTCCAATGGTCAAACCACTACACAATGCTGGCTCACTCCTCTGAGGTGTTCACCTGGAAGTGTTGCTGGAGCCCTGGTGGCGCAGTGGTTAAATGCCAGTACTACAACCACAAGGTTGTGAGTTCAATCCTGCCAGGCTCCAAAGTTGGCTCAGCCTTCCATCCTTTTGTAGGTCGGTAAAATGAGTACCCAGCTTGTTGGGGGCAATTAGCTAAAAATACATTGTAAACCGCTTAGATAACACTTAGTTGATAGGCGGTATAGAAATAAATGCTATTGCTATTGCTATTGCTCCCCTTCCACACAGTTGGCTGGCAACACTGCCTTCAGCTGGGCCAAGAAGAGGATCTGTGGGGTCAGCCAAGTAGGTCCAGAGCTCAGAAATCAAGTGACAAGTTAGAAGTAATGCAGCTCTCCATAACAAGTTACTTGGGGGCGGGGGCAATGTGATAATAATGAAGTCACTGTTTCCAAAATAATGAAATCAAAATAATGAGGTTCCAAGACAACACATAACGAACAGAAACTAAAAAGTCACTCTATTGGCCTAAATGTTACCTCATTACTTTAAGGATTACCTGCAGAGGGCATTTTCATAGGTATTTGGACAGGAAGGAAAGTTTCATCCCATTCTCTTATCAATTCAAAGCATGTTTTAAGTAATGGGAACACAACAGATAATATAACAAATTACTTTTCAGTTACTGTGAAATCACAGCAACTAATTATCTTTAAAAACCAAAAGTGAGGGATGGGAACAAATTACTTTTAAAAAGTAACTTTCCAAACTCTGGGAATGTTGCATGTGAAAATGGGAAGGATCACAGGGAGAACAGACCGAAGAGGCAGTGGTGGCGTGAAGTGGACATGGATCTCTTGACAGCCTGCAATATACGTACACATGTGTACACACACACACATGTAGTCAAGGGGATGGAAAGTTAACACAAAGTGGGGATTAAAAGGAATAGAACAGACACGCCAATGGCTGGAGTGCCAGAGCACAAGTCACGAATGCCACACATGCGACCACATAAGAGACAATTGCTTTTTGTGTCATGAAAGGACCACCCCAGAGCTCACTGCTGTATTTTTCCTTCGAGAGTGACCTGGACTTAGGGGTCACAGATGGAATGAGAACCAGAGACAACAAGAAGGGAGGAGGCAAAGAAAAATATCATAGGCCAGTAGCTGGAGTCTCCTCAAAACAAAGGCAAGACACAAGCAAATGGTTCCTCTGGCTTTTATTCATACAGAGACTTAAAATGTACCCAGAGGCTATCTAGTCCAGCTGCTGAAAGATCATACTCATTCTTTCTTCCCCTGTTCTTTCACACACACATTTGTGTACACACAAAAGCTTGTATCCTGACAGATTCTCAAACTGTGAGGTAGGGCATCTGAAAGAGTGTATACATCAGTTATCCTGCGCCATTTCTCTTGTGATGTTATACTCTCCAACTATCCTCATTTGGCAGAGAGAATCCCAATTAATCATCTGTCATCCCATTTTTTCAGCTGCTTTCAAAATATCTGTTTCTCTTTCCTTCTCTCAATTCCCTCCTTTGTTCTCAGCTTCCTTCCATTGGTGAAAACTGAGTTCAAAGTGCAACGGTAGTTTGCACTTGATTAGCAAGGGTGAGAGGAAGGGTCAGATTCTTGCCCTTCCCAGTAGGCTAAGGCAAAAGCAAACTTCTACAATACCTCCTATTGTTGTCTGTTCTTCTCCATTAACAAATTTTGCCATCTTGACCACACTTTATGTTTTGGGGCCACATGTGACCAGTTTTCATCTATGATATACTGGAGGGTATGTAATATCAATGTTGCATTACAAAACCACTTTGCTCACTTATTCAGTATTATGAACACATACATCCTCTACATGCAATAATTTGATTTGAGGCAAAATAGAACATTTTCTTCCTTAAGGATGTGGTTTGATTGCTTCTTCAGTGTTTTCAGTTTTCAGAATCTCCTTTATGTTTTAACAGCCCTTGTTTTCCTTGATTTTATTGATTTCTTTGATTTAATTGCATTGAGTGCTCAGGGGTGGGGGGAGTAACTAAGCAGAGAAATAAAGTTAAGGTGGGAAGAGGGCTTCAGATCACAACACATGGATAACAGACACACTGGAAGAGAAGCATCCACTGTAATAATATAAGGTGGGTCGAGCAAATGAGCCAAGCTACACATTGCTGCCTTGAATAGTCTGAGGCAGTTCTAATGTGATTTATTAGGGATCAGTAACTGGAAGCATCTAAATAAAACTCAACCAATCTTACCAAAGACCACCTAAGAGTCAAACTGGAATGCACACAGCAAAACAGCTGTAGCCACGGAATTCACTGAAGGTGTGGAAGAAGTGAATTTGGGGACTCAGCTTCCACAGTCACTTGCCCAGCTGGGAGAGTAGCTATGTTGACTGGAGGATCTGGGGTCATTTCCGCACTAGACTGTTATAGTGCTATTATTCCATTTTTAACATCCTATGGAATCCTGGGGTTTGTAGTTTAGGGAGGGGCCTCAAATGGCCATGAACATACATTTCCTTAAGCTCTGGATTTTGCTGGGAGATCTCACTGGAATAAAAGATGTTGAGACCCAGTGACCCACTCTCCTACCAAGCCAGCCCTTTGGTGGTGGGGTGGGGGAAAATTGCTGCCCAGAACGCCACAGGCTCCTCAGAGTGTACAGACACCACACACTGCTATCTCTGTGACAATCTATGGCTAATCTATGGGTAGCCTCAGCTGATGTGTCTGACCTCCTGCACCGCAGTACAGCTGTGCAAAAGGATGGGAGGTTTTCCGTCCCAGTAGAACACAGTGTTCCATAACTCAGGAAATCTCATGGGAATTGGGCAACGCTTAAGAATAGCAGGCTGGGCTTTGGAGGTCAGGAACAGGACTTTTTAAAAATAGGATCTGTCAAGATATCAGTGCTTTCCAACCTCCTCCCTTGCCTAGACTGACCATTTGAGAACAAATGTGAGTTCTGCTGATCTCATTGTGCCTGGCAGATTAACGTGCAACCATTCTCTCTTGCCTACCCTGCAAGACACAGCTCATCACTGCAAAAAGGAAAAATAATCCAGTTTGTTTCCTTTTTCCTGATTTACAAGCAATGTCATTTCCTGGTTCTCACCCATCCACCCCCTTTCTCCTGGCTTGAGTTTCCCAGCACTGTGGGCTGGTAAGCATGCGGGAATGTCCTAAGAAACCTGGGAATTCTCTTCTACCTCCCTCTAGCTGTTTTTTTTGGGGGGGGTTGAGGAGGTGGAAACCCTCTTCCTTAAAATTGCTGGTTAAGCAAAACCCCATGTTTTGCACATGAAGCCTAAATCAAAGGTTTGGAAGTCTATCTGAGAAAGCTTCACTTTAATTACGTCCCTGGGAACTCTTCAGCACAAATGGTTGGTAACAGTCATGCTGCCACAACCAGATCTGAGAGACGATTTTACACAATGACAAACAGATACAACCCAAGACGTAATCAATATGCAGCAAGGCCAATCTTTGCAGCCAGTTGTTGTCAGAAATAAATACTACTTCTTTATGGAGGAAATAGCATTAGCTTCAGTATTCACAGGGTCGCTGGCATGTAGCATTGGAAGAAGAAGGATGTCTAGAGCAGCAGACAGGCACCTTGATTTTAATCATGCCTACTGTGAAGTACCAGTAAGCTCAGTGAGACTGTATTCCCCAGTTTCCAAATTCTGTTGCATGGAACTGAGCATTCATTGCCAGCCCAGGAACCTGGAGCATTGGGGATGAAGGTTGAGCAGACCTGCATATAGTTGAGCTACACTGAGTGGGGAAATGCTCAAACTGGTTGTCTAGTCCTGTTACCTTTAGTTTGGCCCCATCCTGTGTTCATAATCCCATCCTTTGTTGGAATATAGCCCTGAAGTCCCTGCTAAATTCAAAATTTAGCTCCGCAGCTAAATACAGTTTCCCTGCCCCTGACCTACGAAGCATGGGTAGGACTGTAACTGTTACCACAGTTTTCTAGCCTGGACTTGTGAGATACCAGATATCATTTTGATATCAATAATTTGGCCTTCTTCACCCATTCCTTCCCACGTGCTTGCGAGGCCCCCGGACAAGCAAGCAAACAGGCTCGGTCGCCAATCGCTGTAATATTCCAAACAAATACAGGAAGGCCAGAAATAGCCAGACTGCTGCTTCAGGAGACCTCAAGGCAAGTACCCTCATTATGTATGCACGCTACGTACAAAGAACTCCTTGCCCCAAGCAGGCAGCTTGATGAGCCGAATACTCCACTGTCAAGCACTCTGCGTTTGCATACTGGCTACCCAACTGACAATTCGGACTTAACTCAATCATGCTAAATTCTGACCTTTCGGAGGCTTTGTCTCCAGCCCAAAACTCATTGTTTTCCCCAAGTACGGACTAGCCTACGGCCACATTTTCCCCTATAAGAACCCCTGACTTTGAGAGCTTCCTCGGATTGCTCCTGACTTCCATACTGCCTTGCAGCCGCTTTGCCTTGCAAGCCTTTCCCTCAGTCCCACGTGCTGAGAACCTTCATATCCACGAACTCTATCTTCAGGACAGGTGCAGTATTTCCCATACCAAAAACCTCATCTAAAAATCCCTCCATCCAACTCCAACCTTTATTTCTTTAGTTATCTGTGTGAGTGTGCTGCATATATTTGTTTGATTGTATTTTAATAAAACCAACAATTACTATTTCACTTCTGTTTTCTCCTTGACTCGGCCTGACCCTGTAGACGCTGGGAAAAAGATCTCACTCCGTTGCCCTGCCTCTCGCAGTGCCAACTTGTGCTCTTTGACTAATTTCCCCAACTTGTATAATTAGGAGAGCATTTAGGTGTCCCTCATGGGACCCCCAGAAATCAGGGTAACATAACCTCAAGTTGGTACTCTGAGACCAAAATCCTCCCACACTCCCCTTGCCTTGGTGAAAGCGAACAAGCAAAAGCACATCCTTCAGCATTTCACAGATGAAAACTACAACACACATGACGAAGCAACATCAGAGCATGGTAAACATGGTAAAAGTTATTAATGAGGAAGAACAGACAATTGAGAAGAGGCTGCAGCAGTTTGCTTTTGCCTGAGTCTACTGGGAAGGAGAAGATTCCACTCCCTCCTCTCCTCTCCCCCTTGCCAAGTTAACTGGGTGCAAGCTACTTTTGCATTTTGAACTCAGTTTGAAGCAACTGAAGTAAATTAAGGGTGAAGGGAGATAGTGGGAGGAGGACAGAGAAACTGGGACACTTTAAGCACAGCTGAAACACTGGGATGACAGAGGATTAACCAAGACTGTTCCTGCCAAATCGGGATAGCTGGAGGCTATGCAATAAGCATGGGTAGGGTTGAAACTTCAAACTAGCATCTGGAACTTAAATCCCTTTTCACAGCCCCCTTGACTCGGTAACAACAACAAGCAAAAGGTTCAAAGTGTTGAACCTTGAAGGGTCTTCCATACAGATATGCCAGAACACTCCTTCCTGTCCCAGTTCTGTTGAAAAAGAAATTTAGGATTTCCTTCCTGGGCTGTATCCAAAGCCAGCAGACAAAGCGTGTGAAGTGTCAGTGTTTAAGCTGAAGAGAAATGGCTTCCCTTCAGGGTCACAAAGGTCTTGCGTCACTTATCATCCTTTCCAAGTCTGCACCTACAAAGGTAAATTATAATCCAAACATACATAACAATCTGGAATTAATGTGTTTCTAACAACAGATTACTCATCATTAATGCCTTTCCCTCAGTAATTAAGTTAACTGTGACAGATAATGAGAGATAGTTTTCCTTCTTTTCCCTTATAACTGTGTCTTAGGGCCTTTCCACCCTCTACTGTTATAGCACTATTATTCCACTTTCAACCTCCTATGGAATCCTGGGATTTACAGTTTAGGGAGGGGCATTTAGAATTCTCAGCTAGAGAGCTCTTTGGCTTCAGCAAACTACAAACCTCAGAATTCCACAGGATATTGAAGGTAGAATAATAATACTGCAACAGTGTAGGGCAGAAAGGCCCTTAGTTTCTTTCATAATTAAGGTATGTGTGAGCTCATCACTCAGGTGAGTATTTTGTACCATGGGCCAGAAAGCTGTGGTGCTTGTGATAGTCTTAAAGTAATTAAAAGTAAGCATTTTTAACAAGAAACTAAAGTTACTTTCAAAAACATTCCAACTATAATGGCAGCAAATGAGGGCTTTAAAGGTTTGGAAATATAACTGTAACTAATTACTTTTTACAAAGTAATTTACAAAGCAATGACACAACTGTGCATAATCCTCTTCACAGAGCCACAATTAGCTGTACTCTGTCAAGCAAACACATGCAACGGCAAAAACGAGTGTGTAGTCATGTTGTGACATAAAATGGCATACAAAACTGTCTTCATTTAGGCTTTTCAAGTATATAGATGATCTTAACCAACTAATGAAGCCAACATGGTGTAGTGGTTTCAGCATCGATTATACCTCTGTAGACCAGGGTTCAAACTCCTGCTCAGCCATGAAAACTCACTGGGTGACCTTGGGCAAGTCACAGTCTTTCAGCCTCAGAGGGAGGCAAAGGCAAAACCCCTCAGAACAAACCTTGCCAAGAAAACCCCATGATAGATTCATAATTTGGAAATGACTTGAAGGCACATGACAACAATGACAAATCAACCAACAGCTCAATTATTCTATTTTTAAAAAATCAAATTGCTGTAATTGGCTTAGCGTAATTAGCCACTTTTCCTTTACTTTAAAAAAATATATGCGCCCTTTCTTAATGAATCAGGGCAGCCTTCCCAGTCTGAGACCCTCCAGTTCTAGGTCCTATCAGCCCTGTTAGGCATAGTCAATCATTGGGGATCACGGGAACTGCAGTCCAGAATTCCCAAAGGACATCAAGTTGGAGAAGGCTGAAACAAGGCTTCAGAGTTTAATGAACGGTTTTGGAGACAATGAAGGGCATTTACATTGTAAGGATGTTTTTTACACTGTAAACTGGGGGTGTTGAAAATGTGAAACGTTGTCCATCTGGTGCCCCAAACCCCATTTCTTCAGCCCTGGAAGTTCCCCCGGTAGTTCTCTTCTTTAAAATTGCCACATTTTCCATGGCCATTTCCACACTATATCCTTATAGTGCTATTATTCCACTTTCAACACCCTGTGGAATTCTGGGATGCCAAAGAGCTCTCTGGCTGAGAATTCTAAATGCCCCTCCCTAAACTACAAACCCCAGAATTCCACAGGATGTTGAAAGTGGAATAATAGCACTATAACAGTGTAGTGCAGAAATGGCCTAGGTCAATTTTCTGCCTGAAAACCCAGAACCCTCATTCATTCAAACCTCTTCATTTTTAAATGTGGATTGAATAGAAGCAGTGTCTTGACATGCTGCAGCAACATTTCCGGTACACCTAAATGAGTATGATCCATAAGGGTGAAAATTGGGCTCCGCCCTCTGGGCTGTTACCTGCTCCTGTTCAAAATGCTCAGGCCTCACCTGAGGTGGGAATTCATCATCTCCTCTGTTTCCAAAACATCATCGGAATGAGGAGACAGCAGTGAGCCTCAACGCTAAACCCATCATGATTCCCTGTAGGTAAACAACCTCCTCAAAATGGATGCCTGGAAAAAGATCTGCAGCAATTTGGCCACGAGTACCTTTATTTGGCTTAGCACAAGTGTGAGGAAAGTGCTGTCCTCCAGATTTTGGATTGCAGCCCCCAGCATTCCTCACCACTGGCTTTGCTGGCAAGAACTGTGGGGAACTGCATCCAAGAAGCATCTGGAAACCACACTGTGTCCACCCATGATGCAAGAGTTCAGCTCAGTTCTCCTGTTCTAAGTTCACATTCCTGTCTTATGGTTGGAGCTATCAGGGCTAAACACTGGGAGGTGACTCAGGACAGGCAGGCAACCACAGATACCTGCAGAAATCACAAGACAAGCATCAGTCTGTTTGTTGTTGTGTGCCTTCCAGTTGTTTCTGACTTATGGTAACTCTAAGCCATATCCTCCAATGGCAGGGTAGTCCTGATTAATACTCTACCATCCAATTTTTTCAGCTATGTTTAAAATTGTCCCAGTTTCTCTCTTCTCCTCCGAATGCTTCCTCTCTTTGTCCTCAGTTTACTTCAATTGCTGCAAACTGAGTTCAGATTGCAAAAGTAGTTTGCACAAGTTAACTCAGCAGGGGAGAGAGGAAAAGAGGGGGCAGTAGGCCTTCCCAGTAGGCTCAGGCAAAAGGAAACTGCTGCAGTCTCCTAGCTTCTCTGTAGTTCCTTAGTAATAACTCTGGCCAACTTGACTACGCTCTGATGTTGCTTGGCCCCACGTGCCCCAGTTTTCATCTGTGAAATGTTGGAGGGTATGCACCTTGATGCTTAAAAAAAGAAAAGAGTTACGAGCTGTGGGTAGCCACAATTATTTGTAACTTTTGCTTTCAAGCTCCCTACTAGAGGCTCTGGTTCAAAATAGCTGCCACTTTACAGCGACTCTGCATCACCAAAAAGCCAGAGAGATGTTTATATTGAGGGTAGAACTGATTTAAAAGTGCTTTGTCTAACCTGTTGCCTTTCAGAGCTTTGTGTACAACTCCCATCATCCCTGACCACTGGTCATGCTAGCTGGGTCTGATGGGAGTCACAAAGCATATCATCTGGAAGGCCAAGGCTAGAGGATGTAGGGTTAAGATGTTTGCCCTCCTTTTCCTCCTGTACCTTCCACACTTTGCAGTCTGGGATCTGTTGGTACCACAATGGAGTAGACTCATTGGATGAACTGCTGAACAATGAATCAACACTTTATAAATAGGAATGATTCAATGGATTTACTCTAGCTGGGACTATCAATGGGCTTCAGGATTGGATCTGTACCAGCTCAGTGACACCATTCTGAGTTATTGCACTTGTGCAACACTGCATTGGTAGAAAAGCCCTTGGCACTGTTTCCTATCCACTGTTTAGAGTTTTTCATTTTAAACTGAAATCCCTTTTTTATTCGTACCTTTTGTCCTCCTTTGACGAGGACAGTCCCAATTAATCCTCTGTCATCCCAGTTTTGCAGTTGGTTTTAAAATGTCCCAGTTTCACTCTTCTCTCCCCACTTTCCCGCTTTCTTCTTACCCTACTTCAATTACTGCAAAGTGAGCTCAAAGTGCAAAAGTAAGAAGAGAGAAGAGGAAGGGATAGAATCTTGGCCTTCCCAGTAGGCTCAGGTAAAAACAAATTGCTGCAGTGTCTCCGTGTTTTTCCTCATCATACCATCTTGACCACACTGTGATGTTGCTTACCCACACATATCCAGATTTTCACCTGTGGAAGGTTGGAAAATCTGCTTTTTTTGCTTCACATAGCACCACCTAAGACTGGCCCACACATTTCTTAGAGAGACACAAACACTGTATAAAAGGGTTGCTGAACCTCCTCCTGAAGAGTTCGTCAGAGAACTTCTACAGAGGAAAGAGGGTCATTTCTAATCTACTCTGAGTGGGAGAAAAAGGTAACAGACAAATCCTGGCCTTTTTAACTTCAGCATAATTAACATCCTAGATGCAACCCTTCCAAATCTTCATCACACCAAACAGCAGTCTGTGTATGCCTTGGAAACAAAGGTCTGTCCAGATTATTCCTAGTTCAGTGGTGGGTTACTTGTGGTCCTCCATGTGTTAGCAGAAGCAATGGTTAGCAGAGTGGCCAGTCTGAAAACTGGTGAGGACTCCTATACCTCTCATGTATGTGTAGAGCAGTGGTTCTCAACCTGTGGGTCCCCAGATGTTCATGGACTTCAGCTCCCAGAAGCCCCAGCCACTATGGTCAATGCTCAGGGCTTCTGGGAGCTGAAGTCCACAAACATCTGGGGACCCACAGGTTGAGAACCACTGGTGTAGAGGGTTTTTCAGCAGGTGTTGCTTCTCATGCAACCAGATAATATGCAAGATGTGCTGAAATTACCTCTTCTATACAACCATTAAAGGCACAGTGCTCTATATAATTTTCAATCTGGCAGCCCTAAATTGGTGAGGGATTTTGGGAATTGCTATCCAAAGACAGGGAGGTCGACAAGCTGCCCAACCTCTGTTTCAGTCTAGAAATGTGGAAGCTCATCCTTTGTCAAGGGCCACATTTTGCAAGCTCTAGGCCAACAGCCAATGAAGTTGGGCCAAGGGTTGCCATTTTGCACATGTTCATGCCCATTTAGCACAGGACCAAACAGTAGGAAAGCAGCACCCATTAACAGGAATGCAAGCTAAGGACACTTTTATATATGCCTGTGTATTGCTTAACAACGATCTGTGTTGGTGTGTGTATGTGGAAACAGCCACTTTTATCTCCTACATCTTGGAATTTCTCACCTTTATGTGCAAGGTAGTACTGCTGACAGAAAATAGAGTACTGTACGTTGTTCTTTTAGTTAAAAAAAAACCCTAACAAAAACAGATGAGTGAAAGAGCCCATGATAGAGTGAGAAGAGAGACATGACAATTGCATCTTCCCTGGGAGCTTTGGAGCTTCAAAGAGACCCAGTGAACATTATCTCTAGGTGTAAACTTTGCCACCTGAAATCCCTTGTGGGTTTCCACATGGCTGTAATACCTCTGCACTTCATGACCCCACCCTGAATGACTTGCACAAGGCCAGTCCAAGACATTTTGCTGCCTAAGGCAAGAACAAGATTGAAACCCCCCATCCCACCATTTCCCTGTACAACCCCCCCTCCCCAGCCGGACTGGCAATGGAAAATTGCTTCAATGAGCAATGGTAAAGCAGGTCTGTAGCTAAAACGGGGGGAGGGGGGCAAAATGAAGGTGTTGCCCTCTTCCTCAAATCAGAATTCTCTTCTGGTTTGGGATGGAGTGAGTAAAGTCACCTCAGGCTTTTGTCCAGAGCTCCAAGGCAAAAGAGCGGTGGCAAACTGGCTATAAATTTAAGATCAAGAGAGCTACCAGTTGTGATTCTGGAAAAAGGGGTCTCTGGTCTCCCCACATCAGCTGATCATGTTGCTTGAAAGAGAAAAGGGGAGTGATAGCCATGAGTACCAGCAGTATGTGGTGTCTATCATCTTGGAAGTTGGGTGGTGGAAAGATCTGCCTCTCCTTAGAACGCTAACAGCTCCCAAGCCTCTAAGAGCAAGGTAATTTAAAAAGGTGATCACAATAGGTAGAAACCTTTTTGACAACAGCAAATATACCCCAATATTGTTGTTTTTGTGAGTCCGATAGTCTCCCAATTTCTAGCACTGCAGTAACTTAAAACTTAAATCCATCATTTATAAATTTAGTCTAGGTATCCAAAGAGAAGGGGCAGGCAAAAGTACTAAACTGAACCAGCATGGTGCAGGAGTCTGAGTACTGGACTATGACTCAGAGAAACCAAAGTTTGAATCCCTACTCAGCATGGAAACCCACTGGATGATCCTGGGCAAAAGTCACACTCTCTCAGTGTCAGAAGGTGGCAATGGCAAACCTTTTCCAAAGAAATCTTGCCAAGAAACCCCCTGACAGGGTCACTCTAACTCAGTGGTTCTCAACCTGTGGGTCCCCAGATGTTCATGGACTTCAGCTCCCAGAAGCCCCAGCCACTATGGTCAATGCTCAGGGCTTCTGGGAGCTGAAGTCCATGAACATCTGGGGACCCACAGGTTGAGAACCGCTGCTCTAACTCCAAGGTGACTTCAAGGCACACAACAACAAAGGTGACCAAAGGAATGCAAACACAGGAAATGTAAGTGTTTTGGGCTGACAGGTTTTCAGCATCTCACTCTCTGAAATGCTGGAAATCTGGGGAGTGAAGGAAAATTTCACAGGGGGAATGCTTTCTCCCTATAGTTCTCTCCCTGTTCATCCTCCACCACTCCTCAGATCTGCAGGCTAATTTAGGAGGCATGGCAGAAACCGCACAGCACAGCCTTCACCCCAAATCTGTTACCTGAGGCAACTACCTCATTTTACTTAAAAGTCCTGTCATCTGCCCTCCCTTGCCACCTCTAGACTGAGACTTACAGGTAGCTGACAAGTACTTAGCTATTAGCAGAAAAACAAAAGAAACCAATGCTACCCTTCATCATGTATTGCTTTTAAAAGTGTTTCTTAAAATATATGTCAGGAAGTGGCTCAAATTGGCCGATCTGGAATTTGGCCAACCAGCTTCATCCATTTGGGGCTTTCAGATTGTGTCAATAAAGAAAAACAAATGTCAAAATTGGTTCTCAAGCCTCGGAGCATGAGAAGAAGATCTATGAGGCAAAGTCCTCCTTGGCCTCTAGGAAATAAAAATGTTTTGAGGTCCTCATTGACAGCAGGGAAAACAAAAAGGGGAAATACAGCAAAATATCTTTATTTTTAGATAAAGAGAATGGCTGTTTGTGAGGCTCTGGAAAAGCAGTCACATTAAATTGGCTTTAGAAAGCGAACAGTCAAGTATTCCTTTGCTGTAAACTATGGGAACCAAAGAGTAACCAGGGAGGAGGGGGTACTAGCAAACAGCAAACAAACAGCGCAAGGCATCATTGTATCAAGAGCATTTTCTGGATCGGGGCTTCTTAGTTGCTGTTTCTCTGCAATAATAAGGGATTCTGGAAAAATAATGTTTCTTGTGACGCATGGCAAATTTACTCTGGCATGAACTTTTGCAGCTTAAAGCCAGTTTCACCAGATGCAGATGGATATTCAGGAAGGTTTTTTTCCCTACAGCTTGCAAAGAAAAGCTTACATGTCACCCCTCTTAGCAATCTTCCCCCCACATACCTTTATCCCTCAGCTTCCCACTAGACACTTACCCGGAGGCTACTTGGCACCCGGGTGCTCTCTCTTCTCCCCAGGGCTCTCAGGAGAGTTTCCATTGTCTTCCGGGGCTTCATGGCTCTTCAAGTGATGGTGACATTAATCCTACTCATGCCTCAAGGTCTTGGCCAGGTAAGGCAGCATGCTGAAGTTGATAAGGCCAGCTCCACACAAGGGTGACAGGAGGCTGCCCTGCCCATGATGCCAAGCATGGCTGTAGCCCATCCACTTTAGCTGCCTTCCTCGGCCAGCGCAGCCTTTGGGAGTGCGTGAGACAGAAGGATGTGAGGCTGGGAACAATGAGACCAGAGCCAGGCTGGGCTGTGTGAGCTCAGGGCAGGGAGCTGCCATTTCCTGCTACACAATAGCTTGCCTTCCCTTTGCACAGAGGTAATGGAAAAGGATGAAATGGGGAAGGAGGGACAGCTGGGCCGGGAGACCTTGAGCCTCGCAAAGAAACTGAGGAGCCCTGGGCAGCCCTCAGTGTTAAGGTATGTGCGTCAGCAGCAGCTCTGCAAAGCCAAGGATGAGCAAAGAGTTTGGCAAGAGTATACACAGGGAAGAATCAAACTAGTCTCAGTACTGCAAATGGTAGGGCTAAATGTAGATGCTTCAAGCAGTGTGAACCTTAGACTTCAGGGATGTGGTCAGTGCTCTCTATCCCACCTCCTTAACATAGAAAGCTCCCTGTAGGTAGAAAACAAATGCACCAGGAGAGGGTTGCACTAGAACCTTTCTCTCTGGCATGCTACTCCTCTACATGGCATCCCTTCAAAGACATGGCCTTTGGGCTGAGAAGGTTAAGAGGGGACATGATAGCCATGTTTAAATATTTGAAGGGATGCCATGTAGAGGAGGGAGTGTGCTTGTTTTCTGCTGCTTCAGAGACCAGGACAAGGAGCAATGGATTCAAGCTGCAGGAAAGGAGATTCCACCTGAACCTCAGGAAGAACTTCCTGATGGTCAGGGCTGTCCGGCCGTGGAATATGCTGCCTCGGAGTATAGTGGAGTCTCCTTCTTTGGAGGTTTTTAAGCAGAGGCTGGATGGCCATCTGTCGGGAGTGCTTTGAGGGTGTTCCTGCATGGCAGGAGGTTGAACTGGATGGCCCCTGGGGTCTCTTCCAGCTCTACATTTCTATGATTCTATAAGGAGGTTGTCTTCTGCACATGCATAGTCAGTCCATCCTGTCCATTTCTCTACAGTGGTTCCCTTGGTCAAACACATGCGGCCATCACTGCAGATACAACTGTTAAGTGCAAATTGGTGATTCGCTTCTGGCTTTGACTGAGGAACACTTGAGGATGGACTGCACAGCATTGGGTCAAAGCAAGACTACTGTCTTAAAGAACAAACTCTGTTGCTACAGCAGCTCTTCTCTCCAATACCTTTCTTCTGGGCTAGCTGCTGAAAAATCAGCCAACACTCCACAAAGGCCAAACATGGCCTTTGGGCTTCTGTTTGCTGACTCCAAGTTCTGGTATATAAGACGACGGACATTCAGTTCAAGCATCACTAAACAGTGCAGTGCACTCAGCAGGTTCTATCTAGTGGTATCCAGCAGGACCAGTGTAATAGTTTGCTGACCACGTTGTTGCTGTTGTTGTGTGCCTTCAAGTCATTTCCAACTCACGGTGACCCCAAGGTAACCCTATTGCAGGGTTTTGGGAGGCAGAGAGTATGTGATGTGTCCAAGGGAGTTTCCACGGCTGAGCAAGGAATTGAACTCTTGTGTCCAAGGTTGCAGTCCAGTGTTCAAACCATGCCAAAACTCCCACTCAGTGATAGTATCTAAATCCAGCTGTTACAGAAAATCCCACAAACACTTCCCACTCTGGTAGTTTTACTTCAAAATAGTAAAGATATAATCAAGAGTTGTTGAAATGGGAGGAGGACAAGCCAAGAATGCGTACAGAAGAGTTAAAAGCTTTAGGACATGAATTTAATTGGTTCCCATGAAGACAACTTAAAGAGAGATTTAAAATGGATCAAAAATTATATGGATTTGAAAGAAAAGAAAATGAATTAGATTTATTGATGAAGAGGGATCAGAAGAAGAGAATCTCCAAATTTTATAAGTTACTATTGCAAAGAGAAATGGAATCAAAGGTTGTCAAGGATAATATGGTTAGGTGGGCACAAAATATTGGACATCCAATTGAACTGGACACATGGATGAGGCCATGGAAAACAGATATAAAATTTATACCAAGTTTAAATTTAAGAGAAAATTTTTATAAAATGCTACATAGATGGTATATGACACCAGAAAGATTGCAAAAATAACTAAAAATGGAAATGCAAGATGTTGGAAATGTGAGGAAAAGGTGGGGTCTTTTTTTCATATGTGGTGACCTGTAAGATAGCAAGGAAATTTTGGAAAGAAATGCATGATGAAATTCAAAGAATTTATAATTTAAATTCTGAAATGAAGCCAGAGTTTTATCTGTTAAATATGCTAGGGCATTGTATTTGTATGTATATCTGAGATCTTAAATTGAGAAGGACCAACAAGACTTGATACAGATAAACAAAAAATGGCGACAACGACAACAATCAAAAGGAAAGCTACATTGCAGGCTGAAGCTAAAATAATGACACAAACAGGTAGAAGGACATCTGTGGATATTCCTGTAACTTCACAACAGATGAATCAACCTGACTTGTCTGTTCTTTTGCAAGAAATTAAAAATTTAAGACAGGACATAAAACAAGAAATTCGGCAAGAGATCAGACATGAGATGAAAGAGTTAAGAGCTGAGATTAAAGCAGATGTAAAAAAAGAAATGGACTTTATAAATCAGAAAATAGAGAAAGTAAATAAAGACATTTCTGAGATTAAAAGGGATGTAGATAATTTACACATTAAATCCAAGGAGTTACAAATGGATTATAAAGCGGTGAAAGGGGCTCAATACCGTCAAGAATATACAGTGAATACGCAAGAGATGCGATATCGAGAAAAATGTTTAAAATTGAGGGGAATCCCGGAATTAAGAGAAGAGAATCTTTACGAGAAATTAATACCGATATTGGTGGACTATATTGAGGAGAAAGAAGAAAAGTTAGAAGCAGACATAGATAGGATTTTTAGACTGAGCTCAAAATTAGTAAAAGAATGAAACTGGACACGTGATGTTATAGTCTGTTTCACGAAAGTAAGAACTAAAGACAAGATTCTTAAGAAAAATTATGACTACAAATTAATGATTGATGACAGAGAGATAAAGATTTTTAAAGACATACCTTATGCTGTAATCAAGAAAAGACAAGATTATAAGTTTTTGACACAGCTCTTATTAAAAAATAAGATAAATTTTAGATGGGAAAGAATAGAAGGTATCTCTGTATATTATAGACAAAAATGGTTCAGAATAACTTCAATAGAAAAAGCGAAAGATTTGTACGAAAATCAGAAGAATTTGGAATTTACAGATAAGAGAGATTCAAACGAAAATCTAGAACAGTCGGAGAAATATTCAAGAAGTCAGAGGAAAAGAGCAAAAAAAGAATCGAAGGTGAAAAGATTAGAGTTGGAAGAAGAGGAAGACTTACCAGAAGAGTTGGAAGAGGCGGAGGGGAAGAAGAAGAAGAAGCAGGGAGTGAAAAGAACTTATATTATCAAGAAGATCAATAATAGGAAAAGAAGAAGAAGAAGAAGAAAAGAAGAAATAAGGGAAAGCAAAGATGGTGATCACGATACAATCATGGAATGTTAAAGGAATTAATTCAACTATAAATGACGCCAGATATTTCATTTGTTGGAAAAGAAAAAAGCAGACTTGATATGCCTACAAGAAACGAGGATAAGAGACGTGGATATAAAGTACTTAAGAAATCCAAAATTAGGAAGACTCCACACATCAACATATCATAAAAAGAAGCGAGGAGTGGCAATATTTGTAAACTCCAAATATGATTGGAGGAAGTGTTTGTGGATCCTCAAGGACATTTCATTGGTGTGGAAATTCATTTTCCGGACTTGAAAATTCTAGCGGTAGGAGTGTTTTCCCCCTATAGAAGGGAAATATAAATTCTATGAGAAGCTAGAAAGAGAGTCAATTGAATACTCTCAGAACAGAGATCAAGGGAATATACTCCTTCTGGGAGATATGAACGCAGTATTAATCCATAATAGATAGATCCTCACAAGGAACTGGCAAAGAGATTACAGGGCAAACATCCGAAAAGCTTTTTTAATCTTATGGACAATCTGACCCTGCTAGATGTATGGTCTTACAAATATGGAAACTCAAGAGGATATACTTTTCAGTCAGATGCACATAAATCCATGTCTAGAATAGACATGTTCTTAATTTCAAGACATCTAAATTCTATAATTAAAGAGATGGAAATTTTGCCGAAATATATTTCAGATCACAATTTAATTCAACTAAAATTACGAACTAGAAGACAAAATAGAAGCTGGAGATTGAATGACTCTCTATTACAGCGGGAAACTTATTTACAATGAGCGAAACAAGTATTGAAAGACTATTTTAGAGAGAATATAACTGAAGAAGTTTCCATGAAAACAGTCTGGGATGCCAGCAAGGCAGTTATCAGAGGTCATTTTATAAAATGGGGGTCTGAATCAAAAAAAATAAGAGAGGCTAAGGAACTGGAAATTCAAAAGAAATTACAGGTAAAGGAGGAACAATTGAGAAAGGATGTTACAAATGATAGTTTGCAAAAGCAGATTAAAATATTACAAGAACAATTGAGAAGGGAAAACATTACACAATTGGAGAAGAAACTCAGTAGAATAAAGCAAAAACATTTTGAAGAGGCTAACAAACCTGGAAAATGGTTAGCTTACAAATTGAGGAAAGATATGGAAAGTAGACAAATAACAGAATTTAAAGAAGAATGGGAAAATATTTACAGATTATAACTCGATTCATAGAGTATTTGTAAAATATTATTCCGATTTATATAATCAAGAGAAACCAGCGCAAAACAGAAAGGAACAGTTGAAATTATATCTAGATAATAAAAAGATAAAGAGATTATCTAAAGACCAGAAAAAATGGTTGAATATGACCTTTACAGTAGCGGAAATATCGCAAGCAATACGAAAACTTAAAATATCCAAGGCGCCAGGTCCGGATGGCTTCACTGCAATTAATTATAAATTGTTAGAAGATGAGTTGGTATTGCCTTTGCAAAAGACTTTGAATGAAATAATTACTAAGGGAAAGCCGGAAACTTGGAACCACGCAAATATAACTTTAATACCTAAAGAAGGGAAAGACAGTAAAGAACCCGGAAATTACAGACCCATTTCTCTGCTTAACAGAGATTACAAAATTTTTACATCAATATTGGCAGAAAGATTAAAGAAAATACTCAAGAGTTAACCCTTTTCCGGATCAAAATGGATTTCTCCCAGACAGACTTTTAAAAAATAATATCAGAACAGTTTTGAACATGGTTGAACATTTTGAAAAACACAACAAAAAAAAGTTGGCAATGCTTTTTATAGATTTTGAGAAGGCTTTTGACAACGTTAACTGGGACTTTATGATTGAGGTTTTGCAAAGAATGGATTGTGGTCAGTTTTTTATTGACTTGATTCAGCAAATTTACAATAATCAATCCGCGTCATTGATAATTAATGGGGAGAAAACAAAAGCTTTCCATATTAAAAAAGGTATAAGGCAAGGTTGTCCTATCTCTCCATTGTTGTTTATACTTACATTAGATGTGCTGTTATCAGAGATAAGAGAAGATAGCGAGATAAGAGGAGTCAGAATTAAGGGACAAGAGTACAAACTTAAAGTATACGCGGATGATTTGGTTATTTTTCTTGAAGATCCAGAAGAAAATGTTACAAAATTACTGCAGAAATTAGAAGAATTTGAAAATATTGCTGGACTAAGAATAAATAAAGACAAAACGAAGGTGTTGATGAAAAATTTACGTGAGAAAGAAGAAAAGACTTTATTGGAAATTTCAGGGTTTAAAACGGAAAAAAAAAATATTCGAATATATATATCAAAACATAATACAGAACTTTTTGAGAATAACTATAAGAAGACCTGGGGAGTGATATACAAAGATATCCAAAATTGGAATAAACTGAATTTAACAATGCTTGGACGAGTATCTTAAAAAAAATGAATGTTCTTCCTAAATTGAACTTTCTTTTTCAGAATTTACCGATAATCATCAATGATAAATGTTTTAAGAATTGGCAAAAAGAAATTACTAAATTCATATGGAACAATAAAAAACCGAGGATTAAATGGAGATTATTGACTGATCACAAGGAAAGAGGAGGATGCGCTTTACCGGATATGAAAAATATTAGTACGCTGCAGGTTTCTCGTGGATAGCAGACTGGATAACCTTAAAGGATGATCAGATGCTGAAACTTGAAGGAGCGGACAACAAATTTGGTTGGCACGCATACCTGTGGTATGGGAAAGAGAAAGCTGACAAAGAGTTTACAAACCATTATATAAGACGATCCTTATTAGAAATTTGGAAAAAAATCAAAGTACGTGTCTACCAAAAAATTCCTCAATGGATTTCGCCGCATGAAGCTTTATTTGGAAGGTGGAAACACCAACAAGAGAAATGGATTTTCTATAAAGACATTATAATAGAAGGACAACACTTTACATTAAAAGAAAGAGCAGAACTAAATCAGAAGGCTTTCTTGCTCAGTGGTTTTTATACAGACAGCTTAAGGAAAGGTTTAAAATGGATCTAAAATTAGATGGCTTCCTTCCTAAAGATGAAAGAAATGAATTTGAAATCGCGGGCTTTGAACAACCAAGACATATGATGTCTAAGATATACAAATTTTAATGAGTAGAGAATTGGAAACGGGATTATAAAGGAAACAATGCTGAAATGGTCAGTAAACATAGGTAAAGAGATACCTTTGGAAGACTGGGAGAGGAGTTGGAAGAGAACTAAAAAATTCACGCTCTCTCAAAAAACTTAAGGAAAATCACTTAAAGATCTTTCATAGGTGGTGTCTGAGTCCAGACAAACTAGATAAGATGTATAAGACTGGGAAAAAAGAATGTTGGAAGTGTGGAAAGAAGAAGGGGCATTTTACCATCTTTGGTGGACATGCAAGAAGGCAAAAAAGTATTGGAATAAAGTTAACAAAATAATGGAAGAAATATTTGAGATTAATATTCCTGTACTTCCAGAAATGTATTTACTGAATATAATACCTAACAGTTTACAGCAACTAAATGTTAAAAATAGATGGAGGATTGTATTATATATGGTTACTTCCGCCCGGATAGTTTATGCAAGGTTCTGGAAAAATCAAAATATTCCAGACATTGACGAGTGGCTAGTTTTACTATATGAAATGAAAAATTGTGATTATTTATCTAAATTAGTAAATGAAGAGAAAAGAATCATATATGAAACAGCATGGTTGCCGGTAGTAAACTATTTTAAGAAAAAATATGGTGATATAATATTTACTTAGGATTACTAAAATCACAGCAATGTATCAAAATATAAAATTCGGGTTCCAAAAAATATATTTGGAGAGACAAAATTTAGGGATTATTTTGAATATCCAACTATAGGATAGTAAAGAGACATGAATGGACATTGTAATAAGTGTAATAGAATGTTACAGTATATTAAGATAAAGTAAAAGTGTGTAATTGGAGAGAGCAACTATTTTAAAGAGAGATGCAGAGGTTACATAAGTTATAATATAGTTAAAGAATAAACCAGACAAATACAAGTAGGAAGTAAGTTGCGCGTAAATGTAATGTAAATGTATTTGTATGTATAGGTATAGAGTAATGATTAGTAATGTAAATTAGAGTAAAATAGACAGATATGAAGCTAGATTGGAAGATTATATGTTTGTTGGTATTACTCTATGTAATTGTTTGTTTGTTTATTCTTGTATTTGAACTTTAATAAAAACAAACAAAAATATGCTAGGGCAACAAAGAAAAATAAGATGTCATCAGAAGATATTGTTATATCTGATAACGGTTGCAAGATTGATATATGCGCAATATTGGAAAGAAAGGAAATATGTTGATATAAAAGAATGGAAATTAAAAGTCCTGGATATGGTAGAGATAGAAAAGTTAACATTTTCTTTGAAAAATAAACCTATCCAGAACTTTGAAAGGGAATGGAGAGAAGTTTTGAACTGGATAAAGATATAGCATAAGAAAAGAAAAAGGAACAAAGCAAGATTGTATGTAATGTAAGGTAACAATGTAACAAAGTAATATAACAAAGCAGCAATGTAACAATGTAAAATGTAACAATGTAAGATCATTTCTTAAGCAGAAACTATGTATGAACGGAATGAAAACAAGCAGATTTAATTGGAAAATAAGCTTGGAAGTGGGGAGGGTTTTTTTCCCCCAATTATAAACTTTGATAAAAATATTATTAAAAAAATAGTAAAGATATAACAAGAATAGGTTCAATACATGACCATTTTTAAGAAATCTCAAACTTGCTGCCTGAGGCAGCTGTTTCTCTGTGCCTAATAATATGGTCGGCCCTGGAATCTAATATAATGCTTTACTAAGAAAACCACCCGTTCATTTCTTCTAGGTCTTTCCTAGGCAGAAGATAGCTGTTCTTTAAGGGGGGGGGAGGAAAGGAAAGGAAAGGAAAAAGGGGAGCCACACTTCCCAGCGAGACAGTTGGCCATTTCTGCCTTTCCAAGATTCTCTGGAGGCCTGTTTCTAAAGAGAAAAGAACAGTCAGTGGGTGGTGTTGAAGTGAGTCAGACCAGAGCTGCCTGGAGGAAGCGAGACCTCTGTTGATGAACTGGGTCAAACAAATACGGCCAGTAAGGTATAGATCAGTGGTTCTTAACCTTTTCCTTGCCATGGGCTCCCTTTAAATATCTTTTGTCACCTCAGACCACCAAGGCTTAACTCAAGCTTTAAAACTCTGAAGTGCATCAAATATTTATTTAAAGTTACACATCAAGGGTCTTCAGATTTGGAGAGAAGAGAGAAATAAATGCACATATTCTTATTAATTTTTTTTTCTTGCAATGATTCCACAAAAATGTATCTATCGTTCTTTCTCTCTTTCTATTTTAACTGTAAAAGTTTTGAACATTTCTTCAAGCCTCTGTGAGGAAATAATGGGTCCCTGGTGGGGGAGTCCATGGACCCCAAATTAAGAACTGCTGGTATAGATTATGGTCACAATGAAAGTCCTGGCTCTTCTCACGGCATTCACGGCCTTTGGACTCAGAATTACACTGTCTGTGCAGGGGGATTACATAACTAATGGCAGCATATTGGCACTACAGAATTTTCCAATAATTTAGTTCCAGTGCTAACTTTCCCACCTTCCCTAAGTTTCCCCTCCCTCCCTCCTTTCATTCACACACAGAGAAATGAAATAAAGCAACTGATGATTTTCTTTCCCAAATATATAGAAATATGTGCACTCTGCTGGAGATCCTATGTAAAACCTGTGAAAGACTGAATTCCATATTTACCCTGAAGCCAGAGCAATCTGCTACTGGATTGGCCTTCACCAAATCATAGCCAGCCCTGTGTTTAATCCATGATTCCCACCTAGAAGGGCAGCATTTGGGAATGGATCCAGGATTCAGCATCTTGACAAAGCCAGATTTAGGATGGATTTTAAAAGCAAGTTTCTAGCTCTCACAAATATTTGTGAGGATAATTGAAGAAATGTAAAAAGCCACAAAAAACGGTCAAGCAGGGCTTCAGCTAGTACAGAGGAACTGGTCTGGTGCCCTGCACATTCTTTTGGCAAGCTGAGACAGAACAATAAGGTATGCCTCCTAAGCACACATGCTTGATAACAACTTGATTGCATCATTCACATATCGAATGCTCAACTGAGGCTACTGATTCAGCCTTAAGCATAGCCTCATTCCACAGCGAGGTTCTTTGAGGAGAGATACGCTCTGAAAGCCTTTCCACACTACACTGTTATAGTGCTATCATTCCACTTTCAACCTCCTATGGAACCCTGGCTTTTGCAGTTTCAGGAGAGGCCTTTAGAATTCCCAGCCAGAGAGCTCTGTGGCCTCAGTAAACTACAAACCCCAGAATTCTACAGGAGTTTGAAAGTGGAATAATAGCACTACTATGGTGTAGTGCAGAAAGGCCCTAAAACACTCCAAACCATCTTCCAGTGAGGAACATAACAGTGTCTAAGTTAAAAAAAGTCAGCCCTCCACATTTGTGGGTTTGACATTCACGGATTTGATTATTTGTGAGTTTCTCCAACTCCTGCCCTCCCACTTCAGGTGCTTCTTTTTTGAGGGAATTTTACCTCTTGGTGGCTCCAATCAGGCCGCGTAGCCCTTTAAAAACCCACCTCTGGTCCTCCTCTTCCTCTGCCAGTCTCTGCCTGGTCAGCTAAGGATGGCCCTCTGCCCAAATTCTCAGCGCCACAAGCCCTGCACCCGTGCCCCCCACACACCCAAGGGAGGAGATGGGCAAGAGAGAGGAAGTACTGGACCACCATGCCTTTCTCAGACCTGGTTTAGACCCTAGATGCCCACTTTCCCCACCCGTGCCTCAGCCTCCTTCCCACAGACACACAAATTTTGTTATTTGTGAACTTTTCATTTTTGCAAGGGTCCTGTGTCCCTAACCCTAAGCGAATGTGGAGGGTTAAGTGTATAGGATTTGTACATGGAAGAGGTTTGTCCACAGAGTATCCATAATCTCACTAAGATGACTATATCACCTTCCAAGATGCTTAGCGGGAGGGACATGGGAGGAAAAGTAGTGAGGAAAAGAAAGGTAAGAGGTTACTTGGAGGAGTTACAAAAACCAATGGGAGCAAACCTGTCTAATATTACACATATGAAAACCAGGACACATGTGGGCAAGCAACATCAAAATGTGATCAACATTACAAAAATCATTTATGAGGTGCATGTGTGTTAGGAGTCCAAAGCAGTTTGCTTTTGTCTGAGCCTATAGAGGTGGGCTCCCCCTCTTCTCTTCTCCCTCCTGCTCAGTGAATTGGGAGCAAAGTACTTTTGCCCTTCAAATTCAGGCTTTTCCCACACTACACTGTTACAGCGCTATTATTCCACTTTGAACATCCTGTGGAATCCTGGGATCTGTAGTTTAGGGAGGGGGCCTTTAGAATTCTCAGTCAGAGAACTCTTTGGCCTCAGGAAACTCCAAACTCCAAAATTCCACAGGATGCTGAAAGTGGAATAATAGCACTATAACACTGTAGTGCAGAAATGGCCCCAGTTTGCAGCCACTGAAATAAGTTGGGGCCAAAGGGGGAAAGCAGAATGAGAAGCATATGAAAGAAGAGGAAAAGGTGACAATCAGACATTCTGCCATTTCCACTGTGGATCACCCTCTTTTCCAAAACTGGTTGCCAACCAGCAGCATAAGCTAGTCGCACTGGGAAGCATGGCTCATAGTTATTGCTGCCTGTCTGCATACAGTGGCACAATCACACAACGCCATGCATACAGCAGCTGTGCTATTCAGGAAACTACAAAAGAGGTCTGCCTTTCATATTGGAAGTGTGTTCCATCCAAACAGGCTCCAAGTTTCTGGGGAAGGAAGAAAAAAGACAGGAAAGACGATACAATTCAAGTTCCCCAGGACACTGATGGAGGCTTTGTGGGCCATCCCCTTGCATTAAGGCTATGGCTGCTCTGGTATTCAGGAAACTACAAAATTCTTGTTTCCAATACACTGTGACTCACCAAAAGAAAGGTGAGGGGGGGTGGGAAGTAAGTCAAGGGTGCTTCTAGGATGAAGTCAAACGCAACTGGTGAGGACCTCGCCCATTTAGAAAGGTGTCAAAGGCGGTTGAGGAGAGGGGAAGTGCCAGCAGCTGTTCTAAGCCATAAGTGGGAATGAGTCAGAGTAGTTTATCCACCAGTGATGTGCCACCTGTTGTGGTACAGAAATGGCAGCTGATGCTTCAAGCCTGGTTCCATGCCAGGGGTGTCATTGACAGGGTGGAGCAAGAGAAGGGACAGTTGCATACTTTTGGTTTTGATGTTCTGGATGCTACCAGATGAGGCAGTTGCTCTATCTTATTCATGGAATTTTGTGGGAAGTCTGAATAATATTGTTACCTTCCATTTGTAACTCTTCCCACTGCCTCATTCTTCCTCTTTTTCCTCACAGAAAAGCCACTAGGGAAGGAAAAATGAAACAGCTGTGCAACGTCCTTTGACTGGTAGCATCAAGAAGACTCCATTGGGAAACATCACAAACTTTACTGGGTTTGGTGACCTTAGGCAAGTCATACCTCCCTCTGCTTCAGAGGAAGGCGATGGCAAACCTTCAGTGGTTCTCAACCTGTGGGTCCCCAGATGTTGTTGGACTTCAGCTCCCAGAAGCCCTGAGCATTGACCATAGTGGCTGGGGCTTCTGGGAGCTGAAGTCCACAAACATCTGGGGACCCACAGGTTGAGAACCACTGCATGAATCTTAGCAAGAAAACCGTAGGATAAAGTTGCCATAAGTTGGAGTTGACTTGAAGCATGTACCATCAACAAAGCAAGCAAAAAGTCACTGACAGGTACAGATAACACCATCAGATGTGAGACTGCAACACACATAACTCTCCTAGGTGGGCTACCAAATTAAACTTTTGTCCTACTATCACTCTGTTTTATCCATACGCACTTGGCCCTCCACATTCACGTAGGGTTAGGAGTGCGGGATTCCTGCAAAAGTGGAAAAACTGCAAATATAAAAATGTATGCGCACGTGTACATGTGTTTATAGGAAGGGGGCTGAGGGATGGTGGGGAGAGCAGCACCCAGAGTCCAAACCAGGTCAAGGAAAGGAGAGGGAAAGGGGTTGGATTGGCATGGTGGCCCTATACATCTTCTCTTCTCTTGCCCAGGGTTTGTGGTGCTGAGAAATCAGGCTGCAAGCTGTCCTTACCTGGTCAAACAGCAGCTGGTGGTGGAGGAGGAGGATGAGAAGCAGATTTTTAAAGGGCTGTACAACCTGATCGGAGCCCCGGAGAGGGAAGATTCCCCCAGAAAAGAAGCACCTGAAGTAGTGGTGGAGGGACAGAGGTTGAAGAAACTCACAACAGTCAAATCCACGAAAGTCAATCCCGCAAATGCGGAGGACCGAGAGTAATTTCAATGGACATCTAAATGACATTCCTTCCAATTTGTAACACCACCAAGTTTTTCCTCTATCCTTTTTCTTGCCATGAAAAAAGAATTAAGTTGAAAAAGGAGGGACAGCAGTTAATACTAGGGCCCATCCATCTAAAACATATGTGGGAATTTGTGTGGCACTCTTTGCTAATGGCTCTGCTGCCTGAGGCTGCTGGGAGCTGTAGTTCAACAGCAATTGGAGGGATGCAGGATTTATACTTCTGATCTAGAACAGTGGTTCTCAACCTGTGGGTCCCCAGATGTTCGTGGACTTCAGCTCCCAGAAGCCCTGAGCATTGACCATAGTGGCTGGAGCTTCTGGGAGCTGAAGTCCACGAACATCTGGGGACCCACAGGTTGAGAAGCACTGATCTAGAAGCACCCTAATATTACCTTGTATTTTTACTTCTGCCTCTACCTCTTTTTCTTTAAGCCAGGCTCTACTTCTACTACTCTTTAAGATAGTTTGTCTCTCTGCTTCTTTTTATTCATTCTTAGTTTGGGATTTCTTTGATTGCTTTCACTGAAGGAGGATTACTGGTTGTTGTTTTTTTAAAATACTTGCCGCTGTACATTGTACATTATCAGCAGCTTAGAGTGCCGCTCCTGTAGGGGAAAACCAAGACAGAAGCTTTCTTACTCCTGAAAAAAATGCAACTATCCTTCATAAGTATCTCATCCTCCTTGGCAACCCATATGTTGTACTCACTAAAATGTACAATTGGCATACATTTAAAAGGGACTGAGTTTTTTTTAAGAGTGCCTGTTTGCCCTGTACTGATATAATAAGCATTGAAAACTTGTGCATCTAAAAATAGATTTAATATGAGAAAAAGTCTTAAAATACACTGCTGTTGGTATGGTCCACCACTGGATCTCTTGTGGGTCCCAGAGAAGCCCTTTGAACCTTGCTTCTCTTATTCTGGAATCTCACCCTCCAATCCATCTTAATGCCATACAGCATACTCTCTAGCTGTCCTGATTTAGCAGAGAAAGCTCCACTTTTTCAACTGTTTTAAAATGTCCCAGTTTCTCTTTCATCCTCATGCTTTGCCCCCAGCTTACTTCAATTGCTGCAAACTGAGTTCAATGCATAAGATAGTTTTCACTCAGTCAGCTTAGCAGAGGCAAGAGGAAAGGAGAGGGTCAAAATCATGTCCTTTGCAGTAAACTCAGCCCAAAGTAAACTGCTTCAGCCTCTCCTACTTTGTCTGTTCTTCCTCACTAATAACCTCTGCCATCTTGACCACACTCTGATATTGTTTGGCCATATGTGTCCCACAGGTGAATTGGTGGAGGTACTCTGTACTCTGTAATAGTGCCTCTCATGGTTTCCAGAAAGGGAGTGTATGTATCTACTTGCCAAATTTCATCTCCTCTTGAAGTGCCACAAGGCAGCAAGAGACAACATAATACCTTATAATAATAAAGTGGCAGAAGGGTTGATTTTTTCATGTTATTTTAAAGAACAAGCCATCTTTGCCCCAGCTTGGGGCCTGATTGATGTGCTACAACTCATATTGCCCCCATCCACAATGACCATGGTCTCTTCTGGCTGGAAATGGTGGGGGTGCTGTTCATCTCTGGTTTACCTGTTTTTCTAAATTGGTTACTGTATTTTACTTTTCTGCCTTGCTGTACCACCTTCAGTCACTAGATGGCAGACATCTCTAAGCAGCACAGGACTGCAATCAAGCACGATACAGTCATTTCTCCAGAGGCTTTCAGACAGTTTTATACAGGCTAGCTGTATGGCAAGGAATATGTGGGGCTCTTCTTTGCAGGGCTTCCCAAATCTTCAAGAATTTGAGAGAGACAACTTGAGAAAGAGTGAATCTTGCTACCTGGTAAAGAATTAGGTGAGTAGGAGAACAAGCAAAAGGAAAGGTTGAACAAGCATTTAGAAGGAGAAAAAGGAAGACCAGTGAGAAAGAAAAGGGTAGGGAAGATAAGAAAGAACAGAGGGAAAGAAAAAGAGGGTTGATAAGGAGAAAGAAAGAGCACCAGAATAGGTTGGTGGATGAGCAGGCAAAGGGAGAGAAAAAGAAAATTAGAAGAACTAGAGGGAAACAGTACTACGGCATGTGGCTGGCAGAGCAAAGGATTTCTAAGCTGTACCAAGCAGTATACCACTATTAGTTATGCTTAGGTATAATATTTTTAAGTACATGTTAATTTCATCAGTGTCATCTTGTCTTGAGGATATGTTATTGACCACTGATATAAAAGTGATTCACAGCCAAAGCAGACCCAACTCCTCTCTTCGCATAAAGGCCGTAATCTGTAATCGTCAAAACTAAACCTGCTGGTCCAGCACCATTCTCTCAACTCTGTGAGAACACCAGCAACATGTTGCTTCTTTCTGAATCCAATGGAGCTGATCAACACACATGTACACACCCCACCTCCATAATTTTTAACTCTAAGCAAAAGTGAAACTTAACCAGCTTAGGTTTTCCAGTAAATCAGCTGGGACAAGGAGGAAATAATAAAGCTTCCTAAGGAAAGTGCATATGCCTTTCCAAGCAAGCAAGCCACGACTGGCAATGCAGCTTGGGACCTGCAGCAGCACAGCTATAAAAACTGTCCTTTCAAAAGAGACAGAAGGCCATTATTCAACAAGTATGCACCATTATTTGATTAATAGATTAGATATATAAGACACGCATTGTTTCCGGGGACTTGAGCAGTCTGTTGTCTTGTGACTAGCTGGTTCACCCAATGCTGAGCACTGTGAGAAGTCACACAGACCCCTCCCCAAATACACTTAAAGGACTGCCATGAATTGGGCAAGAGCACACGGCAATCAGTGGGAACTCTTCTGTTCTTTCCTGACCCACTTTTGCTCCAGTTTATTGGCAATGGCCTAGCCCATGTGCCTACCATTGCCTTCCTGCTGTCATGCTCAACTGGCAGCTAGCTTTGTGTGTCGCAATCCCATTGACATGTGACTCTGGCTTTTCTGGTGCATGGAACTGAGTGATCATGCACTTCTCATATGCGGTGAGGAAAACAATTAGAGTGACCTTGTAAACAAGTCCATAGAATTTATTAGCCTGAAAACACACACACACACACACACACACTGGCTTGCCAGGGTCTGGGAGAACAAAAAGAAGAGTGCATCTTATTGATAGGTACACGGAAAGGAAAGAGTGTTTCATCCCTCCTCCCTGGGTCTGCTTAGTCACCTGCACAGAATTTCTGCCACCTTAGGAGACCCAGCTAATGCTTAGATACAAGGCTGAATTCAAAGGTTTAGCTGCCCTGCCCCTCTTCCTTCACAGTAAGTATCGCGCGTATGGAAATGCATCTGGAAATATAAGAAGTTTCATAGGAAATGTGTTTTTCTTCTCTCTTCTGACATCCCTGTGAAAATTGCAGCTTTTGCTGCAATTGACTCTTAAATGTTGTGTGAACGGAGAGTCCAAAATGTATCGGAAGCCTATCATTCTGGTTCACAAGGGCTGAAACATGCTTCAGGTTATGATGCAAAGTCCACCCTTTCCAAGCCTGGAACCCTTCGGATGTTTGGAACAGCAAGTACGATAAGCCCTAGCCACTGTGTTCTATGATTTGAGATTATGGGTCTGCAGTCACATTTATCCAGACAGCATCAAGTTGGAGAAAGCACCTAACTACATGTTTCAAAGATTCCTTGCTACATGACAAGCTGAAAACAATGTTTCTCCACATTGTTAGATACATTTCAAGTTTCCCTTTTAATTTTTTTCAAAAACACCTTTTTCTTGTGTGTACGTGTGTGTGTTGGAAATGATTATTTTACTAAATTCTGTACTTTGGTTTACATTGCAGAAAATAATCATTTCCATTTAATAACACAATCTCAATAAAGAAAAACAGGCAGCATCACTTGATCTCATGTTATAATAACAGGGTACTGCATGTTCCCATTCAAAAAGGATTTCTCCAAAATCTCCTAATGGAGGGCAGAAGACTCCAAGGAAAGGCTTCTTTGTTTTGTTTTGTATAATTTTTATTGAAAGTTTGTCATGAAAATAAAAAAAAACCCTCACACTTCCATGCTTAAATCTTCCAGTTGAAATTGCTTATTTCCATTCCATTACAAACATAATTTCCATCTTACAGAGAGAAGAACAGTTACATTATTTCTTCTTTGATTTCTCATACATTTATATCCTTACTCAATCTAATACTCTCTTCCATTCTTTCTCAAAGTTCTGGATAGATTTATTCTTCAAAGAAAACACTAACTTTTCCATCTCTATCATATCCAGACCTTTTAACTTCCATTCGTCTATATCAATAAGTTTCTTTTCTTTCCAGTGCTGTGCATATGTCAACCTTGCCGCAGTTATTAGATATAATAATATCTTCTGATGACTTCTTATTTCCCTTTGTTGCCCTGGTATATTTAACAGATAAAGCTCCAGTTTCATTTCAAAATTCAGCTTACAAATTCTTTGGATTTCATCCTGTACCCCCTTCCAAAAAAGGTTTCTTTGTTGACATACACAATAAAATTAAACCATATTTACTCAACATTGACTTTTGTTGGTAGGTTTTTTTGTTTTTTTTTTGGCTTGCTTTAAATTGTGGGTCAGTTTCTCAGCCGGCGCAATTGCTCAGACTCTGTCCAACCACAAATGCATGGGCAAGTTATTTAGTGTCTGCTAGTGCCAGGATATTTCCATGTGTGTCACCAAGAGCAGAAAGATTATTAACTCCTTCTGATGTAGGTTTGTATTTTCACCTCAGAAGGCAGCTAAGAGAAACAAGGTAAGTGCGCAGCCAGGAGGACTGCTATTCTTCTTGCCTTGGATGACCTACCTGCACAGAACTGTTTGTTCAAGCAGCTATGAGATAATATATTCTGGTTAGTTCTGCCGTGGATCTCCTGCAATAGGGTAATCTCTGGGCGGTTAGATTTAATTCATTGTAATACTCTCCACCTCTTTACTGGGGAGCCCATAATGATAAACATCTTATGACAATATTGTGAGATTATTCAGAACAAACAGTTGGCCACTTGGTATGTACTTTTCCCCCCAATATATAAAATGATAGATTTTTGACAGTATTATGAATGGCATGCAGAAGTTGTCCATGATAAGCTGATCTTAACTTGTAAATAACAAACAAGTCCAACAATAACTACAACCAAGAATATAATCAACCTCAAGTTGGGGAGACTCCCCAGTTATTGGAGGTCCTGTTTGCCAGATCTATTGGTCAGCTACCCTCAGGGGATAATAGGGAGGACTGAATTAAATCTAGCAATTATAAGGTACACAGCCATTTTCAATCCCCCAGGATTATCCAAAACAGGAGTGATAAACTGGTTGTGATTAGACACCCTTTCTCTTCTTTTTCACTGAAGCTGGTTCCTACATGGGGTCACGTTCCTTGATGTCACTTCTCCTATGGGGTTTCTCTACTGACTTCTCTTTAGGAGATGGAATATCTAAGCCTTTGCATATGAGATGTAGAAGATGCTGTCAAAGTTTTTCCATCTTTGTGTAGTATGATTTTAAAAGGAAATCCCTGTTGATAGCAAATGCCTTCTTTACAAAGTTGCTTGGTGAACAGACAAAGTTCTTTGTGCCATTTCAGAGTACTAGCAGAGATGTCCTGGTATACTTGTACATCCACATCCTCATATTGTAGATTAGGCAAAGCATTAAGAGCATTCAAAACTTGCAGTTTACAGGGCTATCTTGCAAATCGCACAATCGCATCTCTTGCGCTGTCTTGCAATCATAGCTTTGGCTTTGCACTTGATGACCCACATGTGCAATTCTTCTCCAGACAGACTCAGGTTTGGGCAAAGATTTGGGTAAGCCATACTACAATCAATTTACCAGTGTCTCCATTGTTCTCCCTCTGCTCAGAGATTCCACAAAAAAGTGTGGGTTATACCTGCAGTTCCTATTCTCTTGCTTACTCTCAAGTAGATCTGAATGCTCATAGAGCTGAATGAGTAAGCATTCCTGCTTTAAGCGCAAATCTAATATTTCTGACGCTGTGGTTTCTATTTTGGAAATGCTGGCTGTAAACTTATTAAGTTTAAGGTCTCAAGTATCACTCATTTCCTTTTCAAAGTCTTCCCACTGCTCTTTAAGGAGTTCACATAAATGACTGTTCATTTTAGGATCTGTTTTTCCTGCTGCAACTTTCTTTCTCACACCATATTGTCTTCTTCTACTTGTGAAGATTGTTCAGCATCAGTGGATTCTTTAAGTGGGACATAGCTAGTAAGAGCATGGCTCGCACTCCCAAAATAACCCAGCAAAAATTGTTAAATTTGGTATTCACCTGGTGGAGCTAAAATGCAAAATATGTTGGGTGTTTCCCAGAGCAAGAAAACTAAGCAGCCATTTTGACTCATGCCAAGCCACACACCCCTTTCCTTTTGTGTTGGAAGCATAAAAGGGCTACCTGTCCAATCCTTGCTAGCATCATGCGAATGTCCTCATCTGCCAGTAGCAGATGCTGCTGTGACCATGCTAGAAAAGTAAACAATGCCTGCCTAACTCTGGTGAAAATGTACCATTCATATCCATGCACCAGAGGTGATCCTCTTTCAGACTACAAGTCTGACTATTGATCACACTTGCTTGGGTGTCCAGGAGTTGAAAACCAAAACGTCTGGGGGGTCAAAGATTCCTCATTCTTCCCATAATCCACTGTCCACACATACTCCTGCCAACTGTTGCATCTTTGAGCATGAACTGAAAGGACAAGGGTGTTTCCATACGGCACAGTTACAGCAGTTTGATACTACCTTCACTGCCATGGCTTCATCCTGAGGAACTGCTTGACTTGTAGTTTGGGGAGGGAAATGAGAATTCTTGGCTAGACAGCTCTAAGGCTGTAGATGAGTGGAGAAGGATGGGCCTCTCTAGCAGAGAACTCTTTAAAAATTGACCAAAGGTCAGATTCCAGGATTCCATAGACATGGGTCATGGTGGTTAAAGTGCCATTAAACTGCTATAATTGCCCAGTGTGGATACACTCCAGGTCATACTTTGCTTTAGAAAACTCCAAATAGTCTTGTTCTCTGTAGCCCATCCAGATTTATGTTCTGTTTCCAAAGCCATCCAGTGGCTCTGATAGCAGTGATGTGGTGAATCTACTCTAGGCTTTAGTATGACCTTCAAAGCGGCTATCCAACTTGGTGAAGATTCACAACACCACTACCAGTAACACCATTTTATCTGAAAAGCTGTCACTCCCTAATTTTCTACTAGCAGTAACCACCCCACTCCACAAAAAGGCAGGAGGAAATATCCATGCCACAAACAGTGTTTTCAGCTAGAAACATCGGAGCAGCAGTACATACACTAAAGTCATACTCCTTTTATAGTTGGTCAGTGTTGATGGCCTGAATATCTTAGAGATACCAGATCCTGTCTGATCTTGGTCAACTCTGGTTAGTACTTGGATGGGTAACCACCAATGAATACCAGGTGCTCTTCCTTCAGAGGAAAGAACTGGCAAAATCACCTCTGAATACTCCTTGACTAAGAAAACCCTATGAAATTCATTGGGTCACCATGAGTCAACAGACTACCTGAAGGCACAAAAACACACAATGTGCTGATTGATCCAGGCTAGTTAAACAACCAATTGGGTTGCCTGTGGCAAGCGCGGTTTGTGAACAGCAAAGATTTTGTCGTAAAAAGGAGAGTTGGGTTCTTTTATGCTTTTCTTTCAGGCTACTGAAGCACTAGAAATCATAAAGCTAAGTAGATACGGAAGGTGGAAGTACTGCCTGCAGGGCAAGTCACTCAGAGCTTGGCAAAGTTACTCCTTCAGACTGCAGCTTGAATCATCCCACCCAGCCAGCATAGCCACGCCCCTGCACAGCAGGGGACGATTGCAGTTATAGTGCAAAACAGTAATTTTGCCAGGCTCTGCCGTCACTATAGGTCAGAGGCCCTCAGTGACCTTCATTCTCCTCCTTGCCTGCCATTGCTGACCATTGCTGTTTTGCTGCTCATCCTCCTCCTACACACAGCTCTGCTTACTCCTTGCTCATCTTCCATAGGCCAGAGGGCAAGGGAGGAAAACAGGCAGCCAAGTAAAGAATAAGGCAGGGATGAGTCTGAAGGCCAGCCTTCTCCCTCAACACCCTTTAGGGGCCACAGGCAAAATCAATCAATCAATCAATCAATCAATCAATCAACCAATGGATGCATGAATGAATGCAAACTTGCTAAACAAACAAACAAACAAATAAATAAATAGGGAAAGAAAATCCCCAAATGGCCAGGCATCCACTTCCATTTTTGAAAAACTGTGATTTTAAAAATTGTGACTTTAATTTATTTTTTTAACTGCAGGGGATCCAGTAATCTGTTAAAAAGGGGAAACTGCCTGGAGTCTTCTGTCAGAGGCAGTTCACCCATTGCTTTTGGTCAGAAGATGGGTGGTCTGGGGAGTGCTGCAGAGTTGAAGTCTGCATGAAAAACATAACCAGCCTGGGAACTCCAGGCTGCCTGGAGCTTGCCTATCCCTGTGATAAAGCAAAAGAGCACACACTGGTCCAGAGAGTTTCCTGACCATGAGCCCCTTGCCTGGGTTTGGGACTCAGGAAACCAGCTCAGGAAACAAACTACTCAGTTCTGCAGATTTAGCAACAAGACTGAACTTTTTGATTTGGTAACTGCAGTTGCCAAAAGCCAGCGTGGTGTAGTGGTGCGAGCACTGGGCTACGACTATGGAGACCAGGGTTCAAATCCCTGCCCAGCCATAGAAACCCACTGGGCGACCTTGGGCAAGTCACACTCTGCCAGCCTCGTAGGAGGGCGAAAACAAACCCTGTCTACAGAGACCTTGCCAAGAAATCCCCATGATAGGGTTGCTGTAAGTAACAGCATGAAGGCACACAACAATAATACTTTAACAGCATAGGAAGCCCCAGTCTTTTGACACCCTGTTCTCTATTTCTTTTGATGCTTCCAAATTAAGGAACAAGTTCCACTAATTTGATGAGGGTTCCACTCTTTCATCAGTTCTTTTTGCCTATGGAGGCTCGCTTGGGACTGCTTGTGTTTGTACGCTGTAAAAAAGCACTGAGCCAGCCTGAGAGACTTTGCAAGCAGGAAGTGGTAGGTCCCAAGTAAGCCTCCGTAAGTCCTTCATGCTCCCTACAGTACAGTATACGTGTTCTGCTTTTCAACCAGTTCCATTTTCTGCCAGTGCTATGGTCCCTAATCTACCAGCTTGGGGGAAGTCTGTATAAGCATAGCAGCACGGCTGACTACGAAATGCAACATGGAAAGTAGCCAGGCCAGGACACAAACCTTTTCTAAAGGATTTATGAGACCTTCCTGCATGAACATAAATGCAAATGGTGCACTTGTGGCATTGGACAAGGTCTGGTTAGTCCAAAATGAGGAATTTATCAAAAAAGAGTGGTGGACCAAGAAATCCCCCTGATAGGATTGCCTTAAGGTCAGCATAAGTCTGAAACGTGTTGAAGGCACACGACACACAACTGCAGTCACTCACTGCAGAATCCCATTCCTCTCATTCAGTTACAGAAAAGGTAGGGAATGTATGCTACTCCTGGTTAGATTTTGGCTCCCGAGATTCCTCACTGTTGGCTATCCTGGCTGGAGCAGATGATGGAAGCTGCAGTCCAACACCTTCTGGAGGGCCACATGTTCCCCAGCCAGCCTTGATGCCCACTGGGCAACAAAAATGCAAAGATGGGTAAGAAAGGCATTGATCGTCCATCATACTTGTGCTGGAATACTGTGTATCTATCATTGTCCTTATGGTGGGGAGAACAGGCACGAAGAATTCAAACCAGGTCAGGGAAAGGAGAGAGAAGGGGGACTTAGCATGGTGGCCCTATGCTTCCTCTCTCTTGCCCATCTCCTTCCTTAGGGTGTGTGTGTGTGTGTGTGTGTGTGTGTGTGTGTGAGGCGTCCGGAGAGGGTACAAAGTGCTGAGATATCAGGCTGTGAGCTGTCTTTAGCTGGCCAGGCAGCCTCTGGTGGAGGAAAACCAGAGGTGTTTTTTTTTAAAGGGCTGCAGGGCCTCATCAGAGCTGCTGAGAGGGAAGGTGCCTCTAGAAAAGAAGTGCCTGAGAAGCAGGGGCAGGGCTTTAAGAAACTCACAAATAATCAAATCTGTGAAAATCAAACCTGCAAATGTGGAGGGCTGACTGTATTTGAACATAGCTATCATGTTGCCTCTTAACTTTTCTTCTCCAGGTTAAACGGACCCCAGTGCCCTAAGTCGCTTCTCACAGGACATGGTTTCCAGGCCTTATACCATTTTGGTCTCCTTCCTCTACACTAGTTCCAGCTTGTAATTTAGATATCCTATACACAGTATGATATTTAGCTATCCTAGACATAGTACAGTGGAGGTATGGCCTACAGAGACAGAGCATTAGAACTTTTTGATGATCGGAGAGAATGGTATTGAGAGCTGCTCCCAGCAGGTTTCTTTGTTCCATGTGAGCCTAGCTACAGATTTAGGAATACCCGGGCAGAAGTTTGGGATGGGTTAACTTCCCCAGTGATAATGGATTCTTTTGAGCAACCCCTGAGGTGGCCTGGAGCTGAATGGTCAGTTAGGAGCTATTAGCATTACAGAAGTCCTAGTGGAGAGGAAAACTGCTAGAACTAGTTTGTTGATATGGATCAACACTGCCACCTGCATTTTTGCACTCTCTCTAGAGATGCATGGCTATGGACACCAGCAGGATGAGCCCCCTGCATTTCACAACACTGCACTATTGATCATGTGCTTTGAAAAAGTTACCTTTTCAGACTACACCTCTCAGAATCTCCCATCTGGCATAGTCAACAACACAAACCATCAGTAGTTTGGATGGTTGTCCTGTCCTTCAAACAGTTCCAAATTCTCTCAACCTTCCTGCCTTCTTGGAATGTCACAGATGATTTTTCAAATGACGACTGAATTAAATTGTTTTATATATATATATATATATGGACTGAATTAATTGTTGAGGAGGGCAGGTCTAGCTAGATTTACTAGCAATAGTAACCACACAGAGCCTCCATTTTCAAAGGCAGTATACCTCTGAACATCAGATGTGGGTACAGGAGAGGACTACTGATGTTCTTACCAGCTTCCTGAGGAGAGCCCTCTGGACATGCTTGGAAGGCAGATTTTGGGCCAAACGAATTCACGTTCAGATCTAGCACAGCTGCACTTATGTTAGACATGGGCAATGCATGAATCTTCAAATGTTGTGTGACTGCAGTTCCCATCTCTGCAACCAGCAAAATCAATGGTGAGAGGTCATGGGTATTGCAGTCCAACATCAGAAGAACCACAAGTTGCCCCAATTTCTGCATATCCAACGTGGAGTGAGCAGCCAGTGTCCAGCAGAATCATATTGGGCAGTTAAAGTATTACAAAAAAATCTCTGTCTAGTTAAAATGCCCCCCTCAACATGTCGAGACTGCAGCAGGAAACACTCTTCCCCAGCATCCCATCCTAACTCCAGTCTGCACAACCGCACTGTATCTCTTACACAATACTTTGAAAAAGTTACTTCTTGGACTCCAGCTCCCAGAAGCCTTCATTTCTGAAATTTCCGCCTCTAGCCTGTTCAGCCCATCCAACGCCTCCTTTGAGAACGCAAAAAGCGTGTCTCTTTTCCACGACCTCAAAGGGAGAGAAAGTCTTTCCCTACCAACGCAGCCACGGGCAGGGCTGTCCTTCCTAACCAGCTGTCCCTAAGACACCCCACAGGGTGTCAAAGACAAAGAAAGCAGCAGTAGAAAAGTCGCAAACTCTTGTCATCGCCTACCTTCATGGTTCCGACGTTTCGGTGCCTTGCGCCTTGGATTTGGAGCTGGCATCTCAGCGCCCTGCGGAGCTGGTAGAGGTAGACCCCGAGCTGGCCTCCATCTCAAGGCTCTTTTCCTTATCCTTCCTGGCAGGCAAGAGCCGCGAAGCCTCCCGCAAGAGGGGAACCTGGTTGCCTCTTAAGCCTGAGCTCTCTGGAGTCTGAGCAGAAACACACCCTCCCTTTCTTCCCTTCCCTCCCTTCCTTCCTTTGCTTCCCTCCCTCCCTTCCTCCCGGAGACTTTTCCCAGCCCCTTTTCCCTACCCTCCTGAAGCAGGGAATAGCCACCAAATTGCATTTCCTGCTGAAAAGCATGAAAATCTTCCGAGCGTGCTTCGGATGGGGGGTGGGAGTGGGAGAGGAAGAGGGAGAGCGCGCAGTGGGGTTGCAAAGTTAGCAGCAGCTGCTGCAGAAAGCGGTGCAGGAGAGAGTTGAGTTTACATGGAATCAGTGTGGTCCATCACCCGTACAGCCGCGGGCAGGGCTGTCCTTTCTAACCAGGGTCATTTCCGCACTACACGCTTATAGCGCTATGATTCCACTTTCAACATCTTATGGAATCCTGGGGTTTGCAGTTTCGGGAGGTTAGGTTGCTGCTTTGGAGGCCTGCCTGACCGTTCTTGGAAAGCTCTGGCCTCTCATTTGGAAGGGCGCTTAATCAAACGCACTCCGTCCAAAACCAGCCACCATTCCTGCCCTTCAAACTGGTGCTCTGTAAATGTTTTGGGTTACAACTCCCAACATTCACAACTATTGGTCAGGGGCTGGTAGGAGCTGAACTCCCCAAAAACTTGATAAAAATGAGTATGAGAAGCGGAGAGAAAAAAAAATCTGGCAACACCTTTAAGACAAACTGGTTTTTATTTTAGCATGAGCTTTCAGGAATGTAAAGCCACTTCTCTGCATGCAGTACCAGTTAATCTTAAAACAGGCTGCCACATTTCTCTCTCTTCTCCTCCCCCCTTCATCCTTTTTATGCTGCAAGAGACAAACATGGCTACTTCTTTGAAAGGATCTGGAGAAACCTAGCTTGGAAGAGACTGTCCCACATTTTTTGGAGGGGTAGGGCAATTGTCTGTCTTTCATTTTTCAGTGTAACACTTCATACATGCTTGGAACCATTAATTTCCAGTGCTTTATTTCAGGGTACCTGATTTTGCTCCCTGCATATATGTAGAAATCTTGAACTAAGATTGTAACCCCCAACTGTCCTGATTTTTCTAAGGGCTGACCTCTGTTCTGTTCTAGGCCTCGTAGTCACTACCCCCTAAGAAAAGGCTGGTTTTCACTCTTTAAAAAACAGAGTGCATTCACTCCAATTGCCTTGATATCACAAGAACAGTCCCAGTTATTCCTCTGTCATTTCACTTTTTCAGCTGCTTTAAAAATGCCCCTGTTTTTCTCTTCTCACTTTTCCCCTTTGTCCTCAGCTTACTTCAGTTTCTGCAAACTGAGTTCAAAGTGCAAAAGGAGTTTGCACACAATTAGCTTAGCAAAGGGGAAAGGAGCAGGTGGAATCTTGCTCTTCCCAGTTGTTGCTGTGTGCCTTCAGGTCATTTCTGACTTTTGGCGACTCTAAGGCAAACCTATCATGGAGTTTCCTGGGGCTGTGTGTGACGTGCCCAAGATCAGCCAGCGGGTTTCGGTGGCCAAGCAGGCAATCAAATGCTGGTCTCCAGAGTTGTATGCCAAAAACACTACATCATGCTGGTCCTTCCCAGCAAGCTCAGGCAAAAGCAAACTGCTGCAGCCACTCTTAGCTTGTCTGCTCTTCCTCATTAATAGTTATTTCAATCTGGACCACACTCTTGGCCAGACATGTCCTGGTTTTCATATATGAATTATTGGATGGTTTGTAGGAAGACAGGAGGAAACAGGACAGATAAGCTAGAAAAAGGGATGCAAACATTGTATCACACAAGTCCAGGAATCAGTGCTGGCAGCAACAACTTCCAAACTTGTGAGAACTGTTCCACCATTAGCATTATCCTTTCTTTTCCTTTTTTTCCCCAAAAGTTGTTGTTGTCCCTTAAGTCTAGCTGCTGCTCCAAAAATGCAATCCAATCCAATACAAACTTGGTACTTTTATCATTCATAGATAGAAAGACAGATACTAGGAATGATACGAACACATACATAGCAAACAGCAGCAGTACATAGAATACTGCACAACTTACTAGGATAAGCTAACAGTTTTAGAGCAGTGAGCTGGTAAAGTACAGTGTGCTCCCATAGTTGGCATGCTGGATTTTGACTGGAGAGAACTGAAATTGTATGAGAAAGAGAGAGAAGGAATATAACATGTCCTCAAACAGCATAAGACTATCAGATCAAATTTTTCAAGGAATTTCTTTTCCCAACGTGAAATAGAAACACTTTATGCAAATAAGTTTTGTCAGTCTTCATCTCCCCCAGGAGAAAGTCTTTTGTAAAGTTAATGGGTTTTAGTTTCTGATTTGAGAACCAGTGTGGTGTAGTGGTTTGACCATTGCACTATGGACCTTTGAGACCAGGGTTTGATTCCCCGCTTGGCCCTGGAAACCTACTGGGTGACCTTGGGTGTGTCACACACTCTCAGCCCCAGAAAACCCCATGGTCTTCACCTTAGGGTCACCATAAGTCAGAAATGACTTGAAGACACACAACGACAACAATTCCTGATTTAAGACCAAACCACTAGAATACCTTGCACTGCAACAGTGATCCTTCACAATGTTGTTGTTGTTGTTCCATGCCTTGAAGTCGTTTCTGATTTCTGGAGACCCTAAGGTGAACCTATCACAACATATTCTGGAGGCTGAGAGGGTGTGATGCATCCAAGCTCACCCAGTGGGTTTCCATGGCCAAGCGGGCAATTGAACCCTGATCTCCAGGGTCATAATCCAATGCTCAAACCACTACAGCATTCTGGCTTTTTTCACAACAATGCACTGTTGCAGAAAAGCCCTGTTCTCCAGCCCTAGCCCCCACAGCTCAAAACAGCTAGGCTCTTTTTAGTGTAGATGATATATGATGTCACTGTTATTGCCAATCAAAAAGTCCCCACATTTCAACCCTGTATTGTTTGGATAAGTCCAGTTCTACAGCCAGCTTACTGCAAATGTCCTTTGAAATGTTTCTATTTAAATAAAAATATGCATCGTTTTAGTGTTCCAAATTTGTTTCCTGAAGTTACTACCCACCCCATTACATGCCTGCTTGCCTATACACACACACACACACACACACATACATACATATATACACTTATAGACACACATACATAATTCTGTCATTAGTGCCTTTAAAAGAGAGAGAGAGAGAACCCAGCTTACAAGATTCCCTGACTGTTGAGGAAATACTTGTTCACCCTAGGCAACTAGGATCCAAATATCCTAAGGGCACTGGATCCCATCTGATCTTGGAAGCTAAGTAGGGTCAGTTCTGGTTAGTACTTGGATGGGAGACCAGTAATGAATGCCAGGTGCTATAGGCTATATTTCAGAGGAAGGAACTGGCAAAACCACCTCTGGATATTTCTTGCTTAAAAAAAACAAAAAAACAAAACTATGAAATGCATGGAGTCACCTTAAGTCAACAAGAAGCTTAAAAGCATATATGCATATTCATACACATATGCAAACACACACACACAGAGGCAACTAGGCAAGTAGCTGACTATTACAACTCAGTTTACATGCAGGCACAAGACAGCTGGGTTGCTGTTGTTGTCTGCCTTGAAGTCATTTCCGACTTACAGCAACCCTGAGGTGAACCTATCATGGGATTTCCTTGGCAAGATTTGTTCAAAGGGAGCTTGTCTTTGCCTTCCTCTGAGACTGAGAGAGTATGATTGCCCCCAAGGTCACTCAGTGGGTTCCCATGGCCAAGCAGGGATTTGAACCCTGTTTTCCAGAGTTGCAGTCCAGTATCTATACCACTATACTATCCTGATTCCCCAAGACAGCTGAAGGTCAAGATGACATGCCTATGAAGACAGAAGTCTACAATAGCTGGCAACTTCAGTGGGACAAAGAGTTAGCTGTAGGACCCCTTACCACTCTAGGACCAGGGTGGGAATGGAACCAGAGTGAATATGGCAATGGGGAGATTGAATCAACTTGACACACCTTATTGTAAGACTGCTATTAATAACTTTCACCATCTTTGCGTGTGCCAAGGTATTACTTGCACGGTCATTCTTACCAGTTGCTCTTAAAGGTAAGGAGAGATCAGCCAGTTTACTGACAATCCTAATGGGGAACTGAGGCCAAGACCAACCTGTTGGAGGCTGCCTAAGGAATGCTCATGGTTAGGTAGGTCTTTGAACTCAAGCCTCTCCAAAGCTCACGCTATTAATTAAGATGGAATACAGCATGAAATGTAAAACTTGTGAGTGATCTTTTTGTTCATGTTTAGAACCTGGAAATGTTACTTTGGGAACTGTGGCTCTCTAAATACCCAAGCCAGCATGGTCACTGTGCTAGCCGGAGGATTTGTGAAGGTGTGGTCCAGAAAGGTAACTTTTTTCAAACTTTGCCTATTTTGCATGTATTTAGCTTTCAGTGGAATTGTTAGATTTGATCTTTGACTCTCTGACATTCAACACCAATATTTGCTTCTCCCTCACCCCACTCAACTCCCATGTGTATTTATGCATGTCTGTATGCATATACAAACACCTACGCACAGCTTTCAACTGCTGTTATTCCATAACAAACCTGTCCTGGTGCAAACAACAACAATAACAACATCTACCATTGCCATCACCATGAATGGCCATTTCTGCACTACACTGTTAATTGTGCTATTATTCCACTTTCAACATCTTATGGAATCCTGGGGTTTGTAGTTTAGGGAGGGGCCTTTAGAATTCTCAGCCAGAGAGCTCTTTGGCCTCAGTAAACTACAAACCCCAGAATTCCACAGGATGTTGCAAAAGGAATGATAGCAGTATAACAGTGTAGGGCAGAATGGCCAAAGTTATACCACACATAAATATGGCTGAGAAAAAGAAAGCTTGGATTATAGAGAAGGCAATCCCAGGGGACAGCAGAATTGAAGACAAAGAGAAGGAAGAAATTAAGAAACATCAAGACCTACAAATGGATATTCAGGGTATCTGGGAAAAGAAAATAACTGTGGTTCCAGTGGCAATGGGTGTTTTGGTAGCATTTCCAAACAAAGACAGAATGTCTGAATGAAATCACCCTACGTAGGATCACAACAGTGCAGTTACAAGAAGTGACATTGCTGTTCTTGGAACTTGCCACATTATCTGATGACACCTCACTGATTCCTGGATTTTTAGACACAATCTGAATCATTGATGGTTCAAAACTCCAGTCCATAACATCTGCCAGACTGTGAAACTGCGACAGTAGCAATACTGTTTGAATCTTAATGATGAAGCAGTAATGTGTGTGTAAAATGGAGTGCTGTATTTTTTAATCTTTCATTGAAATTATGTTTTAAGTGTTTTCAACCATTTTGAACCATCCTTTTAAAAATATAGTTTTTAAATTCTTATTTAACTTTTGTAAATTAATGGTTTAGATGGATCTTTTTAAAATTATTGTAAGCTGCTTGAATCCCATTTCAGGAGAAAGGCAGGATATAAATTGAATCCATCCATCCATCCTTTTAGAATGGCTCTTAGCATGACCAGTTAAAAGACATATTGCAGCCCTTCTGACTTTCTAGAATAAGAAAAAAATAACTATAGAAGACATGGTGGGAAAACAAAGGAACGCTGCAAATGATGATTGCTGGATCTCTTGTAAAATTCTGCAAAGAGGCAGGATGATAATATAACAATTTTATTACTTTTCTGGCAGTTTTTCTGTTGAACTTTTCTGGCTTGTTCTCTCTTAGTCCAGGCGAGCCTTCCCCAGTCCAGGGCCTGCAGATGTTTTAAACTACAGCTCCCATGATCCCTAGCCAGCATAGCACCAGGTTAGGGAAGGCTGTTGTAGTACCTAAGAGTGGCACATGCACCCAGCTCCTGGGTTATTCCTCAGACAGCATTGACAATAAAGAATGCTAGGTCCATCTTGGGGTGAAAACTTTATTTGGCCATTCAAAAGGTCACTAGCATACACAAACTTTCAAAGAACATGGGCTTGTTCATTGAAGATGGCAAAAAGCAAAAATAAAAATCAGGCAACAGGAAGGAAAATGATGGTGCCAGGGAATCTACATTATTTTTGAACTGTTGATAAGGAACAAAGGACTCTGTAAACTTTCCTCCCACACTTACCACGCCCAGGGATCACCATGGTCAAACTTGTATTGAATCAGTCGCATAGGGATGGCAGGGTGGGGGGTGGTTTGCCCCAGGTGGCAATGTTTTTGGGGTGTCCTGGCCTGTAGCCATGCCCCCCCGCAGCCCTGCCCCCACTCTCCATGGCCACACCCCTTGCACTGTAGCTATGCTCCCCTCCCGTCCCACCTCCCCACACTCCAAGCTCCGCCACTGTCTTGAATTCTCCATTCCTCTTTACAATTGCTCAGCATGCCCCTGGGACATACTACCCTCTAACTGTTCTAATTTGGCAGGGACAGTCCTGCTTAATTCTCTATCATCCCACTTTTTTCAGTTGCTTTGGAAATGTTCCAGTTCTTCCCTTTTCCCTCACTTTCCCTTAAGTCCTCAGCTTACTTCAGTTGCTGCAAACTGTGTTCAGTGTCCAAAAGTAGTTTGTATTCTATCAACTCAGCAAAGGGGAGAGGAAAGAAGGGGGTGAATCTGGTCCTTCAAAATAGACTCAGACAAAAGCAAACTGTTGCAGCCTCTCCTAGCCTATGTATTTTCCTTATTCCTAATCTTTGCCGTCTCAACCACACAGTCCCAGTTTTCATCTGAGAAATGTTGGAGGATATGTAGTGGTGCATCCCACTTGTTAGAGAGTCCTCGTAGTGTAGTGGTATTTAGCACTGAACTATGACTCTGGAGATCAGGGTTCAAAGCTGCACTTGGCCATGGAAACACACTGGGTGACCTTAGGCAAGTCACACCCTCTCAGCCTCAGAGGGGGCAAAGGAAAAACCTCCTCAAACAATTTTTTCCAAGAACACCCCATGATAGATTTGGCTTATGGATGTCATAAGTCGGAAATTGCAGTCACACAGCACACAACTGTAGTCGCCAACAGCAGAATCCCCCTCCTTCCCATTTATTTGCAGCAGAAGTAGGGAATATGTGCCACTCCTGGTTAGATTTTTGGCTTTTTAGATTCCTCACCATTGGCCATGCTGGCTGGAGCAGATGGTAGAAGCTGCCCACACTATCCACCTCAGAGGAAGGCACGGGCAACCCTCTTCTAAACAAATTCTGCCAAGAAAACTCCTTGATAGGCTTGTCTCAGGGTTGCCTTAAGTCAGAAATGGCTTAAAGGCACACAACGACAATGCCTCTTACTAATTCTGGAATGATTTCTAAGCAGTCCCTCTGTTCCCAGCTCACAGTCCCAGGCCAGCATCCTGTCCTAAGGCAAAGGAAATGCTGACAGCACTCAGGAAGCCCACACCCTTTCTCTCCCCAGGGATTAATCTGCCCTCCTTTCTGAGTTCGCAGCCTAGAACCTCCCAGCTTAACTAGGGAAGCCAAAGATCTGGCTGCAAGAGGGATGGAAGCAGCTGTAGCCGCAGCAGTGGCTGTAAAGGGTTCTTCGTGATTGCAAGGCTATCATCACTCTGTCCTTGCTCACCCCTTTCAATGTAACATGTTGCTGTGTCAGCCAGTTGTCTCTGGGGAATCTCAAGCTGCTAATTCACATTTTGTCTTTCTGGAGGGACTTTAATTTGTGTCAGGACTCACCTCCATGATCTGCCCTGGAGATCATCAGGACTTTCAGCCATGGAATATATGAATGGATGAATGTGCCCCTGAGCAGATGCAGAGTGCTTTCCCCCAACTATAGAAGGCACTACAACAAAGAGTCTTATGGAATCTTTAAGACTGACAGATTTCTATGTAGGCATCAGTTATTGATGGTTATGGCAATTATTTTCCAAGACACGCGGAGAGAAACAGTTCTTAAAGTTTTAGACAGAAAGATTGTCTTTTAGACGTCAGCCCTGATCACTCCATCTCCTGCTTCTTTTCAAGAATTTTCTACTCACTAGCACTAATAACATAATCACTTGAAGAACCCTGACCTGCAGTTGTGTGTTAATAGAAGCCTCATCTACAGACACCATTTATAAGCTGGGCTTTTCTTAATACCAAGATTAAGACAATCTTCTGCTGTAAGAGAAGACAAGTCTTATAGCACTGTTTCCCTTGCTTAAAAACAAAATAAAACAAGCAAGCAAAAAGAATGTGAACAATTCAATTAAAAGATTGTGTCTGTACTTTATTAGTATTTAATCTGCTTTGTTAAACCACTTGGGAGGAAACACAGAAAATTGTTCTTTGATGGTACATAAGCAAGAGTAAATAAATGAAAAACCAACCTTCCCCAGATAAAGAAAACCAGAGCAAGGGTTGCTTATTTATTTATTTTTTAAAAGTTTCATACAGAAGTTCTATTACACCTATTCGTATCAAGCCAGTTTAAAACTTTACCCCTATTGCACAATCAAGTCTGCTATAACTTCTTAAAAAGTAAGAAGAAGATTGGGATTCTGTGTCCCAAAGAGTCCAAACTACAGCCTGCATAACTATGTATATATTTTCATAGACCTGACGACTTTGCCTTGGCCTCTGGAAATCGTAGGAAGCCTTCCTACATCTTTCTCTTGACTTTAGAGATTTTATTTCAGAAGAAACTGACTGTCAACACCCACTTCCTATTTTTGCTGCTACGCAGGGAGGCTGAATGAACATGGTGTGTGTGTGGGGGGGATCCTGCATCATCAACAGTTCCGCAAAATAGAGAAAGTTCGGCAGGTGTGGTTTCCCTGGCAACAGCTGTTAAACACCAGAAGAGTCCCTATTTCTTTTTCATAGGACTCCTGTACAACCTACAAAGAACTGGAAATATTTTTAAAAAAGAAACCCTAAGTAACTAGATTCTTGGGTTGCTGAGCTTTTGTTCTATGGCCAGCTCCTGAGCCAGCATGGAGTACTGATTTGAATGTTGAACTTATGGCCTTTCCACACTACACTGTTATATTGCTATTATTCCACTTTCAACATCCTGGGGAATTCCGGGGTTTGTAGTTTACTGAGGCTCAAGAGCTCTCTGGCTGAGAATTCTAAAGGCCCCTCCCCAAACTGCAAATCCTACGATTCCATAGGATGTTGAAAGTGGAATAATAGTGCTATAACAATGGAATGCTGAAAGACTCTAAGACTCAGACAGGCCAGGGTTCAAATCCCTGCTCAGGAATGGAAACCCACTGAGTGATTTTGGACAAGTCACATGCTCTCAACCTCACAGGAAGACCATGGCGAAGGCCATTTCCACACTGGACTGTTATAGTGCTATTATTCCACTTGCAACATCCTATGGAATCCTGGGGTTTGCAGTTTCAGGAGGGGCCGGCCGACCCCTCCCAAAACTGCAAACCCCAGGATTCCATAGGATGTTGCAAGTGGAATAATAGTGCTATAACAGTCCAGTGAGGAATGGGTCAAACCCTCTCTGAACAAATCTTGCCAAGAGAACCCTATGACAACATTAGAGTTGTCATAAGTTGGAAACATCTTGAAGGTGCTCAACAAAAACAACAAGCCAACTTTTAGCATGCATTTTTGTATCTAGGATGGAATTCCAAAAGATAAATGTGGTACAATTCTGTGTAACAAAATCCACTTTTTTGGCTATATTTTCCGAGGTGAAATACATCTTTGCTTTCACAGAAAGAATAATATCCTTTCTTTATAAACTCTGGTCTCACATATGTTAAACTGGAGAAATGTCCATTGTGTTAAGCATCTGTTAAAATCAATTCCCTACTAGTATGGACCTTGTCAAAGTAGCCTAGAGAAAGACTGCAGATCATTTGATAGCCATTTGCTCCCTCAAGAGATCTCTGTAACCCCTTGTTGTAAGTCAGAGTGTGCCACCTTCTGGCTAGTCACCAAACTGTACTAAAAAAGGACAAAGATCTGTTTCACAGTGTATATAGCACTTTTATTGTGCTTCGTCTCAACTGCAGTTGCTGCCTCTTGGGATTTGTAGTTTTACACAACCCTCCAGCAAAGAATTTCAAATCTTCACAAAACTACAAAGCCCAGGCTTTCATTGGATGGAGCCATACCATTTAATGCAGATCAACGTGCTACAACTGTGTGATGTGAAAGTGACTGAAGTGGCAGAAATTAATCTGGAGTGCTTCTACAGTCCCGACAGTTTTTTCTGGGATTCATATAATTTATTCAAATCAGTTATTATAGAGAATCCAGGTGACAGTGCTGCTGGACTGTGTCATTCTGCTGTGTCTGCTTTCCACTTTCTTCAATGAACCTGATTTGTGGCCGCTTTCCAGACTGTGAACAGAACGGCTGCAAGCTTGTGATGTCCTAGTCTCTCAGAATGATGTGCCCTTTGTTTCTTGGCTACACTGTCTTTACTGTGTCTCTCACCACGCAGGTAGCATCTTTCCTTTTGGAAGCCACCACCACCACCACCACCAATAAATCTAACAATTTCACTTTTGCACTGAAGCACCAATGTATCTGAGAGCAAGTACGGTGAAGTGATGTGAGTGTTGGACTAAAACTTGGAGAGATCAGGGCTTGAATCCCTGGTTGTCTATGGAAACTCACTGGCTGACCATAGACAAGTCACACTCTCTCAGCTTCAGCAGAAGGCAAAGGTAAACTCCCTCTGAACAAATCTTGCCAAGAAAACTCTATGATAGGTTTGCCTTAGGGTGGCCAGAAGTCAGAAATGACTCTTCAAGTACATAATGACATAATGACAAACCAATGACTGTTCACACACGTGGCTTTAAGCTCTTTGTGTTCACCATCATTGACTGTGGTGGAAAATACTGTATACAATATTCCACATACAGCATTCAACTGCCTGTTGGGCTCTAGATGTTTCAGATGACAACTCCCAGTATGACTGACTTCTGTCCAGGTCAGTAGGGGCTGATGGGAGCTGGAAGGCACAATATCATCAGAGAGCATCAGATTGGGGGAGTAGATCTGATTGTGTATAGTTGGTGCAGAAGGAAAAGGCACTTTGTACATGCTCAGAAGCCCTCCTCATTGGCATTACTTTGCTCAAAAGCACCATGAAAACATAAAGGCCCTTGAGCTTATCAACACAAATTTTGATTCAAACTGCACAAATCTCACCTGAGCTGTCAACGAAACCGACACATAAAATTCCTGTCAGTGCTGGTATTAATTTTCAGGCATTAAACCAGACATTGCTCCAGGCAGTTTCTTCATCCACAGATTTGAAGGTTAAAATGCTGGGGGGTTTTATTGTGCCATTCACCCACACATGCAAGAAACAGCACAAATCAACACAATCACTGTGTTGTGTTGATGCAACAACATGCCAAGATAAGGAAGAATTCACTATTCAGTTAGCTTTCTCCTATTACCATCACAACATTTTGAGCTGAAGAGGAACAAAGTAGCCAAGTAAGTTATCAGGGGTCTGAAGGATCCCATAGTTTTTTTAGAGATCCTAGGTACCACTCCCATATAAATCTACCCTTGTACTATAAAGAATATTTCTTATTGCAGTCTCCTATTTTTAACATTAGGGTCTTTGTTTGATACATTTCACCTCCCTCCCCAACATTAGTGCAAAGATCTGTATCAGAAGTACCTTTATAAAATGAGTCTGAAACCGGTTTCAGACTCCAAGCCTGAGCCCCAGCTATCTAACTCTCAGCAAGTTGATAACTTCAGAGGCATTGTTGTGCTTTTGTTGTTATAGGTGTAATCACCTCCCAGATGTCTCTTCCAGCACTGCCTAGACTCGCCAGCTGTTGTTGAAACCCCCGTCCAGTGTTTCAGAGATGAACATGGGGACACATGCAGTCAAGTGATATCAGAGCATGGTCAAGATGTCAAAAGTTATTAAGGAGGAAGAACATATAGGCTAGGAGAGGCTGCAGGAGTTTGATTAAGGCTGATCTATTCCCCACATCCTCTTTCCAACAGAAGCTGATCATTTGCCGCCACAACCACATGAACTAGGTATGGGAGCAAAGCATCCCCATCATCACATTCACTGCTAACTTGTATTAACATAGCTAGTCCATAACTCATTTTTGGACATCCCAGTAAGTATATCATAATATTTGTTTGTCCTGCTGAACTTTTATTCTGAACTGGCAGCCTGAATGTTTGTGCTCTCTTGCACTAACATTTAACCCAGAATTTCAGTATGATGGTTCATGTTCTGTTCCTATTCAGGGGAAAGGGGATTGGTTTGGTCTTTGGTAGAAGGTAAGATTAGGCTTTAGTTGGCTTCATGCCTTCCAACATTTCACAGATGAAAACCAGAATGCCTGCGGCCAAGCAATATCAGAGTGTGGTCAAGATAGCAAAAGCTGTTAATGGAAACGAACACACAAGCTAGGAGAGGATGCAGGAGTTTGCTTTTGCCTGAGCCTACTGGGAAGGGGGAGATTCTATCTATTGTCTCTCTCAGTTTGCAGGTGAAATAAGTGAGGGTCAAAGGGGAAAGCAGAGTAAGGAATAAGAAACCAGACCTTTTAAAAGCAGCTGAAAAAGTGGGACGGCAGAGGATTAATTTGGATGCCCCTGCCAAATCAAGAATGTTGGAGGATATTGTTGAAGCTGAGGACTTGGTTTTACTTCCTTGTGCTGTAGAATTTGGTGGGGAGGGGACAGAAAAGCTGTGCAACCAAGTGCCAGCTTTAAGACCCTTCTTCTATACTATCTGTTCCCAGTTGGAAGAGAGAATATGTGTGTGTCTACAGGTGGATGGCTTTGGTGGGGCAGGCATATCCTGGACCTTATATGGAACAGATGGGGACTATTATCCATTATAGGTCACATTCTGACTGCAGGCCAGAGGTTCTTTTACCTGCATTGAGTGCCCTTCCTCTGTTTATCCTACCATTTCCCTTTAGAATTTGTGGGGTATGATTGGGGAACATATGTCTCTCCAGATGTTGTACTTCAATTCCCATCATCTTTCACCATTGGCTATGCTAGCTAGGACTCATAGGAGGTGCAATCCAACAACATTTAGAACACATTCCCCAATCCTAATTAGAAGGAATAATATTTGGAGAAAAGGAGGAAGTCTGTTTTTTTTTTAAAAAATTAACAGGACCTGAAGCATTATCAGGTAGAGGGAGCTGAACACAGCCCCTTGCCCACCCCCTCTCTCTCCTCCCAGGCTCCTGGACATAATTAGCCCCTGTTCTGGTTTATTCCCCATTAAGTGAAGGCTGGCTGCAGCAGCCACATCCGGTGGGCTGGATGCTGTAACTACATCCCTGTCAAGTTAATGACCCTCATGCTTGGAGGAAAGGAAGAAAGTTATTAGATGATGGAGCAGAAGCAAGGCTGTGGCAGACTCTGGCCGTCAGACTGCAGGAATAAGCCCCCAGCTCAGAGGGTGGGCAGCATCCTCTCTTCCCCCAAGATCAAAGACATTGGTAAACTAAATATTCTTGGTGAAACTGCAGGTTAGAGATAGAAAACACACACACAGGGATACATACAGAGACCTTGGAAGCAGTACTTCTTGGACTATACCATGTAGTGTATTGGCTAATGTAGTGCTTCCCAAGCTATTTGATGTGGGAGACTAGTTATTATTTTTCCCCAGTGTGCCAGGGACTGGCATCACATTTGTGCCCAATGGCTACAGCTATTTCTTTCCTTCCTAGAAATTTACCAAGAACTTATAGTTACTGGCTTGGGGACCAGCACTGTTCCAGGGGCCCTTGTTTTAAATAGCACTGAAGAAATGGTTGTTTTCTTCTTAATGGCATTGGATGGAATCCTGCATCACTCTTTATGTAATGTAACTTTACATATACTTAGCTATGTAGCAGAGGTACTAAGAAACCCTGTTAGTGAATTACAAAACTGCATTAACAGGACACTGGCAAGAAGGTTGTGATGCACATCGTCCTCCATTCATGTACACTGACACTCTCTAGCCAGTTTGCAGTCTCCCTGTGCATCACTTCTGATGGCGTCAGTCACATCACTCACTCACCTACATGGTACCATAACAGCAGCCCTCTACTGGATATGGATGTTACAGAACTGTCCAGTTTTAACTCCCACAGGCCTAAGTCCATTTATGAAGACACAAGTCCCATACAGGATTCCAAACCTGATTTTTTAAACTGTTTTTTCTTCCAAACTTTGTGTGAGTGAATTTTTATGTGTATTTTTGTTTCAATTGTTGTTAGTTGCCTTGAGTCCTGGATTGGGAAAAAGGCAGTACGGCCATTTCTGCACTACACCGTAATAGTGTTATTATTCCACTTTCAACATCTTATGGAATTCTGGGGTTTGCAGCTGAGGGAATGCCTTTAGCATTCTCAGCCAGAGAGCTCTTTGGTCTCAGTAAACTACAAACCCTAGAATTCCACAGGAATAGTAGCACTATAGCACTATAACAATGTAGAGTGGAAATGGTCTAAATTAGATGATGACGATGATGACAGTGGTGGCGATGATGATGATGATGATGGCAATTCCCAGAATCTTCCAGCCAGTGTAGCACTACACTATGGTGACTGGAGATCTGGGGAGCTGCAAGTGACTTTTCCAAGTGCCCCCTACACCACTGAGTTAAAGGGAGAAAAATGAGCAAAAATGACCTCTCGATTTCTGAATTCAACAACATTTAGTATATGCTGAAAAAACTGCACTCACCACTGTTCAAAAATGGGTAAAAGGAACTAATTTCATATGTTATTGAACTCAGTGTTCCTCCCCTCTCCCCGCTCCCATCTTAAAGATGACTAACAGGGAAGGGTTCTTGGATAATGATGAATAAATGCAATGAAGACATCAGCTCAGCCTGAGGTGGTGGCTGGAAGGGAGGAGTAGAAAATTCCATCTCAGGATCTTATTAGGAAAGAGACTGAAAATGAAATAGTCGCTACTTAGTGCTTTTTATAGAAATCCATACTGTGTCTGCATTTATAGTTCTACATATGGCTTGTGATGCTGTATTGTTAAAGGGACACTAAAGAGCAAAAAAGGATGCTGACAAAGATATATTTAGAAAAAGAGGCAAAAATTTGTACGCGGGAGGTGAGATGATGGTGGCACTTATTCCGACAGCATAGACAAATCCACAAAAGTGAATTAATTTGTTATGATAGGTCTATGGTTAGCCTTCTCCAGCCGTGGTCTTCCAGGGGCCCTTTCACACTGCATAGTTATAACACTATGATTATGCTTTAACTGCCATGGCCTCATCCCGTGGAATCCCAGAATGTCCAGTTGAGGGAAGGACCTTCAGAATCCTCAGCCAAGGAGCTCCTCCTCTTCTGCCTCTGAGCAAACTACAAATCCCAGGATTCCACAGGAAGCAGCCATGACCATCAAAATAGAACCAAAATACTGTAATACTGTTGCATGAAGGGGAGCCAGGTGCGTTTGGACAAGAGCTCACATCATTCTCAGCTCACATTGTTGGTGCCCATGCTGTCTAGGAATCTGGTAGATTGCCTAACTGAAGGTACTTTCAAAGTGACATGTGGGAAACATCTTTTTGGTGATACAGAAGATGCAAACCATAAATAAGGAAAGATAGCACATTGAGAAAAGACAAGATGAAACCAGCAGCAAATCTAACAACAGCAACCAAACTACAGAGGAGGGAGGTGTCGTCGTCATCATCATCCCTGCTGATTAGAAACTCATGGCACTTCAGCCCTGCTAGACCTGGCTCCACTATACCACTGTGAACAGAGGGGGCTGCCACCACCAGACCCTTCCACACACTCCAGCAATTGCCGTTTGCGGCACTGTTACTACACGCACCTCCAGGTTGTCAGTTCATGATTATTCCAGATCCTGAGGTTTCCAGGCCAAAATCTGAGACCTATGGACAGTCCCTGGTAATGTCATGAAGCACTGTGCATCAAGCACCAACCACAGTTGCTCACAGCTTGTCATTCAAACACATATACACATCATATTTTCCTGTTTTGGAAATTAAGGGGGGGGAACATAGCTAAAGAGCCTGTTCATGGTGAAACGATGGAGTTATTCCTTCTCATCTTCTTGGTGTGACTGGATAAGGATGATTTAATCTAGCCTACTTCCATTCTAGGCAGAAGGTAGATGCAAAGTAGAGTGAAGAGTGAGCCTTGGCACCACAATGAATGGGTGGGAAAGAGGAAGCTAACTAAGGGCCCTATCACACTACACTGTTACAGCACTATATTCCACTTTAATTGCCATGACAACATCCTGTGGAATTCTGGGGTTGGTAGTTTCCTGAGGCCAAAGAGCTCTCTGGCTGAGAATGCTAAAGGCCCCTCCCTCATCTGCAAACCCCAGGATTCCATAGGATGTTACCATGGCAGTCAAAGTGGAATATAGAGCTATAACAGTGTAGTGTGAGGGCATTCTAAGTAAATCCATAGACTCCTAGAGTATCTTTTAAAGTTGCAGCAATGGATCAATTAAGCTTAGCAAGTTGTACCAAGCTGCTGCCCTACTACCTGAGGAAGTATACAATTTTTTTCCTTATTGCTCAAAGTAGAGACTACCAAACCTGAGGAATCTGCAGCTTTGTCTCCCACCTGGAGATGACCCATAAAAAGGGAAGACTCAGTCCCTGAGATCTGGCAACTCTAGCTCGTGCTCTTTACTCCATGTTCTTTTGCTAGGCCCCAAGCCCGTTTCACATCTACCCTGCTTTCATATCTATTGGTTCTCACTCTTCCCTTTTTCTTCTCCCTTCAAGGGACAACTTGGATTAAAATTCCATAAGAAAGTTTTATTTGAATCTTTAGTTAATTAATTAATTGCACCAACCAGTCAATTCTATGAACTGAACATAAACGACACTGACCAGTGTAGCCTCAGCTGTCTAATCCATCCTCTCTAACACTTCCACCTCTCTTTTCCAGATAAAGTTCTCTAGGCAGGGTCAGAATATGATCTTTTTGTGGAGTCAGGGTCTCCAAACTTCAGCCAGAAAAAGGAAAATCCAGCTGATCTATTTTTGCTATTTAATTATGTGACTGACTTATCATTGCAACACATAACTCATCAACTCAGTAATGTGTGAGAAGATTAGCATTAAAGAGATTTTTGTTCTTTTGAGGGCAGTTTTTGCAAAGGGTTTTTCCCCTTTTTCACATGCCAGTCCTGTTGCGAAATGGCCTCAGTAGCGTTGCGCGATTGTGAGGACCATTCCACATGACGTCCTTGCAATCGTGCAGTGCTCCCGAGGCCATTAGGGGGTGATCGTGCATTTATCATTTTCGGCTTGTTGCCGAAAATGATGTGTGATTGCGCATCCCTCCTGTGCCCCACACGTACTTACCTTGTGTGCGGAGGTTCTGGATGTGCAGCCACCCCATCGCAGCCTGGGAAAGTACCCAGCTGCACTGCGGAAGGAAGGGGCGGAGTGCTCACACTTCCTTCTGGCCAGCACAGAGCTGGTGAGGAAGGGAAGCAGAGGGGAGGCAAGTGCCTCCCAGACAAGGCTTTTTGTGCAATCCTCGCACGATGCCAGTGGCACTAGGTAAGGTGCGAAAAGGGCGTAAGTATTTCTCACAATATAACCATTCTGGAATCATCGTCATCATCATTATCATCATCATCCCAACTTTCATTAAAGAGCATCAAAACAAGATGTACGCAGTCAAAATAATTACCAAATCAATTCATACTCTCCTAAGCATGGGCACCCGCCCTCCTTAGATACACTTTATCTGGAAAGCTAAATCATATGTGACATAGGAGATGAACCATCCAGTCTCTTCAAATTGTGGTGACTGTTTTAGATTTCAGTAACTCTGATGCAACCTATGCTTTTTGGGAGAAATAAACCACCAGGAACAGGCACCAGACCAACAGACCCATTTCAGGCTACAGAGACAGAATCCATTCAAACTCTAACTAAAATCTGCCAATAAATATGGAAAACGAAACAATGGTCCATGGTTTCTAAATGCTCTGTGTAGATGCTGGTCTCAAGAAAGGGGAAACCAGGGATTGCAGTAACTATTGGACCACTGCATTAATATCTCATGCAAGTGAAATTATGCTCAAAGTTTTACAACAAAGATTTTTACCATACCTGGAGCAAGATATGCCTGGTGTCCAAATTGGATTCAGGAAAAGAAGAAGTACTAGGGATCATACTGAAAACTTAGGCTCTTTCCGCACTCTACCTGATCCCAGTGGCGTCCCACGGGGATCCTGGTAGAGCCTCTCCTGGGAGGAGAGTGCGACAGGAGCACTCCCCTCTTCACCAGCTGCCTGTGGGACTGAAGGAGGTGCGATGGCCATGCCTCTTCCTTCCGCAGCATAGCCGGGCACTGTCCCAGGCTGCACTGGGGCAGGAAGCATGGCCATTGTGCTTCCTGACCTCTGCAGCTCAGGCAAGTGCAGGAGGGCAGCGGGAGGGCTGTGCAATCACCTGTCATTGATGAGTTTTACAGTCACGCTGCTTGGGGATGGGAGAATGACGGGACACAGATGACATTGTGCATATGTGTTGTCCTCATCCTGCCCTTCTTCTGTCCCCAATCAGGACAATAACGTCCTGTGGAAAGGGCTATAGTTAGATAATGGAGCACACCAAAGAATTTCAGAAGAAAATCAGCCTATGCTTTATTACTAATAGCAAAGCCTTTGACTCTGTAGATCATGAAAAACTATGAATTGCTCTACCAGAAATGGGTATGGCAGAATATTTGGTTGTCCTGATGTGTAACCTATACTCAGGACAAGAGCTCACTGCTGGGACATAGAGAAACAGAATTGTTTCCAATTGGCAAGAGGGTCAGGCAAAGATGCATTTTAGCACCTTGTTTGTTTAATTTATATGTACAACTTACCAAAGACTTGGAATGATGTCTATTGAGGAAAGTCAGGGAAGAAAGTGCTAAAGAAGAGTTACAGCTGAATATTAGGAAAACAAAAATAATGACCACAGGCAAGTTACATAACTTTAGAGAGGACGATGAAGGCATCAAAACAATCAAAGACTTTCTTTACCTTTCTATATCAGTCATTAATCAAAATGGAGACTGTAGTCAAGAAATAAGAAATTTAGGACTTGGAAAGGTAGCTATGATGGAACTAAATAACATCCAGAAATGTAAAGCTATATCATTGAATATGAAAGTCAGGTTTATTCATTCTTTTGTATTTCCAGTTTCTATGTGTGGTAGCGAAAACTGGACAGTGAAGAAAGCTGACAGGAAGAGAATCAACTTGTTTGAAATGTAGTGGAGTAAAGTACTGTTGTACCATGGTTTGCCAAATAGACCAATAAATGAGTCTTAGAGCGAATTAAGCCTGAACTCTCCCCAGAAGCCAAGATGACTAAACTGAGATGGTCATACTTTGGACATATCATGAGAAGCCATGACTCACTAGAAAAGGCAATAATGGTTGGCAAGGAAGAAGGCAGTAGGATTCATAGAAAGGGAGAACGAATCACAGAAAGAGGAAGTCTGCATTATAGGTGGATAAACTCAATCAAGGTAGCCATAGCCCTGAGTCTATAAGGCCTGAGTGGGGCTGTTGCTAACAGGATAACTTGGAGATCTTTCATTCATAGGTCACCGTAAGTCAAGGCTGACTTGAAGGCAGTTAAAAGCAGTAGATAGGCATTTTGGAGCAGACTGATGGAACTGATGGGAATCTGCAATATTCTTTCTCTCTGTCTCTGAATATCTGATAGGAGACAGCAGACATTCTGTTTCTCCATATCCTAGTAGTAATCTCTTGTCCTGAATATAGGTTACACATCAGGACAATCAAATATTGTGCCATACCCATTTCTGCTAGAGCGATTCGTAGTTTTTCATGATCTACAGCATCAAAGGCTTTGCTATTATTTATAAAGCATAGGTTGGTTTTCTTCTGAAATTCTTTGGTGCGCTCCATTATCCAACAATGGCCTTTCTGAAGGACATCGTTGTCCTACATTGGGGACAGGAGAAGGATGGGGACCAGGACAATGTCTCCTCACTCCTAGGCTTGTAGCTCGCCTGGTTTGGGGAGGGCCAGCCTTCTGGGCTGCTACCAAACCCAGGTGGCCAAAAGCCACCCACCCTACTATCTCTTCCCATGCCCTGCTAGAGAAGAAGGAAGACGGGAGAAGATGGTAGCCATGGCAGCTGCAGCAATCTTGGCATAGCAAGAAGAAGAACCTCCCTGCTGTCCCCCCTCCTCCAATAGCCAGTGGTGAAGAGTGCTGGGAGCTGCAGCCCAACAACGTCAGGAGACCCACCTTTTGCCTCCCGTCCCCAAGTTCAAAAAATTGCTGACATTTACCCACTGCTCTTTGGAGCAGGAGAGATGCACCAGCATGCTGCTTCATCCTACTGTGTTTTCTGAGCCAGAATGCCATTCTGGGCAAATGTGGTCACACCTTGCTTGTATAGTTACAAATTTAAGTAAACATCACACATGCACACAAACACACATAGGTACTAAAGAAGCCTCTGTGAATTTCCAGTGCTTGCTTTTTTCCTCCACAGGAAACCAAGCCTGGCTAGCCTTGTTCACGGAACTTCTCACCATCCAACAGTAACTTAGGGGTGGGTGGGTCAAATTGATTTAATCATTTAATTATTTTTTACATTGGATTTATACTCCACCTTTCTGCCAGAATGGGATCAAAGGCAGCTCTTGGATGTCAGGTATCTCTTTTAACAATCGTTTAAAAATCATGTTTGGTTCTGTCCTGTGGCTTGCATCAAATCCCCTTTTATAAATAGAACCTGGCCCGGCCTTTTCCAAGAAGCTCTCTTGCTCGCTGTCTCAAGGCTGGCTGAGTAAAACCAAGGAGAGAGGCTCCTAATTGGCAGCCTCTCCCCCCCCGCTTTTTCCTTCCCCCTTTCCCATTAAAATGTCTGGGAAAAGAAATAAGTAACCAGCCCAAACCTCCTATAAACCTTTGTCAGCTTGGGGGGTCTTGCAATCACAGTGGGGCCCAAGAGTCATCAATCCAAGACGGCTGGAAGCCCCGAATGTCACCCCCCCCTTTCTTCCTCTTCCCCACCTTGTCTGAAAATCTCACACAGGAACAGCCAGAGGTTAACTCTCTGGTCACCCACATAGTTGTGTTAACCTTTCTTCAACGGAGTACCCACCTCTACTTTGTGAGTGCCCATGTGGTCAAAAGTTGTGTTATTCAAAGGCTTAAGATCAGAAGCCCTCAGGGTAAGCAATCCATTTAATAGCAAATGAACCCACCCCCACAATGCCTAAGGATTAACCAGGGAGGTTAACAAGCAGAGAACGTAAGAGCTCTCGTGATTTTGAAGCTGCCTCTCCTGTCGCTGCCACAGCAGCTACGCAGAACCAGCTCTCCCTTCTCCATAAAGAGCAAGCCTAGAGGTCGATTTCCCTTCTGCTCTGGAGACTACGGGTGGACAAAGTATGGTGCCCCCAGATGCTGTTGGACTGCAACTCGCAACATTCCTAGGCAGCATAGCCAATGAGGTTTTGCTGTTGTTGTGTGCCTTCAAGTTGCTTCTGACTTATGGTGACCCTAAGGCGAACCTATCATGGGGTTTTCTGGAGTTGAAAGTGTGTGATGTGCCAAAGGTTAAGCCAGTGGAGTTGAACTCTAGTCTCCAGGGTTGTAATCCAGTGCTCAGACTACTTCACCATGCTGGTTCTATCTATGACTAAAAACTGGAGAGGGCATCTATACTTTTAACAGTTGTATGGAAGAGGGAATTTTAGCAGGTAGTGCTTGTCATGAAATCAGGCAAGAGATAGCCTCTCAAGTCTCATTCTGGCAACCTCTGCTAAGTCAATAGTAAGAGATGGCAGTAGTGTTCACAGATCTAGGGCTTAGTCCCACTTATCTGGGCCCAAGAGCAAGGGAGGAATCTCAGAGTGAGCACATTGGCCTGAAAAGAACGTTTTTTTAAAAAAAAAAATCCTATGTGCTGCTTGCTTCCACTGCTGCACATTTTATGGGGGTTGCTGCTGTAGACTTTTCAAAGGCCTCATTTTTTCCTGTCCTCCCCCTGTGTCTCATTGGTTAAACTTTCTTTTATTATGACATTCTCTGAACAACTGTTTTTGATGTTTAGGCTGGCATGCTTAATGACTTAGTGACCCACCCCCTGAAGCATTGCCCTTAGTTCTGAGACTTGGCAGTTAAATCACTGGAACTGGGATGCTCTTGACCTGGGAAGTCCTGAGGCTGGCATCTGTTGGCTAAAAGAGCTAGAAGATCACATGTTGCCCTGCCCTGCTGCAGACTGTAACCAAAGCCAACAGCCATAGAATTTTCCTTAGCCTTCCCCCCTCAGTTTTAAGGGAATGTGTCCCTTATCATCCAATGGTTTGCTTAAATGGGAATCTGTTTCTCCTTTGGGAAGTGGCTGTCGGGGGGGGAGGGCAGGGAGCTGAAGATCCCCGTGACATTGGGAGATCCCCCTCAGGGAGGTTGAATGCAAGGAAACATACCTTTAATTCCCTGCAGAAGAAAAATCACCAGGATATTTGGAGTGGGGGAAAAGGCAACGTCACCACTATAACAAAAGTCCTCTTCCTGTAGCAGCTTCTATGCAGAAAAAGGGGTACCAGGCTAATCAGTTACACCAGGCCATTTCCGCCCTATATTGTTATAGTGCTATTATTCCACTTTCAACATCCTGTGGAATTCTGCGGTTTGTAGTTTACTGAGGCCAAAGAGCTCTCTGGCTGAGAATTCTAAATGCCCCTCCCTAAACTGCAAACCTCAGGATTCCATAAGATGTTGAAAGTGGAATAATAGCGCTATAACAGTGTAGTGTGGAAATGGCCCCAATCTCCCTTAGTTTGTTCCCAGGCAAACTTTTCTTTAAAAAAAATCTCTTGGTCACAGGCACTCAAAAACTGACATTCTCCAAACTGATGCTGATGAACAGAGGCACCAAAAACAGAAATTGGATGGGATGGAGAAGAAGAAGGAGTAGGAGGAGTAAGGACAAAGTATCTTCTAATAGGAACAATCTCTATCTTCCATGTTACTTATTTCTGAAAGGAAGCATCTGTGAATGTCACTCAAAGACACCAATCCTATTAGGAGGCAAATAGCTCACTAGTAGCAGAGGATGACAGGCTGATGTTTCATCAATGGCAGCTAATCACAGGAGTCATTCTGCTAATAGTTATGATTCTCTGTCCAGCTTTTGGAAAGGGTAGTCATCAGAGCCCAAAGAAAGTGACACTACCATAGCTAAGGACAAAGACAGAGGGACAATTTGGAGAGAACCTGAGAAAGAAGCAAGCCAAGGCTGATGGAGAGTTTAGACTTGCAATTTGAAATCATAGTTGATCTCTTTCTAAAGGTGATGCCTGCTGAAGGGATCTATTTGCCTCCATTCTGCTCTGTATATGCTTGAGAAAGTTTAATGCTCTATAATCGAAAGGAAAGGGAGCTCTCCCTGGAATTTCTCACAAACTTGGGTGGGTGAGCCCAGAATAGTTGTGTTAGAAGTGGGATATTGTTTCTTTGGAAGGAAACAGCACACTGTTTCATTGAGACAAAACAGAACAAATGACAGCGCTCCAAGCAGAAACCAGAGCATCTCCACTGCAAATGGAAGATGTTAAAGTAAGACTGAAGGAGGACCCTACAGCAAGAGTGAGCAGCTTGGAAACTTCCCAAATATAGCATCTGGAGTCTTCAAGCAAACAAGTGACAAGAGCTTTGCTTAATCTGCAGTTATGAGGGGTCACAGCTGATCCAAAAGCCCAGCTGCGGAGCACCCTGTGGGGGCAAGTTAGGAGCTCATGGTTTAGGGGATATGAGATATTCAGCAGCTTGCAAGAGTCATGAGCATAAAAAGCTGTCAGAATGGTCTCAGGAATTAGAAAGCTGACAGAAGTGAAAGTGCAGGAGCTGAAGCAAGAGAAGATGGAGCCCTCAGGGGAAAGTACTGTGCCAGAAAGAGACTAGCTAGAAGCCTACAGATATGAGCAAGGAAATACTTATTTTAGACCTTTTTTATTCTGTATGTCAGGTTGGAAAACCCTTGGCTCTCCAGGTGTTCTGGACTCCCATTCCCCTAAACCCTTACCATGACGCATATCGCCTATGGATTCTGGCAGCTAAAGTCTTACACATCTGGAAGGTCAAAGTTTCCCCACCCCTGTGGTAGCCACTCCAGGATGACCTTAACTCATGAGCCAGGAAAGTGTGGTCATTAACATGTTGTTCAGATTAGTTTTTGCATTATGCGTTTGTGCCTCCAAGAATGCAATATAAAGGTTCTTGAAGCACTGGGAGAAAGATACCTGGGCCATTTCCATCCTACACTGTTCTAGTGCTATCATTCCACTTTCAACATCCTGTGGAATTGTGGGGTTTGTAGTTTCCTGAGGCCAAAGAGCTCTCTGGCTGAGAATTTGAAAGGGTCCTCCCTAAACTCCAAACCTCAGAATTTCATAGGATCTTGAAAGTCGAATAATAGCACTATAACAGTGTAGTGTGGAAATGGCCTTAATGTCTGTGGTGGCAGCCGTTATTGACGGGTAGTGGTGTCCCATAGTGGGTTTAGATGAATAAAGTCTTGTGCAGGAACCACAAGGGCATCCGGAAGGTTCCCCTATTTGATGACACACTGGTTGGACAAGGAGAGGTCCTCACATTTGGTGGCAGGGGCAGGGATAAGTAAAAATATTTGGTTGTTCCCAGATCCCTCACCATTGATTGTGCCAGTTAGGCCTGGTGGGATCAACCATCCAGCAGCATCTAGCACATAGTCCTTACCCTTGTAAGTGACTTCCAGGTCACTTTCTGCACTAAAACAGCCCACAAGTGACCAAAAACACAGCAAAATTCCCCTAGTGGGTATTTGGGATCAAAAGGTTTTTTTATTTTTTATTTTTTACTTTTTTTGCGGAGGGGGGATGCAGCCTTCCAAGGTGTCCTGGGGGAACTATATAGGCCCCTGAGGCCCAACAGTTGTCCAGCCTTACCTTACCTGGTGGAATTAAACCCTTTCAGTGGGAAATTTCAGAGTCAGGTCCCTGACCTCAGTGAGGACCTGTAAGCCACAAGTCTGAGTTACAGAGGCAAAGCAGAGAGGGAAGTCTGCTTGTCTCAGATGAAGATTCTGTTTGGACTACAGAAAGAAAGAAGGATTTGTGTCAACCAGCCTGGGAGCGGGGTGCTGGACATAACACAATACTTCTTTAGCTGTGTAGCTTGGAGTGTGGGTAAGGGGGGCAAGGGTGTGTGGAAGGGCAGGGGCATGGCACGTCACACAAGAGTGTGGCTACATCACATGAGGTGTGGCCATGTCACGAGGTCACTCCCCAAAAATTGCCACCCGGAGCGGACCGCCCTCATCGCCCTCCCACCCGTATGCCTCTGTGCTTCTTCAAAACCAATCCCTGAGTTTTGGATTAAGCAAGTCTCTGTAGCGAATTTTGTGTCAAATTGGCAAGTGCTCATTCATAGATCCACGTCTTTCAATTTCTGCATTAACTGACAATTTTTCAAAAAAGAATCTGTAGGAAATATCACACAAAAATCAACATAAAATGTGTATTTTAATATGTATGTTCAAGATATTTATTAAAAGTGTACATCTAAATGTATTTTCTCTCAATTTTTAGGGAATTCTAAGTGGTTTTTAAAAATTCTTTTTAAAAAGATGCATTTATGTAGATTTGGGGACCGAAGCCATTGTAGCTAATGGATATAAATATGGTGTCAGTTCCTGGAACACTGGGAAAAAAATTCCTGGCTCCTCACATCAGATAATGCAAGAAATGCACCCCTAGACAATTCTGAGTGCCTTGTCAAATTACAGAACCCAGGATTTCATAGGATGGAGCCATGATACTTAAAGCAGTATGAAAGCATTGTAATTATGTGGTGTGGATATGCCCAGAATTTGCCTCCTTGTAAGATGAAGTCATTGGTTCAGGTCCTATCTTCAGGAGCAACAGGAAATAAGCTTGCTCTGCCTTCTAGCCCTTTGCTGCTTAGGGAGCAGAAGACTGAGAAGGAAGAGAGGGAAGATGAAGATGACGATACCTTGCAAAAGGTCTGACAACACTCAGGATCATTACATAGACAGGAAAGGCAGCAGGCCCCAACAGAGTCAAAGTTTGACTAGAACTTCTGTGAGCAATTTGCCAGAATAGCGCCTTGAAAAGCTTTTAGAGAACCAGAGGCATCTCTACAGGAAGTGAGCATTTTCACATCCCCCCACCAGCTTGCCTTAACAATGACGTTATGCAAGAGTGAACGTTCCTCTCCACGCGAATCACTTTCCCCTTTTGGATTGGACATCTAACATTGTAACCAGGGTGCTTAATATGTAAAACTTGTTAGAATTCCTTGGCTGGAACCAAAAGGAGAACTTCAACATCTTTATAGGGCTGAATGTCGAGTGAGAGTGGCACCTTCAGAGCGGTTTGCATAGAAGGGAGGGTGAAGGGGTGGGATTTTCCAGTGCTGAGAGGGGGTGCTTCATCTGGACTGTGAAATAGGCGGGGTTCTTTCTAACAGAATGTGTGGAGGGAGGCAGGAGGAAGTTTATGTCTAACATTCTAACCACTGGGGCCCATTAAACATACCTCAATCAAGATGTCTTTATGTGAGAAAGTAGGGGAATTGCACTGCTCCCAGATCCCCCCCCCATGGAACTTCCCCTGCCCCCACTGAAAGTTTTCTTTCTTTCTTTCTTTTTTGCAAAAAGACCAGACCTTAGGTGAAATCGTTTCCAGATGTGTAGTTGCGTTCGTCTCTTGCAAAAGAAAACAACAAGTCTAGCAGCATCTTAATGGTTATCAAATTTATTACGGCGTAAGGATTCAAGAACTACACTCTACAGGCCAAACTCTGCACATAAGAGGAAATACATACAAATCTGACCTCAGAAATGGCAAAATTCAGTATTCAAAAACCAGTGAGGGAACACTTTAGCTTCCCATGAGACTCTTCAACATGCAACTGACCTTCAAGACGCCAGTCTAGAGTGAAGGGACTTAAAGAAGCTTTAAGGAAGGCTGAGATAGAATTGAATCTCTTGATGAGCTATCTGCTATCTCCTGCAACTTGGATTAAGACATTTATCCCACAGTTATCTGCTACCCAGTGGAGTAATTAACAGACAACAAGTTGTTTGCATTATTTGTGTTGTTGGTATTTGTATATAGAAAACAGGTTGTTTCTATTAACAGCAGCAGTCAGTGTTTTTTTCCTAAAGCCACTGTTAAAAATACAATTGTTGAGAATGTGTGCTTTAATTTTCCTCTGACTTCAGTCTTTACATTCTCCTCACTCCAACTGTTTGTATACATACAGTTGACACATGCACGGACACATATACACAGAGAGACTCCAACAGCACAGCATAGCATTCATGCATTCAGTGAACTCTAAGTTCATGTTTTTTTAACTCAGTTTGCAGCTACCAAAGTAAGCAGAAAATAAGGGGAGAAGGTGGGAGGAAGAGACAGAAACTGGGATATTTTAAAAGCAGCTGAAAAATGGGATGACAGAGGATTGATCAGGACTGTCCCTGCCTACTTGAGACAGTTGGAAGATATGCTATCTGAACCATGATTTTTAAAATCATTGCCAAAATAATTGCTATTTTTGCACTACACTGTTATAGAGCTATCATTCCATTTTCAACATCCTATGGAATCCTGGGGTTTGCAGTTTAGGGATGGGCATTTAGAAGGTCTCAGTAAACTACAAGCCCCAGAATTCCACAGAATATTAAAGTGGAACAATAGCACTATAACAATGCAGTGTGGAAATGGCCAATGACTTTTAAGAAATTATTTCCAGGCTCTCTCCATAACTAGCTTCCGCCTCAGGTGGAAGGGCAAAGTCTTATGGCTCACAGGTAGTGCCTCCTTGAAGCCTTGTGAGCCCCCTTGCCTCTACTTCAGATATCAAGCATTGGATGACTCCTTGTTTGGCTGGCGGAAGTACCTTACAACAGGAGGAGGCAAATGCTCAGTTCAGTCCTCTTCCAATCAAAGGCCTACAGTCCAAGCCTTACAAATCATGGTTTTCCTTGCCTGTGGTGGGTGGTTGTAGCAGCCAGGAAGATTTCTGAGCTGCTCATGACTGAATTTGAAGAATAAACAAGGCCTCAGAACCCCACTTCCAACTCCTCCTTTTCCACTGCAGAGAAACGGAGGCTACAAAAATGAATCCAGCAGTCCCGGCCCGGAGAGATTCCCTGGGAACCCAAGCTGGCATGAACACAGACCACTTCCCTCTCCATTAGTCCTTCAGTTTGGCTACATTGCTTCTAATCACTCCAGAATCAGGAGCCAAGGCTGAATATAAATCATGTGTTCAGCTTTAAAATCGTATGGTTTGGCACAGCAAAAAGAGCCTAATCTGCCTTCCTTGGATTTCTACTTTCCTGACTTTTTTTAAGGTGTAAGAAAAGTCCTACTGAATCAGACTGGAGGCCTCTGTAGGCTAGTGTCCTGTTTCCTACAGTAGCCAGCCAGATGCTCCTGAGTGCTCACATGGGCAACATATACTCCATAGAACTCTTCTGCAGCCATTTCATTACAATGGTAGTGCTCTATAGCCACCATGATTAGCAGTCATTTATAATTTTATCTTCCACGAATGCATCTAATCCCCTTCTAAAGCCTTTTAAGTTGGTCTCTACGTGGCTTGACATCATTGAACTGCATTTCCTGCGATTAATTTCCATTGGCAGGTACAATAGGTTGACCTCATGGGAGGCTATAAGTGGTCATATGTATTATGAAGGAGAAGGGAGAACACAACATGACAATACCATTCTTAGCAATAACCACACGGTGTACATAACATATAATTCAGCTTCTAACAGCTACACAATGCTGTGTATTCACAGCTCACAAAATTCACTTGCACTGAAATAAGTCCTACTGAGTCTAAGGAGGCTTATTCTCCAGAAAATTTGCTGAACAGTATGATCCCAACTCAGCAGGTAGGCCAGGAGCTGACTGAGCCAACATTAGGCTGGCTGAAGCTATGATGTATCTGAACTTCAGTCCTTCCAGGTTAGGTGGGTCTCCGGCTGGCAGACTGGGATCCCAGAATTTTATTTCAAGTCACTTCCATTGGCTTCCATTTGTTGGAAATTACTTAGATCAACTCTAACCTTGACCTAAACTTGTGCCAGCACAGGTGTTGTGTCTCTGGGTGAAGTAACATTTGGATGTGGCATAATTCACTCTTCCCCTGCTCCACTCCTTCTCTGCCCACTTTTTGGCTCTTCAACTGGCCAATCTCAGCCCTGTGCCAGTTGATCTGTCATCTGGATAATCTCTGAGATCAGCCAGCAGAAATGGATTATGCCAGCATAAACCCAGTTTGTCTGGACTGTGTCTAATCCTAACTTATTCTACCTAGGCTATCCTTGAGATACAATTTCACTATAGGACTGTAGCCTGAATATCTTGTATTCTCATGGAGAAAGCCACATATCTGATGCTGTTTTCTATCGCTACAGAGACCAAGACAAGGAGCAATGGATTCAAGCTGCAGGAAAGGAGATTCCACTTGAACCTCAGGAAGAACTTCCTGATGGTCAGAGCTGTCCGGCAGTGGAATCTGCTGCCTCAGAGTGTGGTGGAGTCTCCTTCTTTGGAGGTTTTGAAGCAGAGGCTGGATGGCCATCTGTTGGGAATGCTTTGATGGGTGTTCCTGCATAGCAGGGGGTTGGACTTGATGGCCCCTGGGGTTTCTTCCAACTCTATGATTCTATGATTTAAAATCTTTCTTTCTTGTGGAAATATTTTCACCACCTTATTCAAATTGCAAATGTTTTAGGACATAGCTCTTTTCAAGTTATCACAACTTGGCTTCATAAATGAAGATAGGAACAACCTTCTGACTGCCCATAGTAGCCTCCTTGCAGCATGAACAATCAAACTAGAATGTAACAAGCTGGGATAATAAACTGACTTTAAACTACAGTTTAATCAGAGCTTGAAAGTAACACATTATAATAATGAGTTGCTTATAATTAATTCCCTGCTGCACTAACTCACAAATAGCTAAGCTGCATTATAATGGCAACTTATAATGGCAACAACAACAACAACAACAAGATTTCACTCCTTTTGTAGCCTGCATGGATCTTAGTTATAGGAATGCATGCCTGCATTATTTAGGTGGCTCTTGTACCACAAGCCAGCAGTTTGTGAAATTCTGCTGTTTTTTAATTTAAAAGTAGCTAGTGGTAATTATTCCAATTATCTCTAAATAACAAGAAAAGGTTGCTTTTTAATTCTATAACTATAATTGTACCTAATTGCTGTATGTAATAACTTTCCAAGCTCTGGTTTAATATCCTGCCTTTTCCCAAAGCTGGAAACTAGCCTCCAATTTAGATTAAATGAGAAGCTCTAGTTAATTAGAGGTTTCCTGTTCTGAACATTTGCACCATGAAAGGAGTAGCAGAGGAAGCTGTGTATATAGGAAAAATAGTAATTCATATCTCAGTGTTAACATTATGTTATTTTTAAAAAGAACTTGAGCATTAATCATTACATTACCTACTATGTTGCTCATTGCTTTGAGGTTCCTTTTCCATTACTTAATGGAAAAGTAAACCCAAAACGTAGGGTTGGTTAGAGAACAAGATAAAATGTGAACAATTCTGCTCAAAATGACTCTAAAAATGACTAGAAATGACCTTTCAGAGTTATTTAAAAGTAGCTAAAACGGTTACTCATCATGTCCCTCTCAAGAAATATAGTTCACGCTCATGCTTCATTTGAAACAGAATGTCATCACATGGTCTTTGCTAAAAAAAAATACAGAGTCACTTTTTACAGGTAACAGTGTTATTTGCAACTTGTCCTTCCCAAGCTCTGAAACCAGTACATAACCCGGAGTGTGACTTCAGTGATCAAACCTCAAGAGGCAACACATAGCATTGGCTTTCTGGCCCATGATGCAGACTACCTGTTTCTGCTTTTCAGTCATGACTGGAGACCACTCCAGACAGATGCAGGAAGAGACAGCAAGGGAGAGTGCTATCAATCCAACCTTGTTTTGCATCTAAGATGGTCTTGGGAATGAGATTGTATTTCCATGCTTCCAGGTCTCTGGGTCAATTAAAGTAGGGCCAAGTCGTTAATGACATCACGTACCAAAACCTGAGTAACCACATCTCAGCAATGTAACAAACTCATTGGCATTTACGCTTTCCATCCCACGTGAAGCAGCCAGAGTATACACAAAGCAGCCAGTGTGGGGGCGAAAGGAAGGATTAAACAGAGGAAATGACACACACACATATCACTCTTTTGCTGCTCCCTAAGTGAACTTTTGAGAACTACATAGATGGGAATAACCATGTCAAACCAACTGAAGAGCCAGAAACAAAGGAAATCCCTTGCATTACGCGGGATTATAAGGAGAGGGTTCTATATTACATGACGGCACTGGGGTGAACTTCCGCTCCACAACCTTCCCTTTCTACTCCACAATACAAAGGGAAGGGAATCTTGGTGCCATTCAGTTGTTGTTGGTCTGCAACTCCTATTTCTCCTCATCCACATAGTGGGAGGGAGGAATGATGGGAGTTGTAGTCCAACAACATCTGTCTACCCATCCTTGCCAGGACCAATGGGATCAGATAATACTGCCTTGTCCAATGGCATTACCAATTTGCTGGGCACTTTTCCAGCAGCCATAGATGTGGAATGGGAGCAGAGAAATGCATAGCATATTGACATCTCGCCATAGAGGAAGTGATCTGGAGCAGTGCTGGCATGAATGTCATGCTTCCAAAGGTCTCTCTGTGTTGGGCATTGGGCTGTAGGGAATGGTTATTCAACTGTTCTATTAGAAGCCTCTAAGGGTTCTGTGCGAATCATGATTGGGAGGACTTTTTTTTAAGTTGTAGGTATGATAATTTGTATGCAGTGGTTCCCTGAGACCTGAAAATTATTTCAAGGGTTTCTCCAGGGTAAAATGGCTGAGAAAGTCCACTTCAAAGTGAACATGTATGGCCAAACTCACTCACAAGTGTATGTCTTACAAGAAGGTACATGCACCTAGATCTATGGCATTCTTGAACAAAAAACAAGTTGGCATGACTACATCACAGAGCAGCAGTAGGGAAACTTTGGCCTTCCTAGTGTTATCATTGCATAATACAGTCCTTTATCATTGGTCATGATGCGTGAGTCAGATGATAATTGTAGGACCACAACATCTGGGGGAGCATTCCTATTGATCCATGTGCCCCTAAGAGATTATGAATGCAGGTCCTGACAGAAACCTCTGCCTCCATACACCAGTCCTAAATTTAAACATCTCTCCTATGCCTTGAGTTTGGAAATGTTACTTTTTGGACTACAACTCCCGGAATTTTCTAACAACATGCCCACCAGCCATGGAAGTTTTCATTCCAAAATAAAGAAAAAGCTACTTCTCATCATGCCTCTCTCCCTTCCCCCCTCACTTGGCCATTTCCCCTCCAAACTAAGGCACTCCCATCCCTTTTGCTGTTCCTTTCAGAGAGGGTACCTCAAACCCTTCATGATTCAGTGTTACTGGCCGTTTCTACCCTATACTGTTAGAGTGCTATTTTTCCACTTTCAACCTCTTATGGAATCCTGGGGTTTGCAGTGTAGGGAGGGGAATTTAGGATTCTCATCCAGAGAGCTCTTTGGCGTCAGGAAACTACAAACTCCAGAATTCCACAAGATGTTGAAAGTGGAATAATAGCACTATAACAGTATAGTGCAGAAACAGCCCCTGTTTCTATACCTCTTCTGGCTTCTGAAGGAGAACAACACACATGGGTGAGGGGAAATCACCTGAATGCACAGGACAAGCAGGCCCAGCCAGCCAAAGGACTAATGAAGAGCAGAAGATGACTACAGTAACCAACAGAAGTGGTGTGGACCCATCTCCTTCTTCCTTCTAATCCAGTCAGAGATTACATGAGAAAAAAAACCTGAACAAAAACAACAGAGTCACTCAGGACACAACAAGGCTGGACAAACAAAAATAAATTCAACAGAAATGAAATCCATGAAGGGGCAAATGAGTGAAGGCACAGTCCTTCTGGAAGCCATGTCAAGCTTTCCCTTGGAAGTTTGCTTTCGGCATTTTATTTTTGGATTTTTTTTTAATGAAACATCAAATTAAGTACATAAACCCACACATAAGGAAATACAAAAAACACATCACAACCAACCAAAAATCAAAAAACCAGATTAAGCTACCTAAGCTACAAAAGGACAAAGACAAAACCAACTAAATCTAAATGGGGGGGGGGGTTAAAAGAGTATATACATGACTTCTAGCTCCTACAGCTGATGGTTATAAAGTAAGATAGTAAATATACTTCCTTGAGGTGCAAGTGATTATATATATACTTCTCCTAAACTTAATTCAGACTACTAGTATTCCCAAATTCCCAAAGCTGAAAATCTCCTCCAACAATTTCTCAACTACATCATCACCGTATTCCAATCTTTCTTAAATTTATTCAGCGATCTTTCTTTAATCAAGATAGTCAATTTTCTCCATTTCTGCCAGATCAAGCAATTTCATCATCCAGTTTTTTTGAGATAGAATTTGGCTGCCATACTCTTGTACGCTTTCAGCATTTTGAATGTTCACTGAACAATTAAAAAGGGCTAAGTACATATTATGTTGAGATGTATATATGATGGCCCTGATAGCCACTTGAAAAGAAAGAGAGGAGAGAATAAACTACTATGGTTGCATACATTTTCCCCTAAACAGTTATTTGCTCCAATCTGCTCACTTCATGCCCTCCCTTAGTTGGAGAAATAAACATGTAACTGGAATGCTGCAGGTTAGAAACTTTCTGTGGACATGGGGTGTCTGAGAAATGGCAAGCCAAGAAAGGGTTAAGCATTCCCTCCCCACTGCTACATCTCTGCCTTGAATTTTTTAACAGGGCATTTTAGGAGTGGCAGCAAGTGGGTGGAAAGCAACTTTGAATTCCCTGCCTCAGGCAGCAAAAGGTCTTGAGCCAGCCCTGAGTACAAGTAGAAAAACCACTGAGCTTCTTGACTAAATCTGCTTCAGAAGAGAAGAATAGGAAGCAGAACTATAGAGGAAAGAACAAGAAAAAGGGTGCTTAACCTTTTCCTCAATCAGTTCTCCGCTCCAAATTGCCAAATTTCTTAGGGTCACTTCCTCCTTTGAGGCCTTGGAAGCCCTTTTGTATCTGCTTGCTAGGCTTCATATGGGGATCATGAGGATGTTGTTGGACTGGAAATCCCAGCATCCCTCACCATTGGCTACGCTTGTTAGGGCTGCTGGGGGCACCAGTTCAGCAACATCTGGAGGGCTTCACTATTCCCAGCCCTGCTTTGTATGATTCCAGATCTCTGTTAGCTCCAGAGACTCTTATCCTTCTGAAAGCAAAAATCCCACCCCTTTTCCTGCCAGTCAGCCCCTCCAGGGACTCCTTCTGCTGCTCCTGCCTCTGAATAAGGCGCCTGTGGGTTTGTTGTTGATGTTTCTCCCCAAGCTTCTCTCTGTGCCCAACTTACTGCCCTTGCTCTGGCCAAAAATAATCTCCTCAAATCAGGTTCTAACCTCAAAAAATGCAAAGAACGTCCCCTGAAATAGAGAGTGCCAATAAGCACAAAGGAAAAGAATGAAGTGGAAAGAAAATGGGAAGGGCTCTACAGCACAGCCTTTTCCACGCCGGCAACCTCCTGATGGCTGGACTACAACTCTCACCATCCCCAACATACACTGGTGGGTGATGGACATAGTCCAACCCACATCTGGAAGGCACCAGCTTGAGAAAATCTGTTCCAGAGAAACAGGAATACAAGAAACCCAGCTCACGTTCTCCAAATGTGGACTGGCTTTTGCTTCTCTGCTAGCTTAGAACTGCCATGCTTTGTTCACTATGGTTTTATTTTTTTTTCCTTAAAGAATGGTGATGATGATGGCAGCAGTGATGGAGAATCCTGAGTTTTTGACCAGAATCCTCTTGGTTTGTCCCCATAGAGGAGAACCACTGAATTGAATTTTGAATGGTGAGTCAACGCATAGGTGATTCCAATTGATTCAGTGGGTCTGCCCCAGTCAAGACTAATAACAAGATTTAGGTCATTATATTTATATATTACAATCAACCCTCCACATTGCTAGGGTTAGGGGTACAGGACCCTCACAAAAGTGAAAAATCACAAATATCAAAATGTGTGTGTGCCTGTGGGAGGTCGCTGAGTCATGGTGGGGAGAGCAGGCACCCAGGGTCCAAACCAGGTCAGGGAAAGGAGAGGGAAAGGTGGCCCTATATTTCCTCTCTTTCACCCATCTCCCTCCCTGGATATGTGGAGTGCATCAGGAGAGGGTCCGTGGTGCTGAGAAATTGGGCTGTGAGCCATCCTTAGCCAGCCAAGTAGCAAACCACAGAGGAGGAGGAGGAGGAGGACCAGAGATGGGTTTTTAAAGGGCTGCACAGCAGACTGGAGCTGCTGAGAAGGAAGGTTCCCTCAGAAAACAAGTATCTGAGGTGGTGGGTGGGGGGAGGCAGAGGTTGGAGAAACTTGCAAATAATCATATCTGTGAAAATCAAACTCACTATGTGGAGGGCGGACTGTATAAGTATTTCCATACAATTTTGTAATTGTACTCCCAGGATAGTTTGCAAGAAAAATCAAATAATCAAAATTTAAATGCAAAAAACATAAGCCAAACTCATCACAAAAAACAGTCAACAGGACCAAAACTGGATCTAAACATCTCCAGAAAATAAAGGTGCTAGTTTTGCACTGAAAGTATAAGAAGATGAGCAGGGCACTCCACAAAACCAAAAGGTCATTTTCTCTGGTTGCCACCTATCCGCCTCACCTTATATGATAGCCACCTCTTCCAGATGATGCATCACATCCCAGTATTGCCTTCCCATCATTTGTTCAGATCTAATTTGCAGTGATTTTAAAACTGAGAATGCAGTTGCTGTCCAATGTAGGAGTTGGCTAAACAGACAGTGTACTTCCAGTGTTATTGTATTCCTTTTGTTAGCTATTTTCTCCTTAAACCTTCTGCCCTGTACGTGTTTCCTGCTCAACAGCACCATTAATGAATTTCTCCTTAATTAGTAGTTCCCATCTCCCATGAGAGGGATCATTTTATTAAGAAAAGGATTGTCCATACCATCCTATTTCCAATTTCTATGTATAGTTGTGAAAGCTGGACAGTGAAGAAAGCTGATAGGAGGAAAATCAATTCCTTTGAGATGTGGTGCTGGAGAAGAGTTCTACAGATACCCTCAGCTGTGAAAAAAAATATGAATGGGTCCTAGAGCAAATTAAGCCTGAATTCTTCTTAGAAGCCATGATAACTAAACTGAGGTTGTTGTACTTTGGCCATATCATGAGAAAAACTGACTTGTTGCTAGAAAAGATAGCAATGCTCGGTAAGGTAGAAGGCAGTAGGAAAGGAGGAAGATGGCATTACAGAGCAAAAGATTCAATCAAGGAAGGCACATCACTGATTCTGCAAGACCTGAGCAGGGTGGCTGATGATAGGGTGACTTAGAGGAAGTCTCTCATCCATAGGGCCACCATAAGTTGAAGTTAAAACATCAAAAGAAATACAACATAGAAATAACAGGGCTAGAAGCTGTCAGCAGGAAGTTATGAACTATACTCATGGGAGACTTTGTTGATTTACTGTGAGTATTTACATTATAAGAAGACATTGATCTAGGCAAGAAACATTGTTGGATAGCAAGGTGCTATTATTAGTGTCATTTGCAACTGTCATTTAGATCTTAGGGCATTTCCAAACGAAACTGTTATAGTGCTATTATTCCACTTCCAACACTCTATAGAATCCTGGGGTTTGCAGTTTAGGGAAAGGCCTTTAGAATTCTCAGCCAGAGAGCTCTTTGGCCTCAGTGAACTACGAAGCCCAGAATTCCACAGGATATGGAAAGTGGAATAATAGTGCTAGAACACTGAAGTGCAGAAATGGTCTTACTTTCAATTCAGTGGCAATGCTTCCATGGCACTTATGGAATCAGGAAATGGAAGTATCCATATGGGAAAGCACTGCAATACTGTTACCACCCTACAGAGAGCTCTGCAGACCTGGATTTAAACTTCCGTTTACCCCTCAATTTATTACACAGCTTTGGGTAGTCACAATCTCTCAGCCTCAGTTTCTCTTATAGAGACTCATAGCAGCCAGCTCAATAATTTACCCTATGTACAGATAGACCAGGGAGCCAGCAGGGTACAATGGTCTGAGCATTGGACTATGACCCTGGAGACCAAGGTTCAGTTCTCTGCTCAGCCATGGAAACCCACTGGGTGACCCTGGGTGTGTCACACACTCTGACCCATAAGCACCCATGATAAGTTTGTCTTAGGATCACCATAAGTGGAAAAGACTTGAAGGCACACAACAACAACAACAACAAATAACAACAACAACAGATAGATCACTTATAAAGACATCATTGTACATGGCAAAAGTGCTACTGAGTACCATTTATCATTTACAAGGCTCTTTGCATTAACAGGGTCCTTTGTAGCAACTGTGTTTGTGCCTCAAAAAGTCTTCTGTGGTCATGTTTAACCTTATTCTCCTGGTGAGGAATTGATGCTGAGTATGCCCCAGGTGGCCACATGTGGCAGAGAGCAGAGGGAAACTCAGCAGGGCTCTCTTACTCCCTAAATCATGGTGATATCCACTGGGACTTTATCTTTTGGTGGCTTGCATCAAACATTATAAAGTAGTGGGAGCAGAGGCACCAAAATCCCAGCAACAGCTTATCAAGTGTCTTGAAGGTAAGCATTAAAGGATATACACTCAAGTCCTTCTTTCTCTGCATGGCTTTTTCTCAGCCACCCAGACCCTCAGAGCGCATAGACATACCTCTGCTGCAGCACCATGTCGCTGGTTCCTGTCTGCCCCTCCTCTGTTCACTACTTCCAACCCCACCCTGGATGTGTGGGGGTCATGCAGCAGCCAGAGCCTTGAAACCTGCTTTTTTCCTTCCTCCTGGCAATCTCAGCAACTTTATGATCCACACATGGGGAATGCCCTGCCCTGACTGTGACTGGTTATAAGCCTATTACAAATTACATAACCTCCACTGTTTCCCACATGAAAAACCGGGCACTCTTCTGGGACTGAAGGACCATTTCTCACTGTAAAGTTCCCTCCCTTATAACATGAGCACCTGCTTACCTCTCTTGATCCCCTATTTTCCAGGGGCTCTTCTCCACTTAACTATTGATTTCATTTGTCATTCGAGTGACTGAATCATTTTGTTACCCTGATTTCTGGGGGTCCCATGAGGGACACCTAAGCGCGCTCCAATTATCAAGTTGGGGAAATTAATCAAAGAGCACAAGCTAGCACTGCGAGAGGCAGGGCAACGGAGTGAGATCTTTTACCCAATGTCTACGGGGTCAGGCCAATTCAAGGAGCAAACAGAAGTGAAATAATAATTGTTGTTTTTATTAAAATACAATCAAACAAGTGTATGTAACACACTCACACAGATGACTAGAGAAATAAAGGTTGGAGTTGGATAGAGGGATCTTTAGAGAACGTTTTTGGTATGGGTAATACTACACTTGTCCTGAAGCCCGAGTAGTCTGAAGATAGAGTTCGTGGATATGAAGGTTATCAGTACGTGGGACTGAGGGGAAGGCTCGCCAGGCAAAGTGGCAGCAAGGCTGGATGGAAGCCGGGAGCAATCCAAAGAAGTGCTCAAAGTCAGGGGTTCTTATAGGGGAAAATGCGGCAGTAGGCTAGTCCGTACTTGGGGAAAACAATGAGTTTAGGGCTGGAGACAAAGCCTACGAAAGGTCAGAATTTAGCATGATTGGGTTAAGTCCGAATTGTCAATAGAGCAGCCAGTATGCAAACGCAGAGTGCTTGACAGTGGAGTATTCGGCTCGTCAAGCTGCCTGCTTGGCGCAGGGAGTTCTTTGTACGTAGCGTGCATACATAATGTAGTACTTGCCTTGAGGTCTCCTGAAGCGGCAGTCTGGCTATTTCTGGTCGGCCTGTATTTGTTTGGAATATTACAGCAATTAGCGGCCGTGCCTGTATGCGAGCTTGTCTGGAGACCTCGCAGCACGTGGAGCAGAATAGGTGAAGAAAGCCAAATTATTGATATCAAAGTGATATCTAATATCCCACAAGTCCGGGTTAGAAAACTGTGGTAACAATTTGAGTTAATTTGAAAACTTTTGAATTTAACAGAGTAATGTAGGGATCTGAGTGTTGGACTAGGACTCTGGAGACTCTCTGAATCCCTACTCAGCCATGGAAACCCACTGGTGACCTTGGGCAAGTCACACACTTTCTCTCTCAGTCTCTGAGGAAGGCAAGGGCAAGCCTCTTCTGGATAAATCTTGCCAAGAAAACCCGTGATAGGTTCACCTTAGGGTCACTGTAAGTCAAAAACAACTCGAAGAAACAACAACAAGAAGCACTTATTTATTTTATATTATTGTGCAATCTATTGTGCTCATCGACCACACTAAAATAAGCTGTGTAGTGTTAAACAGCTTGCTCTAGGAAACAGAACTACTGGCTATGCTTGTCTAGCTCTTCTGGGAGCTATAGTCCAAAAAAGCAGCTTTTTCCAAATTTCCCAAGTAAAACTGCTTGTTTTGAGCATCTTGCCCATGAAAAGAACCAGTTAACAGTTGGAAAGATAAGATGGGTTCTATCTGACCTGGCTTCTGAAACAGGATGTGCTTATTAGTGGATTATTACTGTTTTACTTTTTAAGAGAATGTTAAGAACATTTAATAGAATGCTTAATCTTACAGTGGATCTAGTTGCTTTTACAGAATAGCTTCAGCAGTGGCAGAGCTTGGAGTGTGTAGAGGGGGGTGGAGCTGTGGCACAAGGGGTGTGGCCACTGTGCGTGGGGGTGTGGCCAGGGGTGCAGGGGCGTGGCTACGGGCCGGGATGACCCAGACCATTGCCGCCCGGGGTGAACCGCCTCCCCTCTCCCATGTCCCTACGCAACTGAGCTTCAGCTCAGATGCATTCAGTCATTTTCCTTCTTTACTACCTAGATAAGGCAGTTATGGGATATATGGAAGGGCAGTAGACTCAATCAAAGGGAATATGTCCCTGAATCTGCAAGACCTGAGCAAAGCTGTTGATGAAAGCAGTAGGAATCATAGAAAGAAGAAGAGCGCATTATAGATGGATAGACTCAATCAAGGAAGCCATGGCCCTGAGTCTGCAAGCAGACCTCTTGATAACAGGATGACCTGTTAACACCCTACACTCTTATAATGCTCTTATTCCACTTTCAACATCCTATGGAATCCTGGGATTGGAAGTTCAGGGAGGGGTTTTTAGAATTCTCAGCCAGAGAGCTCAGCTAGAGGCCTCAGTAAAGTACAGACCCCAGAATTCCACATGATGTTGAAAGTGGAATAATAGCACTGTAACAGTATAGTGCAGAAATGGCCATAGGGTTGCCTGAAGTCAAGATTGACTTGATGGTAGGTAACTAAAAAGTGGTATACTGACAGAGCCTGTATACATGCATTCATATGAATGTGCATTACAGTCAAGAAGCATCAGCAACAAACCTGAACAAAGCCAAGCATAGCAACTCCCACAAACAGAATCCCAGAGTTTGGGAAAGTTACTTCTAAAAGATAGAATCTTCTTGGTGGCTTAACCAAAGGTATCTACTTTCAGAGGGTAATGCAAAGAGGTATTCAGTACCTCTTTGCTGAACACCTTTGCCACGGGTGTGCAACAAAAGCTAGATGGCACTACGGTGTACCACTGAAGCCAATTAGTGGCTGGGGGAGGGAAGAATGCCTTTACCCCAGAATTGCACAGCTGGGGTAAAAGGTGTGCCCTTTGGCCCCCTGGACCTTCTGCTGGAACTTTACACTTTCCCAGCATCAAATAGGATCTCACTTTTGAATTGCAACTCCCAGGATCTGCTCATGCAGCATCACCAGTGCCCATGCTGGTTGCAGAGACTTTGGGAACTGTGCTCCCAAAAAGTCCTTTCCCAAGCTATATGGAATATCTCCAGAAAAACTCCCACAGTGTAACAATTTACGGGAGAAAGAGAGGAACAAGTAGAGTTTACTCCTAATAAATATTGGTAATTGAAAGTTGTTCAGTAAGGCAGCCATCCCTGGCCTAGTGTCCTTCTCTAGGTATGGGGCTACTAGCTCCATAACCACGGTATTGAGGATGATGACAGCTTAGCCCAACACATCAAGAGGATGCTAGTGTGGGGAGGGTTGTAGTAAGGCATGTAATAAACATGATGGGCGCACACTTCTGCTGCCATTTTGAATAGCATATCGGCTAAGAGAGCCCAATCTTTTGAAAAAGTTTCTACAGTACTTTTCCCAAATGTTTTTGGAAACAAAAGACCTATGATCATGAAACCAACCAACAAACCAACCAACAAACCTCATTTCACATATTCCAGGACTAGGAATAGTGACAGATTCAGCAATTTGCTTGAAGCAAAATGAGCTCTTGTCTCCTGTCAGACACATTGAGTACTATAGTTTTAAAGTGGAGAAGGAATTCTCCTAAATGCCCTCTATCGCTGTTCACCAGTTGCAAATGTTCCCTGTGGAGTTTTTCCTAGATTGCTAGAGCTGGAATGAGAACATGAACGTTCTCCACTCCAAATCTCTGAGAGAAGGCCATCCAACCTTTCTTTCAGTGCTTTCAAAGAAAGGAGGAGAGACCACCACTTCCAGGGGCAGTCTGTCCCTGTCCCCAGTGGCGGAGCTTGGAGTGTGGGGGGGGCAAGAGGGGGCATGACTACAGTGCAAGGGGTGTGGCCACTCTGTGTGTGTGTGTGTGTGTGTGTGTGTGTGTGTGTGTGTGTGGCTGCAGCACATCGGGGACTGGTCAGGTTGTGCGAGGGCATGGCTATGGGCTGGGATGTCCCCAAAATATTGCCACCCACAGCAAACCGCCCCCCTACCCCCGTCTCTATGTGACTGCCTGCCCCATAGTCAAACAAGTCTCACCACAAGTACACTATTTAGCCAAAATATGCTTCCTGGGGATTCCACCCATTAATTCTCACTCTGCCCCCACTTAAGCAACTGCTCCAGAGTCTGAGCGAAAATCTCTTCTGATATTTAACAACAGCTATCAGGTTTCCTCTTTAAGTTTCTCTTTTCCAGGTTAAGCATCTTCAGAACTCTTTCGACTTTTCTTTGTAGGTCTTGGTTTCCATATTCCTCACCGACCTGATTGTTATTCTGCTTTATCCACATGGATGCATCCCAGTTTATCAATGCTGTTTCTAAAGTGTAGTGCCCAATACTGTGGATGGCATCCCAGATGTGGCCTCACCAGCATTAAACACATCCATCTGCTTTGGAAAGCTAAGTGCTGTCAGACCTGATTAGTTCTTGGATGGGAGGGAATAATTCCAGAGCTCTCCAGGTAAGGCTGGGAAGAAAGTTCTATTAATGCCAGAGTGCCACTGCTGCCAGTCAGAACTGGCAATATCTAGATGGACCAGTAGTCTAATTCACTATAAGGCAGCTTCCTATGAGCAGAGCCTCTGTTTTACCTTTGAGGATGTCTCCTTCCCAGTTTGTTAGCATGCATAACAATGGGCTAGGCAAGAGGGGGAATCCTATGGTCTTCTAGATGTTGTTGGACTACAGATCTCAGCAGCCCTAGTCAGCATAGGAGATGATGACAAATGTTGGGAGCTGCAGTTCAGCAAAATCTGGATGGCCATGTGATTCCCACTCATTTACTACAGGCTATTTCTTTGCAGTGCAATCCTGTGCATAGTTGCTGAAAACTACATTCCACTTATTTCAGTGTAGCTTCCCCTTCATATAAGCTTGCATGTGAGTGCCGCCTCAGTATTTTTCCCCTCTTTGCTGGGCCTCTGAACATTACAATCTGAGTGGTAGGGGATGCATCTTGACACTGGCACATATGCATGCAAACGACTTGCACATATTAATGCAATGTATTGTTTTCCTGCCTCCTACCCACTGTCCCTGCCAGTAACTGCTGAATATTGTTTTGAGTTGCAGCTATTCTGTCAGAAATCCAGTTATATCCATCAAGCATTGTACTAAGACTCCTAGAGACAGTTTACTAACACACCCTGCTTCCGAAAGGAGGAGAAGAGGCTGTGGCAGTGTGGATGAAGAATACTAACGCAAAGCAGGCAGAGGTTCAGAATTGGACGGGGGTACTGCCAATACAGCTATACTCTCGCTCCGGCTTTCATTGGTATGAAGAAAGTTTGGAGGTTATGAATTCTCTCCATGCTTCTAGCCAGCAACACTCTTTACACACACACACACACACACACACACACACTCTCACACTCCTTGCCATCCTGTGCCACAAGCAGCCTTCATAAGCATTCAGCCAGGCTGAATGATTTCCATCCTATGACGCAGACAGTAATTCCATGCTTCTCTGTGTAAAAGAAGAAAGAATAAAAGAGAAAGAGAGAAGGTTTTAGGTAACACACCTTGGTCAACTGCATTCTTGCGGTGCCTCTTGGACTGCCTTTCCCCTGGGGTGCAGAGCAGCAGTCGGTCCCCCAACAGTCAGACCCCCCTGTCCAGCCCATACGATCCCCCTCGCTGCTTTCAAACTTCTTTCTCCGGCAAAGTTGTGGGTAATTTTCTCCCCCTTCTCGGAATCTTTGGAACTGCCTTGCTTTGCAAACTCCTCCTCCGTGTCCCACTCTTCCCCCCACCCTTCCCCTCTCTCCATCTCTCACACACAAGCGCGCGCACACGCACACACACACACAGAGTGCCTTAATAATATTTAGCTCAGTGCCAGAGCAAACTCGGCCCTGCCAGATGAAGCCGCGTGCGAGCTTACAAAACCGGGCCTGTAAACAGGTGGCAAAAGCCAAGCCCCTGAGATGTAGGTAGATTAGCGGTACTGTGTGTGCATGTAACATGGAGAAGAAGGTCATCACCTTTTGGGGGGGATAACATGGGATGGGGGGAAGAAGGGTAAGATGACATATTGTTGGAAACAGGGAGGACGCCTTGTCAGAATGCATAGGTTCCAAAGAGTGTAACAGGATAATTGGAAACATATTACCGCTGGAAAATCCCTCCAGAGCAGCTTGGGAGTAACAAAGAGACATGTGTACCGTTCAGCCAGATCTGTATCCTGTTTCCTTCCAGTTTTTGGTTCTCTGGGTCAGCGGCTTCAGGGCCCATCTCAAAGGGGAGGAGGAAAAAAAAAAAAAAAGCTTGGTTTCTGCTTCCTAAGCAGGAATGTGTATATATGTGTGTGTGGGATAGCTTGGATAAATGTTTATGTTAAGTCTTATAGTATATACACTGGCTGGGCAACTTGTGGATCTTTAAGGCTACAAACCTAGGCACACTTTCCTGGGAGCAAGCCCCTTTGGACACCACAAGATTTAATACTCAGTAAACAAGCATAGAATTGCTTTGCACTGCTCTCTGTCACAGGTACTGGTTCTTTTTATTGAAAAAAAATTGAGAAAGTTCTTTTTCTGGTCTACAGCTCCCAGAATCCTCTTAGCATAATTGCCACAGGGGATTTCTAAGCCCTGCAAATTGCGATCCTAACAAGAAGATTCCCTAGAAAATGCTGAAAGGTCTTTCTTTTCCTATGATCCGACAAAAGGCAAGAAAATTGAGCCAAACGTTTTAAATCTGACTACCAGTTTTCATAGAATCATAGAGCCGGAAGAGACCACACAGGCCTTTGAGTCCAGCTCCCTGCCATGCAGGAACACACCATCAAGGCATTCCCAACAGATGGTCATCCAACCTCTGTTTAAAAAACCTCCAAAGAAGGAGACTCTACCATACTCCCAGGCAGAGTATTCCATTGTTGAACTGCTCTTACCATCAGGAAGTTCTCTTTACAGGTGTAAATGTTCCTGCATATACTCCTCCTTTAGGTTTATTTCTCTGAAATGGGTTATACTGCTCTATTGCTACATTCAGATCAATCGATCAATCAATCAATCTTCTTTCTTTTGTTACTAAAAGCTACCTTTCTAATTCTCAGAGAAGCAAAGAACCTTCTGTGTATGTCAGGGCTGGCCCTACCATTGAACAGACTGAGTCAGCAGCCTGGGGCAGCAGTGGTATCAAGCTGGCTGTTCTTCCCGTTCTCCTGGGCCATGGCCTTCTTTTGGAGGACAGACTGGTTTGGGCCACATGTCCTGGCCCACACCCCTTAAACTTCACTCTGCTGTAATCTTGTCACCAGTGCTGACAGTAAGATTCAGCCTCCAGTCCACTGCTTCTTTGTACAGAATAGGAGAGCTATATCTTACTCTTTGCCTCAGGCAGCAAATGTCTGGGCCGGGCCCTGGAACATCCATCATGCTCAGTGATTCTGGTGATTCTTCTGTACTGTTCAGCAGTATTATGATTTGGCCAGATTTGGATCCTTGGTTTGATGGTTGGTATTTTGGGATCACTTGCTCTTGAATATAATTACGACACACTACTTTTACAAAATACCTTCTCCTGGTGGAGATGGAAACTGGGAAGACTGATTTGATAATATGGAATAAAAGAGCTGCCTGAATTTCAGCTCCTGTAGACACTGACGGTGCTCCCTCTCAGCAGGATAATTCAGTGTGCCTCCAGTTTTAATTCTGTGTGCATGTGAGTGTGATGTTATAAATTTGGGAAGTACAAGTATCCTGCATGTGGTGGCAGTAGCAATTGGGAATACATATAATTGTACTCACAGTAAATGAGCATCACTGGAAATCACCCACATTTAGTAGGTATTCATCCTGCATTAAAACATTATATAGAATACATCCTTCCTGTCCTCCCACGATTATCCTAGCAGCAGGGGAGAGCTGCTATTAATTACCGTTACCATTACCAGCAATGGCATTCTCAGGCTTGCAGGTGATAAATTCTTCTTGCCTGCAAGAAAGACAAAACAGCATCCCACAATAGGGAGTGCAGCTGCAAAGAGGGCTGACTGGGGAGATGAAATGCAGAGCTTTAGCTATTTGCAAGGAACTCAGCCAGATGCTGCAGCTCAGGATGTGTCCACATGGCCCAAATTAGGACAGATCTGCTGTTTGCCTGCAGTGAAATAATTCTTGCCTTTTTTTCACCAAGGCTGTATTTAAAGGCAATTGACTGCCAAAAATGGCAGAGTTTGGATGAGGGCCATCTAGGGCTATCTGTTCCCCCAGGTCATGGATATGGGGATATGGGAAGCTCCCTTATATTGATTCAGACAACTGAAGTATGCCCAAATCAGGATTGTCAGCAATGACAATCTAGGAGGAAAGCTTTCTTAGGTAAACCTGGAAATGTCAAGGATGGAACCTTGGAAATTTCACACGCACAATAGGTGTTCTACCACTACTGAGCTATGGCTTCTTGGCCCAGACCTCTGCCTTGATATCCGCACTTCTATTCTCTACTCAACAATTGGAATAAATAGTACAAAAAGCTATGTTTTTCTTGAGACCTGGCAAGACTGGCTTCTGTGACTTAATGTGGGATGGATGGATGGATGGATGGATGGATGGATGGATGGATGGATGGATGGATGGATCTATCTATCTATCTATCTATCTATCTATCTATCTATCTATCTATCTATCCATCCATCCATCCTTCCTTCCTTCCTTCCTTCCTTCCTTCCTTCCTTCCTTCCTTCCTTTTATGTGCAGTGACTCTACTAGGTGGGATATCCTGGGAATGGTGCTCCATCAAAGCTACTTTTCCAAGCTATTTTTTCTTTATAGTAAGCAGCCTTCACTGGGATGAGAAGATCTGGATAAGCTGAATGAAGGGAGGGGATAAAGAGAGGTGTCATTCCATTTTAGCACCAAACGGGTTAAGTGCCAGATCAGGTGCCAAGTGGAGATGAGCTAGCTTGCTCCAGAGGATTAGCCACCCACACAACTGATCACCATGCAAAGGGTGGAGCAGGAAGGCAGTGTTGGAAAAGAGCCTTTTCCGCATCTATCCCAAAAGTGCCTTATGGAAGCTGCAAGCAAGGATTCCAAGCTAACAAGGAGCAGCCAGGGGAGTGGGAGCTCGTGGTTCTCATGCCAATTTGGCAGTGAATTTGCTCCAGGTTTTAGTCTGAACTTTACAGGAGCTATCCAGGGTGCTGAAGATATTGTGTCATTGCCTTGGCAGTTCCTTTAAAGTTTGGACTAAAGCACAGAGTGGATCCACCACTCCATTGACAAGGAGGCCTCTAGCTATCCTTGGACCAAGAACAATATGTTTTTTTAATGACAGCATCTCCCAAGGAGGTTTTTGATGTTGGTATTTTCCCCTTAAAGGCTAGTAATAAGTTAACATTAGCATTGTTAGCATTAACAATGGGTTCCATAAAGTCTATTATGATGCAAATGCACAATGAAGACCCTATCCACCTCACCAGAACTTGATCTTCCTGTCTTGATCATAAAGCACACATAACAAAATATTGCCAGGATGAAGGGAACAGCTATCTTTGAGATCCCCACCTTCAGGGCAATCATGTGAGAATAACAGCACAATGACACTGCAATAGGGCTGGAAAGAATATTTGAAAAATGGTTGGAAAACATTTTTCTTGAGTGACATGAAACCCTGACTAGGAGAATCATAGTCTAATATGAATCTTTGCCATTCAGAAGTCAAGCTGCTCAAAACTTGCAAATTTCATTCACATGAAAGGACTGTATGTGAATATTGTATAGAATAAGTGCAAAACTGTGAATACTTTTCAGAGGGGGAAGAAAACTTCTAAAATTACTCCTTGCTTCTTTCAGGAATGAAATTAGTGAAGAATTACATCCTTACAGTGCAATCACTCTACAGATCTAAGGTGAATGAGTGAGACTCCATCACCAAAAGTGTTCAGTCTACTTGGCCTTGGCTTGTTGGGTAGGGGAGGAAGGGATTATCTGCTTCAAGATCCTACCAGGCCCCAGAACAGATGTGGGAAACATCAGCTTTCTGAAAGTTTTCCTCCTCTTTCTCCTCCCTCAGCCAGGCTGGCAAGGGCTTATAGGAACTGGAATACACTACAGCTGAAGGGCCACAGATTCTTCAGCTCTCCTCTAGGACTTCACACTTCCTCCTCCAGGTCCATCATGCTTCCAGAAGAGGGCTCTTATCCACAAATAAGGTCAGCCTTAGAATCAGCCATAGACCAAACAGCATCCAAGGTACGAAGTATTTTTGGCACCTCTCCATTGCTCAGCTTTTGAAGACTGTAAGCATATATCAACCCTGTACAGCAGAGCTTTCCAAACTGTGTGTTGCGACACGTCAGCTGCAGTGTATAGGTGTGTCATGCAAAGATAACAGGGGGAGGGGCTGCCTATGCTGCTGCCACTGTCCTGGGCCAAAGAAGGCCCTGGTGAGGGCAGCAGCAGGCCAGGCCCAGGTAGAGGGGCTGCCTTTTCCGCCACTGCTGCTCTGGGCTGAGGAAGACTGTGGCAATGGTGAGGGTGGCGGTGGTGGCCGGCCTAGGTGGAGGGGCTGCCTCTTCCACCACCACCACTGCCCCAGACCAAGGAAGACCATGGCAAGGGTGAAGGTGGTGGTGGTGGAAGTCCAGGCTTGGGTGGAGGGCTGCCTCCACTTACTGAATTACTTACTGAATTACTGTGCCACAAAATGACGCATGTCTAAAAAGTATGTCACCAACATGAAAAGTTTGGAAAACTCTGCAGTACATTTACTGGAGTCTGAAACCATTTTAACTGCCATGGGTCCAGCCGACAAAATTCTGAGATTTGTAATTCAGTAATGAGCCACAGAGCCAACATGGTGTAGTGGTTTGATTCGCTGCTTGGCCATGGAAACACACTTGGTGACCTCATTCTCTCAGCCCCAGAACACTCCATGATAGAGTTACCTTAGGGTCACCACAAATCTAAAGTGACTTGAAGGTACCGAAGAACCAGAGATGGGTAGATACTTCACATTCTCTTCTAAAGAGTTCAGGTTCACTCCCCCTGAACTACAGCACTAGAGCTCCATGGGAGAGAATGTTAAGTACTTCCTCACCAAACTAGAACTCCTAGGTTTCATAGGATGAAGTCATTGATGATTAAAGTGGCATCTAGTTTCCTTAACTGTGTAGAATAGATACACTCTTGATGTTTCTGTATTGCATTTTCAGCAATATCTGACATAAGAGCTACATGCATAATGTAACCTTGTCATAAAGATAAGGACAAAATTTATGAACAAACAGTAGAATCACCTGTGACACTGGACTCGGGGTGGGGGGGTGTGGGGGCTCCAGTTTGTGTCTACCTGTGCAAATTGCCTCTCAATAGCTGAAAAAAAATTATACCAACAGTTTATTTTCATTTGTCAGGCTAGTAAGACCAAGCTGGGCTGTCCTTATTGTGCTGATACATGTTTTTACCCGTGGGTGCCAAAGCAGAGCCAATAGCAGCCCAGGATGAGCTAGGAATCAAAGCCAAGAAGCAATCAGATATGAGAGCCCAGGGCAAGGCAGGAATCAGCAATATCGTCACGACCAAAGAACCAAATCCAGGAGATAAAGTGTGTGTGTGTGTGTGCGCGTGCCTTCAAACCACCTTCAACTTATGGCAACCCCATGAATTTCATAGGTTTCTCTTAGGCAAGGAATATTCAGAGGTGGTTTCGCCAGTTCCTTCCTATGAAATCATAGAATCACAGAATTGTTGAGTTGGAAGAGACCACAAGGACCATTGAGTCCAACCCCGTCTATTGCTACATTCTAAACAGGATTTGGTGCCTTTTGGGTATTTAGGCCCAGGAGCCAAAATATCAAAGCCAAATTGCAGAGGAAGCTATTAACTGCTGAAGCCAAAGCTTCACTGTGCCAGGAAGCCCTTTTAAAGTTCTTGCCCAGGAGCTCCCAGTGGGATTTGTTATCCCATCAGCTTGGCTAGGCAGGGCCAGTACGGGCTTGAGGAATATTTAGCTGCTTCGACCGATCAGGGCAAGCCTAAGATATTTTGCTTCCTGAGGTGAAGAGCAAGACAGTGCCCATTCAGGAGGTGTAGTTAAATCACACAGTGATAATGAGAACAAGAAAATTGTCCAGTTTGTGCCAAAAAGAGTTGTAGATGAATCCCTGTGGGTGAGACAAAAGCATCCTCCATTGTACCAGAAAGCAGCAGGCTGGTTTTCTCTCATGCTAAAGTCACCAGCTTCCTGAGGCAAGGAGAAAGTCATTGGCATAGGAAGACAGAAGTGTACTGCTCAGCATTATGTGGCTTTACAGAGTAATGCAAGGATATCCTGCCATGAGGATGTGGATTCTATAGCAGTTTGCTAACCTGTCACTCCTATGGCATTAAAAAGCACTAAAGGGATAGAGTTCTCCCTGTCCTTTCAATCCACAAGTAATTCTAATCCATGTTGTGAATACAGACCAGGGAAAATATTCAGCATTATGATGTACATGGCATGGGGGGCCTCGTGTACATATATTAACACATGGAACCGTCACATATACTGAGTGAGCCCACTGATCCATCTAGTTCAGTGTTTTCTGGGTAGCCCAGCAATGGCTCTCCAAGCAGAATCAACTTCTTCACAGTCCTACTAGGAGATGCTGCAGGTTGAACCTGGGAACTTCTGCGCACAAAACATGTGCTCAACCACTGAGCTATGGACATCCCTCCTTTCCAAAAGAACCTGGGGAGTGGAATGCAGACCATCTCTGGGTGCTTTAAAAGACACATAGATACTCATAGAAGAGGTGTCTCTGAGTGAAAGGCAAATCAAGGTTAGTTTTACATCATGTAATGTTCTCCATCCATGTAATACTTGAGAAAAGTGATTTCTGTGATAAAAAGCTATGGGGTGGATGGATTTGATGACACTTTTTGGGTGAGTGCAAAGACAGCTGCTTGGCACCTGGTGACCTCTGCTATTAAGAAGCAAGCCTCATTCTATCTGTATTAGTTGTATTTGTCTGGCTACTTAAATGGCCTCCTTCCTTGCTTCCCAGTTATCACTTACATCTGTAATTCCCCCGAGACTACTGAGGTGATATTACCTCTGTTTTTTCCCACAGAAATCACCCTTTGAATCGAGCACATTCTTGAAGTATCTTTGGGACCATCAGTAGGTTTATACAGACGATAAAGGGATCAAAGTGCCTGTACACATAAATGTGTGTGTGGAGATGAGCACACATACATACACACACACTTTCCTTGGAGGACACAAAACTCCTCTCTTGTCACAATGATCAAGGTAGAGAATGTTAGAACAGCATGAGCCAGTTTCTCAAGCTCATGGATTTCTACAATGCACTGGCACTTACATCACTTAGCAGAATTTCAGAAAGCAAAAAAGTCCCTCCCTTTAAGCAAATTACAACCTAAATGTCAAGAATGTGGAAGATAACTCAGTGAAGGCAAGAGATGGTAGAGTACTTCATTTCCCTCCTCTTGATTAGCTAAAGTTTGAGATGAGGTCTGAATTGACAAACCAAGGCCCTTTTCGCACGGCATTTGCCATGCAAAAGAGGGCCTGGAGCGTTGCACGATTGTGAGGAGTGATCTGCATGATGCGCTCACAATCGTGTGATGCTCCAGGGGCCGGCAGGAGCCAATCACACACCTTTTCATTTTTGGCTAGAAGCTGAAAATGGTGCGCGATCGCCCATTGCTCCTGGGCCCCACGCACACTTACCTGGCGTGTGGAGCCTCTGGAGCCGGGCTGGTCACACTTCCTGCCCCGGTGCAGCCTGCGGAAGGAAGAGGCAGGGCTCTCGTGCAAACAGGCAGCTTGTGCAGAGCTGAAGCAGCAGGGAAGGGAGAGCCTTTTGGCAGAGGCTGCTTGCGCGATCCCCACACCCCAGCGCTGGAACAAGTTAAGGTGCGGAAAGGGCCCAAGTCTTGCAGCTGATTGGTAAATGAGACTCAGAAGTCATGGAGTGTGCACCAGTGAGATCAATCTGGATGGCAAAGTACACAATTTCACCTATTTCAAAATATGGTAAGGCAGGTCTGCTGAATTGGGCACTGTTCATTCTGTTGAGCAAGGACTAGACCACTGACCCAACCTGATGGCACCAACAATCATGGTGTGTGCAACCCATAGTGCAATGTGATGTCTGACTTAAAAAAATTAGTTAACAATAGTTAGCAACAATTA